>CP136058.1:478678572-479046072 GCA_032464435.1 Aegilops umbellulata
GTTACTTCTGCCCCTACTTCCACGCATGCAGTGTTCTGGGCTAGAGGCCACGGTACTACCGCTCGCTAGGAGCGGTACTACTGCACGACGTGGTACTACCGCTACATTGAGCGGTACTTCTATGGGCCGCTGCGGTACTACAGCTCCCTTGAGCAGCACTACCACACATGATAGAACAGTAGCATTTGGAGGCCTTCATCTTCGCAAAGACATGGGAAAACGACTGGTGCTCCAATGAAGCGAAGGAAAGGTGGTGCAAAGGAACTGATGTGTACGTGTTGATTCCACCCTAACCTTTTTGAAGTGGACCCCCTCTTAATAGTATGGCTTTCCTACGACTCAAATCCCCCGAAAAGAAACATAGAGAAACTTCGTCTTCGATAGCCTCCGAGGGGCACCGAATCGTCTTGTTCCTAGACATGAGTTATCTGGAATGCTCAATGCACACGATTAGTCCGCAAATGCATTTTCATCAATCACCAAAACCACTTAGGGAGAAATATGCCCTTACAATCTCCCCCTTTTAGGTGGATTGATGACAATACGGGATTTGCACATAGGGATAAAAAAATGAAGCATAAGCAAACCCAACATCTATAAAATATAGAGAGGCTCCCTCTAGATGTGTGCACCCTATAGTAATGCTTTGGACTGCTCGGCTCATATACTAGGATAAACACTCCCCCTATATTTTATAAACGAGGCAATCCTCGCAACAATATGAATGACACTAAGCATGGAGGAAAGGTAAAGTAAAGAGTATGAAGAAAAGGGCACAAGTTAGTATAAGCTCACAATCTACTAAACATACTAGACAATAGGATAAGACAATAAGATAAGCTGAGGACATATGTATTACACGATATGATAGTCTCCTGGACTCACACGAACACAACCACAAACCAACAAGCCAAAGCACACAAAGGTTCAATAGGACGAAAGCAAAGCGAAACAAGACTCAACACAAGACTCGCAAATCCTACTCTCTCTCCCCCTTTGGCATCAAGACACCACAAAGGTAGAGAGGACACCTACGACACAGGTGGTGGCAAAACTCCAAGGCATCACCAGTCATGTTCCTCCTCCTTAGACACCTCAGCAGCACGGGATGTAGATGAAACTCCAGTCTCCTCCTCTGACTCACTCCACCGGCAGTGTTGTCTGGTCCACTGCTCCTCATTTGTGATCCTCTCCTCAGAGCCATCCTGGACCTCAAGGCCAACCTGCCTCATAATAGCCTTGTCCCGACGATGAGCCATCTTGGCGTTCACATGAGCCTGGTACTGTCCCTTGGCCTGCATGCAGAACAGAGCCTTCATCTTGGCCTTGAGCTTCTTAGCCCAAGTGGGCTCAATAGAGGAAGGACTGCCTGGGATCCAGCTGTGCACGCACAGGGCAACCCATCTCCTGCGGTAGTACCATGGCTTGCCACGGTAGTACCGTAAACCCAAGGAAGTGCAAGTTTTGACAAAAACAGAAAAAACACGGCCTTTGTGATGCAACCTTCACACTGGTATGGGTCGGTCCTAACCAAACGGTTTTTAACCCCTTTCCGCGATGGCATTTGGAACCGTCGCCAAGTGAGTGTGGGTGATAGGGGGGTCCTTCCCACACGACCCAGAAACCGTCGGGGATAGGGCCCCTACAGTACTCCTACTCATTTCTGCTCGCATTGCCATCGCAGTCGGTATTCCGTGGTGCTACGTTTACGATGCGCGACCCATCACAAACGGTTCACTATTATAGAACATGTATGATGCGCAGCCCATCACAAATGGTTCACCGTTAATATGATTAGCTAATCGTCGTACGAGTGTCGGACAGGATTACGAAACGTCCGACCGCCGTAACATCGTCGTACACGACAACTATCACACACGCTATTCTGTGGTGCAACGTTTACGATGCATACTTCATCAGAAACAGTTCATGGTTGCGAATCGTGTACGATAAGGCAACTAACACAAACATTTAGTTTGCCCGCATCATTTGTGATATTGTCTGACATCGCACACCCTTTGCAAACGGCAACTTTGTGCATGCTTGCACACGTTTCCTCTCTATGAACCGTCTCGGATTATGGTGCATATCGCAAACGTTTGGGTTTTACCAACCGTGTGTGTCGTAACAACCTAGAGAGCATAATTTCACCGTAATTTAATTGCTGCTTTTCCAAATTGTACCGGATTTGGATTGGAATTTGAATTTGAATTTGAATGTATGCTGCAGCTTTATTCATATCCATCAGGTTCAAACAACCAATGCATTATTCGATTCATAGGTACATATGTTCAAGAATTACATAAGAACCAAATAAAGAATGATGAACCACAATTGTATACTTGTAATATTAAAGACGGTAAAGAAAGAGGCGAAATATATTCTGGTTGCTGAACAAGGTGAAGTGGAATGCCCATATTGTGCCCTCCTCCATGCAGAAGGCACGCACGACTCTAGTCCAACCCCTTGTAATGGCCAACCGCCCATCCTTCACGGTCTTCATGAAAACATCTAGATAATCATCGTGTTCTGGTAGAAATACTTTAACCTTTGCATGCCCACCAATCATGTAGTTTGAGAGGTAATCTTGAGTAAACTTCTTTGGCAACCACTTGAAAGGAAAAAAGATTCAGACATTGTCATCTAACACAACTCATTATGGGCAGTAAAAAGAAGGTTGCAGAGTTGTTACTTACCATCCTGCAGTTTGCTATTGTCTTGGATAAAGTGTAAACAAATAGTTTAATTGCCATCTTTGGACCCATTTTACTAACAATCTTTATCAGCTTCCTCACTTGATGCTGGTTCATCGATATCTCATTGCCCCATACGCAGAAAGGGTCGAAACGCGGATCTTTACCGATGAAATATGTACCTAAAAGCACCAAGTTAATATTGGAATAAACAACAATTGCACAATGATGTAGTACAACACTCTTTTATAATATGTCTATATACATCTGTATGTGGTAGTCCATTTGAAATCTCTAAAAAGAAAAATATTTAGAAACGGAGGGAGTATCTTATAACATCCAATATACTCACATATTAGATGAATTAACATCTTATATTATGGGCCGGAAGGTGTTTAGTTCATTCTTACAAATTATCGGTTGATGAACTGTTGTTGTATCCATGGGTTACAGTTAGTTTGAGCTAGTTCGGGCTCAAATAGCCCTAAAGTATATCTGAACATGAGGGTTAGTTTGAGCTAGTTGCATATATAACGCACCCAAAAAAACTATCCAACCCAAGAGGTGTTAATTGGAGCTAGTTCTCCTAGTGCATTTATTGTCAATCTAACCCTGCCATTCAAACAACTCTTCGGATGGAGTTAGTTCAGGGTTAGTAATGAGCTAGAAACTAACTCTAACCTCTAGCTAAGTTGAGTATCCAAACAGGATTGTGTTGTTGTTGTTGTTGTTGTTGTTGTTGTTGTTGTTGTTGTTGTTGTTGTTGTTGTTGTTGTTGTTGTTGTTGTTGTTGTTGTTGTTGTTGTTGTTGTTGTTGTTGTTGTTGTTGTTGTTGTTGTTGTTGTTGTTGTTGTTGTTGTTGTTGTTGTTGTTGTTGTTGTTGTTGTTGTTGTTGTTGTTGTTGTTGTTGTTGTTGTTGTTGTTGTTGTTGTTGTTGTTGTTGTTGTTGTTGTTGTTGCTGCTGCTCTTCTACGTATATCTAGACATCATTAGAACATTAATGTAACACTCTTCTTTGTTGCTATGTAGCCTAGGATTGCATATATAGACATTAAGTACAGTGCACGTTGCTATGTAGCCTCAGATGTATTACATATGGCCCTAGTTAACCTAACGAAAAATGGGTTGCAGATATATTCAGTTAAAACTCTGATTCACCGATTAATCCCTTATCAGCCACATGCCTCTATGGTACTAGCTACCGATATCCTGAACAGTGAGCAGATATAAGCCATGGGATGAAACTAACCTTGATGGAAAACAACATTTGTTCCCAAAATTGTCCTGTGTAGGTACATCGAGAAGCATGTTAAGCACAACAGCCTAAACATCAACCAAAATTATACATGGCAAACAAAATAATCTCCAAAAGATAGCTTCAATGTGCAGGTTTAAGCACGCTTGTAAAGGAAAACAAGCGGAAAGGTGTGCTAACTGCAACAGGCCTAACATTTAAGAACAAGCAAACATAGTCATTCAAACTGGTATTATGCCGGTCTAAGTACACTGGTTATGGTTAAATAAAAATGGAAAGGCGTGTTAACTACAAGATGCAGCAACCAAATGTAGCCATTCATAGTGGTATTGTTGAAACTGGTACTAATGAAATTGAACTGCACAGTTCATACTTGCACATATCAAACATCACGTTGTGAATAACTGGAATAAACAAGGATTACTATGAACAACCAAAGATAGCATTTGAACATATGCTAACTACAAACAACCGAACAACCAAAAAACTTTAAAAGAGGCATATGCTAGCTATAAGAGGCTTAACAATAAGCAAATATATGCATTCGTATCGGTATGTTTAAACTAGATTGATGAAATGTACTGCACAGTAAATAATTGCACATATAGAGCATCACATTGTGAACAACTGAAATAAACAAGGCATACTTCAAACAACCAGATACATCAATTAAAACTGGACATATTCTCAGTACACTACAAAAGGGACTCGACAAAACAAATCATGGGTTTCCCCCTGTGAAGAGGCACGGCAAAACAAATCATGGGATTCCTCACTTGTCACAGATGGGCTCGTTCCCGTGGGAAGATCACGGACCCTGGATGCGCTCCATGTTGTCACAGATGGGCTCCTTCCCCTTGGAAGAGCACGGCTGTAGGGTGCCCTCCCTGATGTCGCAGACGGTCGCTTTCCCCTTGGAAGAGCAGATGCGCTCTTTCTCCTTGGAAGAGCCGGAGAGGGTGCCCTCCTCGTGGTCGCAGTCGATGAGGTCTGACTTGGAAGCTGTGGATCCCAAGCCAGCGTCGCAGACGTGTCCTTCAGAAATGACAAAAGGGGCTTGATAGCAATGTAGAATGGCAAATTTTTGACAGCGAGCCAGAGGAGATCAGCGGCGGGGCCATGGATGAGATCGACGGCGGTTGAACCCGAGGGGTCGGAGGTGGGCCACTTAATCTGTGACACAGCCTGCCTCAGGCCGTCGTTGTCGATGACCTTGATGTCGTAGCCGGCGGTCGAGACATGCCCGCATACTCTAGCCCGCTGTTTGAGTGCCTGCCGCCAGTAATGGTTAGCTTCCTCGGCGACGTCAGGCAAAGAGACCGCTATACACCTCTTTTGGGCCTCCTCGAGCTCCACGGGAAGCATAACCGGGCTTAGGCTGCGATGCTCTGGAGTGGGGGATGGGGATGGGGATCTGTGGGAAAGGGGGCATTTAGCAGGCGTCATCTAAGAAACTCAGGGCGGCCTGGGTATGGAGATCGGTGGGTAAGCTACACAGGCAAACCGGCAGATGTTGACAATGGAGGCCTTGCGGTGGCGGCGGCGGGGCCCTTGCGAGGGTTTCGAGCGAGGGAGGGTGTGTGTGAGTGTGCGCGCGCGTGCACGCCCGAGGAGGTTTTGGTGTGTGTGTGTGTGTGGAGGGGGGCGCGGGGTGTTTGAGGAAATGACGCGGGTACTGAAAATTTTACTATGCGGGAGTGAAATGCCGGGCTATTGAAAATTTTGATGATAGTGCATCGCACAAGGTCCAGAGATAACAACCGTGTGTTATGAAACAGATAAACCCTCGAGACGGGCAGATATTTTCTAGGGATGCGGGTGGGATTGGGAACAAGAAACATCGCACGCGGTCCGGAGATAACAACCGTGTGTTATGAAACAGAAAAACCCTCGAGGCGACTAGATATTTTCTAGGGATGCAGGCGGGATTGGGAACAAGAAACATCGCACACGGTCCAGAGATAACAACCGTGTGTTATGTAACAGAAAAACCCTCGAGGCGGGCAGATATTTTTGAGAGGGGGAGCCTCGTGGAGCCCAATGTACTATGCGGATGTGTGCATGACAGGTGCACCGGCGTGGCACACGGTTAGTTTGAGTGAACCGTGTCTGTTGCGTCATCCGAGTTGTCTAATGTTCATAAATTTGGCGAAAAATGATGCGGGAGAGGGTCAGAACACGAACACACTTGCATGTGGACCAAATTTATGTATCAAAAGGGTGGTTTGATTTTCAAATACCAAATGCAACTTCGATGTGGCACCTCTCTCGCAAAGCGCACGGTATTGCTTGCCCCCACCCCCCTCGTGTCGGCACGAAGGGAATCCTAAACTATGAATGCATGCCCCTCCCCCCCCAACTGAGGTTCACCTAGCAAAGTGCGAAGTAGCTAGCAGCCCCCCTCCCCCCTCGTGTCGGCATGAAGGGAATCCTAAGCTATGAATGCATGCCCCCCCAACCAAGGTTAATTCACCTAGCAAAGTGCGAAGTAGCTAGCAGACCCCCTCCCTCATGTCGGCACGAAGGGAATCCTAAGCTATGAATGCATGCCCCCCCAACCAAGGTTCACCCTAGAAAAGTGCGAAGTAGCTAGCAGACCCCCTTCCTCGTGTCGGCACAAAGGAAATCCTAATCTATGAATGCATGCCCCCCCCGAACCGAGGTTCACCCTAGCAAAGTGCGAAGTAGCTAGCAGCCCCTCTCCCTCGTGTCGGCACGAAGGGAATCCTAAGCTATGAATGCATGCCCCCCAACTGAGGTTCACCTAGCAAAGTGCGTAGTAGCTAGCAGCCCCCTCCCTCGTGTCGGCACGAAGGGATTCCTAAGCTATGAATGCATGCCCCCCCACCAAGGTTCGCCTAGCAAAGTGCGAAGTAGCTAGCAGCCCCCTCCCTCATTTCGGCACGAAGGAAATCCTAAGCTATGGATGCATGCCCTCCCCCCCCCCAACCCGAAGTTCACCCTAGCAAAGTGCAAAGTAGCTAGCAGCCACCCCTCCATCGTGTCGACACGAAGGGAATCAAGGTTCACCTAGCAAAGTGCGAAGTAGCTAGCAGCCTCCCACCCCCCCCTCGTGTCGCCACGAAGGGAATCCTAAGCTATGAATGCATGCCCCCCAACCGAGGTTCACCTAGCAAAGTGCGAGGTAGCAATCCCCCCCCCCACACACACACTTTCAGTCAGCGGGCCAGAGAGGCATATATCTCACCAAGATGGATCGTAAAACGGACTAAGGATAATCCACCTTGGCCGTACAACCTCTCTCTTGTTGTTGGTCAAAGTGATGGTCGTCTATGCGACCCCGGAGATGGGCTAGCTCGCCAATAATCACGCAAGTAGCTAGTCCCCGAAGACAACCATTGCATGCATGTGTCCCAAATACATGTATGGAGAGGTGTGTTTTTGAGTAACAATGGAACAACTTTGATGTGGCACCGTGATTTTGAACTAGAAATCCCCACACCGAGTGAGGGTTAGGTTGACGATGCATATGTATGTTACACCACACTTCAAGCCAACGACGGGGTTCATGCATGCATGCATAGTATATGCACTCAAACTTAATTAGGTCTAAATCTCACCATGACCTATACAATGATAACATGAACCAAATGAAGAATCCGCCATGGTAACCTATCTTGTTGTTGGTCAAGGTGATCATGGATGTCCACGCGGGCCCACGAATATACAGGTTTGTCGCCGATAACCACGCGAGGGAGTGTATCATTCGAAGGCAACCACTACATGCATATGTATGGTGGTGATGTGTGCATGCATGTTTGAATACACAACATTGATGTGGCGTGTGTGTCAAAAATCGTACACTAGCTCCCCACACAGAGCAAGATCGGTTCATGATGTGTCGTTGTACTAGCCACTTCGACTCGATGAGAGGGATTCATGCGTACACATGCATGGGTGTGCGCTCAAACTGTATCGTGCATGTCATCCCAGAGCAAAAATAATAATCCCCTCCTAAGTCAAATTAACCTCTATTGTTGAGGGAGTCCTGGATTAGGGGGTATCCGGACAGTCGAACTATAACCTTTGGCCGGACTGTTGGACTATGAAGATACAAGATTGAAGACTTCGTCCCGTATCCGGATGGGACTTTCCTTGGCGTGGAAGGCAAGCTTGGCAATACGGATATGTAGATCTCCTCCCATTGTAACCGACTCTGTGTAACCCTAGCCCCCTCCGGTGTCTATATAAACCGGAGGGTTTACTCCGTAGGACAGAACAACAACAATCATACCATAGGCTAGCTTCTAGGGTTTAGCCTCTCTGATCTCGTGGTAGATCTACTCTTGTACTACCCATATCATCAATATCAATCAAGCAGGAGTAGGGTTTTACCTCCATCGAGAGGGCCCGAACCTGGGTAAAAACATCGTGTCCCTTGTCTCCTGTTACCATCCGCCTAGACGCACAGTTCGGGACCCCCTACCCGAGATCCGCCAGTTTTGACACCGACATTGGTGCTTTCATTGAGAGTTCCTCTGTGTCGTCGTCATCAAGCTTGATGGCTCCTTCGATCATCGTTCGCGATGCAGTCCAGGGTGAGACTTTTCTCCCCGGACAGATCTTTGTATTCGGCGGCTTTGCACTGCGGGCCAATTCGCTTGGCCATCTGGAGCAGATAGAAAGCTACGCCCCTGGCCATCAGGTCAGGTTTGGAAGCTTAAACTACACAACCGATATCCGCAGAGACTTGATCTTCGATGGGTTCGAGCCCCTGCCAAGTGCGTCGCACTGTCACGATGGGCATGATTTAGCTTTGCCGCCGAACAGTGCCCTGAAGCCCGCACCCACGCCCGCTTCGACCTTTAGTTTGGAGCCAACTGCGCCGACCGAGGGTGGGTGGCTAGACCCCGCCGCGGAGGTTGCAGTCTCAACGGCGATCGAGCCGAATACCGGCCTTATCCTTCGCGAGGCCCGTGACTCCACATTGTCGGACTCTTCTCCGGACTCTGAACCCTCCACGCCCCTACCAATCGAATCTGATTGGGCGCCGATCATGGAGTTAACCGCTGCGGATATCTTTCAGCACTCGCCCTTCGGCGACATACTGAATTCACTAAGGTCTCTCTCTTTGTCAGGAGAGTCCTGGCCGGACTATGACCGGCAGGATTGGGATGCGGATGACGAAGAAATTCGACGCCCACCCACCACCCACTTCATAGCCACTGTCGATGATTTAACCGACATGCTCGACTTTGACTCCGAATACATCGACGGTGCGGACGACGATATAGGAGACGAACAGGAACCAGCGCCCATAGGGCACTAGACAGCCACCTCATCCCACGATGTATACACACACCCAAAGGAAACGACAGCGAGGAACGAGAGGATGCAACGAAGGATCGTTCCTCCGAAAAGCAGTCAAAGCGGCGGTGTAAGCGCCGCTCCAAACACCGCCTCGACAGAGACAACGGTCATACAGACCCAGCCACAGAGCAGGGCGAGTCGGCGGACGATGAACAGGGAATCGAGCAACCGTCCGAACAAGGCAACTTGGATAACCAAACCAAACAACCCGTCCCCGGCGAAGATGACAGTCTGGAGGACCTCACGCCTGACAAGTCCATGGAGCAGAAAACCTGCATAAAAGGCTCGTCGCCACTGCGCATATCCTAAAAAAGCAGAAGCAGAAGCTCAAGACGGCGGAAGATGCACTCAGAATCAGATGGAGCAAGGTATTCAGCACCGCAGACAAATATGGCGGCAGCCGCCACACAAACAGCTACCCGAAGCGAAAGCTATTGCCCGAATTTGATGAGGAGGCCTTAGAGCCCCCGCAATGAAAAAACAAATCAGCCATCCGGCCGGATAGACGACCTCATGGCCAACATAGAGCGGCAAACGGTGCCGCACACAAGCCAGAACGCGGTCCACACGAGGACTCGCATCAAAAAGATGGCCCAACCAGATCTATCTACGGGCCAAGAAAGCACGCTCTAGTGAGCAATGCAACTCAAAAAATATCCGAACAACACGGCACAACCAAATAGAGGGGTGCCGCACACCCCCTATGTTTCACCGATGAGGTGCTGGACCATGAATTCCCAGCGGGATTTAAACCTGTAAACATAGAGGCATATGACGGAACTACAGACCCGGGGGTCTGGATTGAGGATTATATCCTCCACATCCACAGGGCTCGAGGAGATAACCTCCACGCCATCAAATACTTACCCCTCAAGCTCAAAGGGCCAGCCCGGCATTGGCCTAAAGGCCTCCCCGAAAACGCCATTGGTAGTTGGGAAGAGCTCGAGGACGCTTTTCGGGCAAATTTTCAAGGGACCTATGTCCGATCACCGGATGCAGACGACTTAAGTCATATAACTCAACAACCCGGAGAGTCAGCCCGGAAGCTCTGGAACAGATTTCTTACTAAAAAGAACCATATAGTCGACTGTCCGGATGCCGAAGCATTAGCAGCTTTCAAACATAGCGTCCGAGACGAATGGCTCGCCAGACACCTCGGCCAAGAAAAGCCAAGAACAATGGCCGCATTAACAAGCCTCATGACCCGCTTTTGCGTGGGCGAGGACAGCTGGTTGGCAAGATGCAGCACCAGCGACCCAAGTACATCCGAAGTCAGGGATGGAAACGGGAAGCCACGACGCAGCAAAGACCAACGCCGGAATAAGGGAAAAAGCCTGAAGAGCAGGGCAGTTAACGCCGGATTCAAAAGCTCCCGGCAGGGTCAGCAGAAGCTGCCCCTCAAAGATAACAGGGACGAACTGTCTAACCTAAAAAAATCCTAGACAAGATATGTCAAATCCACAGCACCCCTGGGAAGCCTGCAAATCATACCCACAGAGAATGTTGGGTCTTCAAGCAATCCGGCAAACTCACACTACTAGAAAAAGGGCTACTAATGGCGCACCTAATTTGGCCATTAATGGCGCATTAGTGGTGCGCCATTAGTAGCACGCCATTAGTAATATTTACTAATGGCGCACCACCGGTGCGCCATTAGTATCTGGTATACTAATGGCGCACCAGCAGCGCGCCATTAGTATGGGGCACGGTGCGCCATTAGTATGCCTACCAGCACCATGTATAGCCAGGTGCTTTGGTATACTAATGGCGCACCTCTGGGTGATGCGCCATTAGTAACCTAGGCATACTAATGGCGCACTTTTTGGGGATGCGCCATTAGTATCCTCTGGAATACTAATGGCGCACTTTTGTGTGATGCGCCATTAGTATGAATATTAGGTTTTTTTTTATTTTTTAGTTTTCTGTTTTTTTGCACAGGTTACAAAATGTATAATTGGACAAAATATAAACAGCACACATCAACAACAGATTCATCGAATACAATAAAAGATTAGTCTCTGAATACAATTCATCATATTAGTCTCCGAATACAATTCATCATATTAGTCTCCGAATACAATTCATCATATTAGTCTCCGAATTGAAAAGACCGAACAAAGATAGAACATTATATTACAAGTCTCGAGACCGCGAGTAGCGAGTTTGTCTTCACATTACAAGTCGATATCGATCATCTAAACTACCATCACATAGAAGAGAGCTGCGGTCATCACGATGAGCATCATCACGATGGAACTCGTCTTCATCCGGTTCCTCCAACGCTCCCTCCCCTCTCCCGCTAGATAGCGGGCGTATCTAGATTCGGCCTCGGCCCTAGTGGTGTACCCTTTGTAACTGTTTCCGCTGAATCGGTGAACCTGTCTCCGACACTCCTCCCAGTCGTCGTAGACTCCGGGAACCTTACCCTTGTAGACGACATACGATGGCATCGCTATGCACTAGCCAAACGTTAGTACCAATTCACAAACAATACATAAGCAATATATAAGTATGCAAGACGATCAGAAGAGAAAAGCAAGACATTAATAGCATCGATTACATCTAAGTTTAACGACTATCGAAACCAAAGAGACATACTACAAGTTCATTAAAGTTTAATTACAAGGAGCGACTCTCGACTCAAGGGACCGGAGCGTGGATGAAGCCGCCGTCTATCGTGGGAGTCATGAAATTACGGGCGTTGTCAGCCTGCATTTGTAGCATTCCGTCTATCTCACTGTTGGACGGTTGATTTCTGAGGTAGAACTGCCCCGAGGTACGAAGGACATCTTGATGGATGATTTCCGCAAACTCCGACTGGATGCGAAAGAATTCTTGTCTGATGTCCGCGTCCTGGATTGCCGACACGCTCGCGGCCCAATCTTTGAGTTTACTCGGTAGCAGAAGTTGATGATGGTCCCGTACGATCGCCCGCATGTGATGGATGGCGTAGTAGGCACCCTTCTGACCGCCAGTCGGCTGCTTGACGCAGCAGAACGTCGTATTGTGGGAGAACACGTGCTTGCCGTACTTACGAATAGGCCTGTTGAAGGTGCCTCCAGATTGGGCGTAGCCGGGGAGAACATCATCAAGAACCTTCTTGACATTTGTGTAGTCTACGTTCGACTGACGGTCCGGGTCGAAATACGTGGCCATGGAATATTTGGGGCTTAGGAGGATGAGCGTGCAATGTGTGTCACTGCAGAAAACACGGAATGTTAAAAAAAAACGATCGAAATCTAAGAATTCGTATGTTAGGGGCGGTTGAGGGGAGGACTTACTCGGGAAAGTAAGGCACGAGGAAGTTATCCTTATCTGGGTTTGCCAGAATGACGCCTTCGAGGTAAGAACTCGCGACTTGCCGGTCCCCAGCGCTGCCCAAGATCTTGGCACGCATGTAGAAGGGGTCGACTATCACGATGTCCGGGGTCTTGTCGCGAATGATCCGCATCTCCATACTCAGCGAAAATAGCCGAACGAAGGTGTAGTGCAGCGGATGAAGGTTCAACATAGCGTGGATGTCATCAAACCGCAGGACGATCGTACCCCCGATGGAGTTATCCACAAAGCCCTTGCCCTCTGGCACCTTGGCCACGAAAACCGGGTATGCCACATCCTTCTCTCTGAGACGCCGCTTCTCCAAAGGAAGAACACTGTCATGCAGACTCCGCATAGAACCGGTTGCAACATCGAGCATATTTCTCGGTAGCATCGGCCTACCGGCCACATGCACCCTCCTCATTAAATCCTCAGGTGAAGGTGGCCCGTCCTGAGCACGGATCGTACTCGTTGCCGGCTGGCCCGCACCCTTGTTTGTCTTTCTTTTGTGTGCCTTCTTCTTCTCCTGTAATGGGACCGAGTTCTGCTCACAGACCGCCTTCTTGAGTGTGTTGGGGCTGAGAATATTTCGCACCTCGCCTATCTGAGGCTCGGTGAAGTCGGCAGCTGGAGGCGTCTCCTGAGAGCTGAACGGCAGACGACGCCTGTTGCAACTTGGCTTCCCCGCGGTACCAGCTACATCGCGCACGTCTTTTGTTGGGTTGGGTTCTTGAGAAGCAGGCCCCATGAAGTCGCCATCGTACCCATGATCGGCAAAGTACCGATCGACGTTGACAAATGTATCGTCGTCGTCGTCGTTCTGATCCTGTGCCATATGCATGTTTGGATCCAGTGGCATAGGGATGTCCGGCACCGTTGCGGCGGTCTTGCCATGGGGCCGACTTGGCGCTGGCACGACTGGCGGTGTTGTCTTTGGGGTGGTGTCCCCCGCCCCCAAACGAATCTGGCTCTTCGGCCAAAGCAGGGGCCAGCCGCTCAGGCAGGCGCTGAGGGTCATCACGTCATCATCGTCGGCCCCGACAGGTCGAATCGGAGGTAGCAACTCATCGCAGCCTGGCAGCACCCGAACCAGTTGAACCCTAAACAAGTTGGGTGGCATCTGCGTACCGTGGAACAAGGGGTTGCCCGGTTGAACGATTTTGCCCTTGGCGACATCGACCAACTCATTGTTCACGAAGTGCAGGAGAGTGCACGGAACGTCGGCGGCGCCCTGCGAAAACATGTAGGGCGTCAGGGATGCCCAGTCAAAGGCAAGGAGATGAAGTCCTCGGCCGAGAGAGGCTTAATTAGTTACCGTGATGATGGCGTCGAGCTCGGCTAATGTCGAGGCACCACCAACGGCGGGCGTGCAGTTGACGGAGGGGCCGCTTGCTGCAGAGGTGCCGGCCGGCGTACACCCGGGTGCATTAAGCTCCCGTGCCGGCGTCGGAGACACCAATGCCGCCTCCGCCGGAGACCCCAATGGCCCCGCCATCGCGTTCTGCGAGTTGCTGGCCGTGAAGCTAGGAATCGGGGGCGGCCCCTGTTGGCCGCCCGCAATCCACGCACTCAACCCCTGCATCAAGGTAGGCACAATGGCGGTGATCGTCGCTCCGAGTTGTTGTTGCACTTGCTCTTGGACAATCTCCGGAATCCGCGCCACCTGTGCCCTGAGTTCTTGAACCTCGCGCGCCTGGCTTTCCGAGCTGGTCTTTTTCTCCTTTCGTCCACCAGTGTTATAGTATGACCCCCATTTTGTCGACAAGCCTTTGCCGGCCACACGACCAGCTGACGTCGGCTTACTGAGCTTATCCTTGTTCTTCATTACATTCAACGCCCTATTTAGAGTGGTGTCCCAAGGGTTGCTCTTAGTCGAACCCGCGCTACTGCTTTCACTCGCCTGCGGAAGGAATGTGAACCATTTAGAAATTTGGCTTCATTAATTAGAATGCAACCATATGGAGCTAATTACGCGGGGGTGTATTCCTTACCAGAACAAGCTCAAGCGCCCTGGTCTTCGGATCCGTGGTAAGCTCCTTTGTTTTCGGGTCCTTCTTGTACCGGGCCCTGACATAGTTCCTGGTCTGCTTGTCACCGTATTTATCGAAGAGGGGCGGTAGGCCTTGCTCGGCACGGTCCGCCTCCTCCTTGTCCCATATAGGCTCCGCCACTCTATAACCGCCGGGACCGAGTGTGTGTTCCCCTAAGTTCAGCTCCCGCATTTCTTTCCCCCACTGACTTGATTGGGAGTGTGCGGTGCTCGAGCAATTGATCTTGAAGTCATTGTAGTCATCTTCGGTGATCGAAGGATTTTTCTCCTTGATCTTCTCATAACTCTCACCTTTCTCGATCATTCTCTTCACATTGCTTTTCCAAGTAGACAGGGCCTTGCTCATCTTCGTGAGGGCAGCATTGTTCACTTTATTCCCTTTGAGGCTTGTGTTTTCAAATTCAGCGGGGAACTTGTATCGTTCGTGCAGCTTCGTGAAGAGGAGGTTGCGCAAATTCCCTCGGTCAGGATGCCTCAGGTTCTCGGTGTTGATCGAGACGGTGCTCCGGAGAATGCACCCGAGCTGAAGCGAGTACCCCTTGACTATTCGTTCGGGCGCCGTTGGATTCCCGTCGGAGTCCACTTCAGTAACTTCCTCCTTGAGGGTGTGGAGCACGGTCGGGCGCCGGTCCTTCCGTTGCCTCTTCTGGCTGCCATCTGTGCGTGCGCCGCCATCATCAGTGGTGGCATCCTCGGCGGCACCATCAGTGGTGGCATCAGTGGGGTCATCCTCGGCGGCACCATCAGTGGTGGCATCAGTGGGGTCATCCTCGGCGGCACCATCAGTGGTCTCAGGATCGGTGGGGAAGGCGGTGTCCTCATACAAGTGAGGTTGTTCCTCCATCTCCTGGGACAGCTCCCAGAATGCCTTGCCGCCCGAACCCCCGGCCTCATCGTTGTGGGCCATGTTTCTCTCTAAATAGAAACAAAGTTTGGTCAAAAAGTTGGTTATTGTCAAGGAACAAGATCATGGTCTCATCATTTAGGGTTTGTCGACACCGAGGCATCCTAAAATCTAAGCTTTTATCATTGAGGGTACTTGATCCTACTTAATTAACTACTAAGATACCCCGGGGCACTTGATCCTACTTAATTAACTACTAAGATACCCTGGCCCATGCATTAGTCACAAGTACCCCATATGTCCTATTTTTAGCAAAGTCATGCTAAAATTCACGGAAAATTTCAGCATGACCTTTGCTGAAAATAGGACATATGGAGTACCCGAATTTGCCGGAACGGAAGTTAATCGACATTCCGGCAAACTCAAGGGCCTCTCGGGGTACCTGCAAAATCATTATCCCAGGAGCTCTGCTAACAAATGTGCTCTGCTTCAACACAAATGTGCTCTGCTTCAACACAAATGTGCTCTGCTTCAACACATTGGAAACTGAGTTCTGACTGCTACAAATTCAGTTTTCAGATACCAGCAATCAGGAGCCTACATGGTACCATTTTGTTATCCTAGCACTGAACATTCAAAAGTTCAGGTCAGACAACTATTTTCTCAGAAGGGCACCACATCCTCATATTTCAAACTTGGTTCAATTGGCTGAGCACAAGATGAAGTGATCAACCTAAAAGAGTGATGCAATGAGCTACTGTTTTTAATAGACAAACAGATTATAACTATGCATGACTAACCAACAACGATACAGAGATGACTATGCCAACAAAAGCAGAACTCGGTCACTGGACAGTAAGGAAACTGCAGGGCAAGGAAGCCAGCTGACTAATTCAACAAAATAGCATAGTTCACATGGCCTCGCGCACCAGCCACAGGGAAAGTGGCCAGCAAACAGCGCGAGAACCAGGGACTGATGGATCCCCAAGCAACAAAACGACTCCGATGCAATGAGAAACTGAGGTAACTAGTAACCTACCATTTTGCTTGCATAAACTTTCACTAATTTGGTCTTAGCCTGATAAGAAACCAACAAACTAACCAAGTGAACAAACCATTACGAAAATGCTGGTTAGGAAGAGCGGTTCCAGTAATAGATAGCAAACCACAATCTGAACATATCAACCAACAAATTCAAAAGAATCAGCAGATTAGTATCATCTATCTTCTCTAGAGCGTAAAACACATTCAGCCATAGCCAACAAAAACAGACCTCAATTACTCAACGGTAAGAATACTACAGCAGCAAGGAGGGCCAACTGACTAATTAAACCAAGGAAAAATATGTTCGCCCGGCCTCGCTCACCAACCCCAGGGTAAGTGGCCGGCAAACAAGAGAGTGATGGATTTTCGAGCAGCACAACGACTCATATGCCCTGACAAACAGAGGCAATGGTAACCAGCCAATTTGCTCGACCAAACCTCACTTACTTTCTAGGTGTACTATTTGAACACACCAGTGTACATGCATACTGCTAGTTTAAATTTTCTGTTTAGTTTGACAATATATTAATTAATTGTAATGTGGCCATACATCCAGAGAATACTTTGTACCAACCAGTTGGCTTGTCATACATACTTATAGTCTATGTTTCAAAGGGATATATGCTATTCAGAATTTCAGATATAATGATTCTAGACTAGCTAATTATAATCACTATCATGATACACATGCTTTATGTTTTGACAACTCTGCTCACAGGCACCTTTTTCTTTTCTAATAATCATTCTCATATACATGCGATACATGTATATCTCTTGCATTAAATTTCTTTTTGCGAGATATATCTCTTGCATTAATGTGATACTTATATTAGTCTTCCTCTAGACCTGTGTGACTTGTATGTGAATAGCTTTCAGTGAGGATAACAGATAATTCAACTAATTAACTCAAACTCAAGGTGACACTGAACAAATATATAGTTGACTGAAATATAGTGCTATCCGAATTTGATAAAAAAGATAGATCATTTCAGAGTAGGCTGCTGTAAGCTGCAAATGAATGGATATGAGTGCGTGTATAGCAACGTACGTTGGCGCAAGCGCGCTAGTGATGGATGCTGCCTGCCTGCCTTCTGCCGGCAACGGATCGATGCCGTTGCCGTCTGCCTGCCAATTACCTTGCTGCTGCTATAAATGGGGGGTTGAGCTGCAACACAGCCAGGGAAGTGTGTACCTGTTCCTGATAGGAATTTTGCAATCACAAGAGAAACATAATTAAGGCACCAGGAGGCCAGAGAATTTCGAATCACAACTCACAAGCGAAATACCATTTCCATTCACAAGACAGAGAGAACAGAAACAGAACTAAATTGTTTTCTTTATTTTTATACAAACTATGGGAAGCACATAATACCAATGCTTACAGAAAAGAAATCTGTGTGCTCAACAAAACTTAGGCATTGATCCTATAAATCATCGTGCCAGAGAGAGAGGGGGGGGGGTCTGACCTGCTGCTGTGCGTCCGAGGCACGGTGCGTGGGAGGTTTGCCGGTGATGGATGTCGCCTGCCTGCCGGTGACGGATGCCGCCTGCCTAGATGCAAATGGGGGTTGAGTGAGTCACAGCAGGCCAGGTGAAGGTACATGAATGGAGAGAGAGAGAGAGAGAGAGAGAGAGAGAGAGAGAGAGAGAGAGAGAGAGAGAGGCTTACTGACCTGCTGCTGTCCGGCGGCGGCTGGTTCAGATCCAGGAGCCTCTGTGGCCGTGGTGAGAGGGCGAGGTGAGGCGGCGGCGAGGAGGGGCCGGTGCCGGAGGGTGACGGCGAGGCGGCGGCGCGAGGAAGGGGCGGTGAGGGGGAAGAGACAGGGGCCGGGCGGGGCGGCGGCGTTGGGAGAGGAGAGGGGAAGGGGATCGAGGGCGTGCGAGGGCGAGGGAGAGAGAGGGGAAGGGGATCGAGGGGGGGCGCGGGACAAAGGAGGGGCGGCACAATACTAATGGCGCACCACCCCTCGGTGCGCCATAAGTATATACATGCTAATGGCACACCTCACCCTGGTGCGCCATTAGTATTTTTTTTATTTTCGCTCGAGCCAACAGGTTATCTCACACCTGACCTTTTCCACATCAACTCCCCTCTACTAGCTCGACTGGTCAGGTGCCTGTTCTCACACCAAGAGGTCCTGTGTTCGATTCCCAGGCTCCACAAATTTTTTTTATGCATTTAAAATGCTTTTTGATAATTATTTGTGTTTAAATATGTTCAAACTTGTTTAAATCATAACATTAATTTTTTTATAAGACAATAATAATTTTAAAAGTGGGGTCGGTGGCGGCGGTTGAGTAGGGGAGGGGTGCGGGGGGTTGGCGGCGGCGGTTGAGTAGGGGAATCGAGGGTGCGGGGGGCGACGGCGACCGGTGGACCGGGGGGGTGCTCGGCGGTGAGTGGGACCGGATCTGGCGAGGTGGGATAGCGATCGAGATGGAGGGGAATCGAGATCGAGTGTCCAGGAAATTTAAAAATATTCATGATAGTTCAAAAAGTGCCCATGAAATACAATCGAGAAATGAAGGCTACGATTTAATTAAATACAATCTTCTTGCCCTTCTTTTTCGCAAATGGAGTTCTTCTGTGGAACGGACGTCCTTTAGGTAGGGTGGTCCTGCTTCTTCTTGTGGTGTATGCTGCTACTTCATCATCGTCGTCATGTTCGATCCTCGGGTCGCCGTACTTGTCGAAGTCTTGCTCATTGGCTACGCCATCCATTCCGATGATCTTCCTTTTGCCTCTCCTCACGACAACACGGCTGGTCTTTGATGGGTCGGTAATGAAGAAGCATTGGTCCACTTGGGAAGCCAGTACCCATGGCTCATTTTTCGCGGTGACGTTTGCGCCCGCGGTCTTGGATTTGGCTTCGGGTATAACCATGGTGGTGAAATACCGGTCTTCTTTTAGGACGCTCTTGGCCCATCTGACACGGAACATCGGGACCTTCTCTCCAGCGTAGCTCAGCTCCCAGATCTCCTCGATCCTTCCGTAGTATCTGTCCTTGTCGTTACCGGTGTAGGATTCCATCGTTACCCCGGAGTTCTGATAACCATCGCTCTTCATGTCCTTGGCCTCAGTGTAGAATGTGTAGCCGTTGATATCGTACGCCTCATAGGTCATCAGGTTGTGCTCGGCGCCCTGTGACAAGGCGAATATGAGTTGTTCTTCCGCGGAAGAATCCTCATGTAAAGGGTACGACAGAAGCTTCTGCTTGAACCAACGCGTGAAACATGAGTTGTGCTCTTTGGGTATATCTCCGTCCGTCCTCTGTTGGCCTCGGTCATTGTACGTCTTCTTAATAAAGGTTTTGTGCTCTACCACCCAAGGATCGACCACGTCTATGTGTTGTAGCGCGACTAGGTTTGCTCTTTCAAAGTCGGCGAGTCGACCCTCGAAGTCGACATGCATTTCGCGGCGACCCTCACGGTGACCCCATCCAGCGAGCCTGCCGAGGTGCCTGTTGACGGGCAGACCAACGGGGTTCTCGATGCCTAGATAATTCGTGCAGTACGAGATGCACTCTTCGGTTAGAAAGCCCCTGGCTATGCTTCCCTCTGGACGTGACATGTTACGAACGTATCCTTTGATGACACCATTCATCCTTTCGAACGGCATCATGCTGTGCAGGAACGTCGGCCCGAGTTGGATGATATCCTCCACTATATGGACCAGCAGATGCACCATAACGTCGAAGAATGCGGGCGGGAAGTACATCTCAAGCTCGCATAGTATCACCACGATCTTTTCCTGTAGCCTTCTGAGTTGCCTCACGCCAATCGACTTCCGAGAGATGACGTCGAAGAAGTTGCATAGGCCAAATAGCGTTTCACGGACGTGAGCGTCCATGATCCCACGGATTGCAACTGGAAGTATCTGCGTCATCAGCACATGACAGTCGTGAGACTTCATCCCGCTGAACTTCTGCTTCGCTGGGTCTAGGTATCTGCTTATCTTCCCCGCGTAACCGTAAGGAAGTTTTACTCCTAGGAGGCAGGTGAAAAACTGCTCGATCTCCTCCTGACTTAGAGTGAAGCACGCGGGAGGGTAGTCATTTCCGGTCTTCTTGGCCTTTTTGCCTTTGCGACGACATTCTGTGTCCTGCTTCGCCTCATCATCATCATCATCATCATATATAGCGTGAAGCTCCTGCCTGATGCCCATTGATTTCAAGTCTGCCCTTGCTTTCGGCCCATCTTTGGTCCTCTCTGGCATGTTGAGCAGGGTACTAAGCAGACTCTCGCACACGTTTTTCGTGATATGCATGACATCAAGGCTGTGAGGCACACGGTGGATCTTCCAGTACGACAAGTCCCAGAAAACAGACCTCGTTTTCCATACCTTCAGTAGCGGCTCTGGCGCCTTTCGCTTCTTTCCCGGCTCTGGCGCATTTTGCTTCTTTCCCGGCAGTGGGCAGTCTTTCCAATTTTTCAACAGCTTGTCTATTTCCTCGCCGCTCCTCGTACACGGGCGTTTTCGGGGTTCGGTTTCACCATCGAACAGATCCTTGCGTTTCCTCCACGGGTCATCGTCGCGAAGCCACCTTTGATGTCCCATGAACACGGTTTTCGAAGACCCGGGATCTCTATCTAGCTGGCGATACGTTGTGTCGTCCATGCACCGTACGCATCCAGAAAATCCGTGGACTACCTGCCCCGCGAGATATCCATAACCGAGATAGTCGTGCACCGTCGTGAGCAGTGCGGCTCTCATAGGGAAATATTCTTTCTCTGCGGCGTCCCACGTATTGGCTGGCGTTTTCCACAGCGTGTCTAGCTCCTCCTTCAGCAGCCCCAGATACAGATTGATGTCGTTCCCTGGTTGTTTCGGCCCTTCAATTAGCATACTCATGTGAATGTACTTCCTCTTCATGCACAACCAGGGGGGAAGGTTGTACATCCACACAAACACAGGCCATGTGCTATGTGTGCTTCTCTGGCTGCCAAACGGATTGACTCCATCGGTGCTCGCGCCCAGCACGATGTTCCTTGGATCCTTCCCAAATTCTGGGTATTCAAAATTCAACGCTTGCCACTGGCTCGCATCCTTAGGGTGACTCAGCATCTTGTCTTTTTTATCTATCTCCGGATCATTTGCGTCATCTTCTCGCTTCTTCTCCTCCCTATCCGCGTGCCAACGCAGGAGCTTTGCTACCTTAGGATCCGCGAAATACCGCTGCAGACGAGGAGTGATCGGAAAGTACCACACCACTTTTCGAGGAGCTTTCTTCCTCTTCTTGTATCGAGTGACGCCGCACACCGGACATATGGTAGACTCCGCGTGCTCGCCCCGATAAATGATGCAATTGTTCATGCAGACATGGTATTTCACGTGCGGTAAATCCAGAGGACACACGATTTTCTTCGCCTCCTCCAAACTGGTCGGGCACTTGTTCCCCTTTGGAAGACGTTCGTGCCAGAATGACATGTTCTCGTCGAAGCATGCGTCCGTCATTTTGTGTTTTACCTTCATCTCCAGAGCCATGAGCGTTACTTTCAGGCGGGTATCCTCGGGCCTGCATCCTTCATACAATGGAGTAACCGCGTCTAACTCAAGTTGATCCACCTTGGCTTTCTCTCGGGCGGTAGCTCTTGCGTTATCCGTCTGCTTGAGAAGCAGCTTTTGAATATAAGGGTCCTGCACCCAGCCCATCGATGGTCCACCGTCGTCTGCTCCGCCGGCATCATCATCTTCATGATCATGCCCGTCGTCTGCTCCGGCATCTTCCTCATCATCATGACTGTGTACAGCATCACCGTCATGATCATCTCCTGGGGATTCTTCATCTTCTCGCCCGCCCGAGCCGCGGTGGTTGTCTTGCTGCCCTTCCTCATTTCTTGCCCGGCCCCCATGGACGACTTCGTAGTCATCTTCATCACCTTGCCACCGATAGCCATCCATGAAACCACGCAAGAGCAGGTGGTCCCGCACCTGCCCGGAATCCGGGTCCGCAATAAGGCTCTGCAGCTTGCATCTTCGACACGGACATCTTATCTCCGTCTCGTTCTTTTCAAGCATCTCGGCCTTCGCGGACCTCAAAAACCTATTCACGATGCCTTCGGTCATCGTGCGGACCATGGTTGCCTGCGGGGTAGAGCAAAACAATATTTTAGAACCAAGAAAAAATTTGGCATGACTTTCCCTAAAAATAGGACCAAAAAGAATGCTTAATGCCAAAATTATCGCCGAAACGGAAATGAATCAACATTCCGGCAAAATATTGGCAACTATTGCATTTCAAATACCGGTACACCTCCAACCACAAACACATATGCAACACCACTAACATATGCAACACCACGAACATACATAGATCTAGCTAGGCCATAAAAAGTGCATGTGCACATTGTTGTAGGAAGAACAACGTAAATATAGTTTCCCCCTTACTTACCTATCAAAACAAGGTAATTTAACCACTTAATTTGAATGAATCTATGGTGGAAATGAGAAGAAAGAGAGGAGGCACCCGAGACAAGGAGGAGGTGGAGAATGAAGTGGGGGAGAAAGTGAGTGTGGGTAGGAGAGGCTGCCCAAAATATCTTGTTGCTGCCCACTTACTAATGGCGCACCTGACATAAATGCGCCATTAGTAATCCAGGTTACTAATGGCGCACCACAGCCTGATGCGCCATTAGTAGTTTTGCGTAAAAAGTAAATCATACTAATGGCGCACTCTGCCTCAGTGCGCCATTAGTAGTTTGAACTACTAATGGCGCACTTCGCGGCAGTGCGCCATTAGTAGTTTTCCAACAAAAGGAATAAAAGATATAATTAAAAAAAAATCATTAGTGGCGCACCCTTTCACTGGTGCGCCATTACTAGTTACAACTAGTAATGGCGCACCTTACAAGGATGCGCCATTAGTATGTTTGGCCAGACGCGCTAGTTCAAAAAAAAAATTTAGGACACTAATGGCGCACCCCAGGCCTGGTGCGCCATTAGTAGTTCCAACACTAATGGCGTATCTGAAGGTGGTGCGCCATTAGCATATACTAATGGCGCACCACTTGTCTGGTGCGCCATTAGTGTCAATCCCGTCTATAGCCCTTTTTCTAGTAGTGTCAACGCCGAACACAAGGGGTTGTATACTAGGTGAAGACGACGATGAACCCCACAAACAAAGCAGTGGGGAACAAAAGAAATTCCCACAAGAAGTCAAAACAGTGAACGTACTACATGTGACAAAAGGGAAAAACAAAGTGGTGCCCACAGAGATACGTGCCATGCGGCCTATCACGAAGGAGTTTCGCCACTGGTTGTCAAAACCGATCACCTTCGACCATCGGGATTACTCTGGAAGTATCCGGCACGCAGGCTGGGCTGCCTTGGTATTAGACCCGATAATCGATGGATACCACTTCACGCGAGTCCTGTTGGACGACGACAGCAGTTTAAACCTGATATATCAGGACACAGTCCGCAAAATGGGGATAGACCCAACAAAAATCAGCCATAGCAATACTTCCTTTAAAGGAGTTACGCCAGGCCCAGGGGCTCATTGCACGGGCTCCCTCCTACTAGAAGTTACGTTCGGTTCACCCGGTAACTTTCGTAGCGAAAAGCTAACCTTCCACATCACTCCATTTAAAAGTGGTTGTCAAGCACTACTGGGACGCGAAGCTTTCGCTCGCTTTAACGCAATACAACACTATGTGTCTCTCACGCTTAAGATGCCCGGTCTACAAGGCATCATTTCAGTAAAGGAAAATACTGAGCGCTCCTTGCGCAGGAAGACTGTGCGGCTGCCTTGACAGCCGCACACTAAACTACCCCACCAACCAGAGCGCATAATGGGTCGTTAAGACCACGGACACGGCTGGACGAGTCCGGCGTAACCATATAATTACTAACGGTTTGATGGCTATACATCCCTATACAAGGGGCTCCACACACGTAAACAAGCAGCAACAAAACTCAATTCCCCCCACCTTGAATCATACTTCGTTTATTTATTATAACATGCATTTTGCACGACTACTTTTTCAACTAAGTTCCTCTCTTTTACAGATGAACATAGTGCTACACCCATCCAGGATACGACACAATGGAGACGCAGGCGCAGACGTGCAGTAGGGACCTGTTCCAAGGATTCTCTTTAGATTAAGACCCTGCGTAAACATTTTTTATTGTCTCTTATTGATACATATCCCCCGGACTCTCCGTACAACCGAGAAGGGGGCTGACGTCTTGGCATGTGGCCACATCAGGATATTGCACGTACCTAGACACTATGGGCTTATTACTAAGGGCACTGTTCAGCCCGTTTACAATCATAAAGACCGAATATCTTAGGGAGTGTTCGGCGTCGCGAGTTTGGCCTTATATGCATCAGCTCCGAACCATGTCTTTGGTCAAATGTTGGGTTTGCCCGGCTCTTGTGTTTTGTTGCCTTATGTTCCGCTCAATTGGCTAAGGCAGCACCAGGAGAACTACTATGATTGTGCCCCGGTTCAGCCAGGCGAGCACCTCAGTAGAGAAAGCCGAAAACTGACTGTCATGATGTAGCGCGAGACTGGTCAACCACTCGATGACCTATCGGAATCTTCGGGATTCCTCCGCATTGATGAAGGGCTGTTTCTCGGCCAAGCACACACGCGCCCCGAATTCGAGCGAGCGCGGCGCCACCAGGGGCTATATAGTAGCCCCACTTTCAAACTCCTATGGCTAAGTGAAAGTGATAAAGCATTATAGTCTAGTTGCCTAGTTCGCTGCTGTCGGTGTTCTGGGAACGGGGGTCCCCAGACTTGCCTGCCTGTGGCCCGCGGCGTGGCTCAAAAGGGGGCCCAGCACGGCCCATCTTCATCAACACAGACCCAAGACTATCGCGAGGAGCCAAGCCTCGCGGGGCGGACGACACGGAGCTTCCTCAGGCACGACCTCATCAGGCTGGCTCGCGAGGAGGCGGAGAGATCAAGGCGGGGTACCTCACGAGGTGCCCGTGACGCAAGCCATGACGTTCAAGGACGCCAGGCGGGCGCCAGCCCGCGCAGTGTCCTTCTTTCCTCTTTGGTGCAAAGGGAGCAAGCGCAGGCGAGAGCATCAAGCAAAGGCACCCGTTTGGGTGCAACGAGACTAAGACCAGCCCAACGGCAGGGAGGAAGTCATTGTGGAGCCCAAGCCAGCGTCACCACCATAGCCTTTGGCAGGCGAAGACCAACTTTAGTCAGGATAAGTGTACCATATGTTCCCCTTCAAAATGGCCAATTGTTGGCGCCCTTCCCGCTCAATATTTGGGAAGAGGCCCAGGGCCCTTGCTTATAAATAGGACTAGCCACCCCCAGGGTAGCGGGAGAATTGGAGAATCGAGATCGAGAATCAGAGAGAGAAGGGCGACTGAACTCCTCCTAGTAGTTCATCGCCCCAGCCAAGAACAGACCCTTGCGAGGCTGTTCTTCCTTGTATTGCTCATCGTCATCAGCCCAAGAGGCAATCCACCACACCACAAGCTGGAGTAGGGTATTACACCACAACGGTGGCCCAAACTAGTATAAACCATGTGTCTCTTGTGTTGTTCTTTCCATAGCTTAGATCTTAGCGAGGCGGTGGGGTTCAAGTAGGTAGGAGGCGAAATCTCCGCGCGCACCCCAGTGTTCGAACCTCAAGGGTCTGCCGGAAACCTAAATCCGACATTTGGCGCGCCAGGCAGGGGTGCGCCGGAATTCGTCTTCCACCGCCCCGTTCTCCTCCGACCATCGCGTCCATGTCTGACGCTCGTCGGGCCCGCGCCGAGTGCCGAGCCGCTCTCACTTCCCGTGTCGCCCAGACGGCTCCTGTCGGCGGGCGTCCTCGCCGTTCCCCGTCACCTGCCGCCAACGCCGCCACCGGCCCTGCGGGGAACGAGCAGCAAGCGTCGTCTCAGCATCCGTCCGTGTGGCAAGACGGCCGCACCGCTACTCCCTCGCTCACCACAGCTGGTTCTTCGTCCCGTTCGCTCCGCGCACCCATGGAGGCTCGAGCTGCGCTCATCGCGGCAAACGAGCCCCTGCGCTACCGTCCCGTCGACGACGTCTACGAAGAATGGCTCGACCGCGTCGCCGAGCTCGTCCGCGCCGCTGGGGGCTCTCCTGCGCCGTCCTTTCCGCTGCACCGCACCCCGCCCCGCGCAGGCGACGAGGCTCCGGGGGCGCCCCAGCCGCCTCCTCCTCAAGAAGGCGCCCTGGCTCCAAGGCGCGTGGCCCCTGGGCGGGACCCGTTCCATCAGGTGCCAGCGCGGCAAGAGCGGAGCTGCCAAGAAGTCCCTCGCCCGCAAGAAGCTGCCTGGGCGCTCCCTGCTCCAGCACGTCGCGACCATGCTCCTGCTCCCGCACGTCAAGACCCTGCGCTGCTCCGAGCTGCAGCGCATGGGGACCTGCAAGACTAAGCTCTCCTTCACCCAAGGCCTCCCGTGGCCACGGCAGGCTGCCGTGCCTTCACCACCGAGCTATGCAGCGTCACGTGGCCCGGCAACTTCAGGCCAGACCTGCCTCCTCGTTACGACGACACGTCCAACCTCGCGGAGTTCCTCTAGCTCTACGAGCTGGGCATCGAAGCTGCCAACAGAGACGAGAAGGTCATGGCGAACTGGTTTCCCATGGCGCTCAAGGACGGGGCCCGCACCTGGCTCCTCAACCTGGCTCCAGGCACGATCTCCTCCTGGGACGAGATGCGCACCCGCTTCATCGCCAACTTCCAAGGTACTCGCGACCGGCCACCCGCCGTGAGTGACATGCGCCGCATCAAGCAACAACCCGGAGAGACCCTGCAGAAATACATCCAGCGCTTCAACAACGCACGCCTCAGGATTCCCAAGGTGACCGAGGAGGCCATCATTTCAACCTTCTCCAACGGCGTGCGCGACGTCAAGATGAAGGAGGAGCTGGCGATGCATGAGGACCTGTGTACTTACTTGGAGCTATTCAACTTGGCGACCAAGTGCGCCAGGGCTGAGGAAGGGCGTCTCTCCCTCCTCGAGCTGCCTGCCGCAGACCCAGAAGAGAAGAAGTCCAAGGCCAAGGATGTGAAGCGCAAGGGGGCTGCCGTGCTTGCGGCAGAACCAGACACCAAGCAGGGCAGAGAATAGCCCGAGTCTTCCAAGGGCAGTCGGTACTATGTGTACCACGATATGACTGGTTCCCTCGACGTGCTTTGCACATAGATGGCTTGCGGAAGACTGTCTCTCCAACTTTAGTTGAACCGAGTGTGGCTACGCCCGGTCCTTGAGAAGGTTAAAACGGAGTCTATTTGACAAACTATCGTTGTGGTTTTGATGCGTAGGTAAGATGAGTTCTTGCTTAAGCCCGTAGCAGCCACGTAAAACTTGCAACAACAAAGTAGAGGACGTCTAACTTGTTTTTGCAGGGCATGTTGTGATGTGATATGGTCAAGACATGATGCTAAATTTTATTGTATGAGATGATCATGTTTTGTAACCGAGTTATCGGCAACTGGCAGGAGCCATATGGTTGTCGCTTTATTGTATGCAATGCAATCGCGATGTAATGCTTTACTTTATTACTAAGCGGTAGTGATAGTCGTGGAAGCATAAGATTGGCGAGACGACAATGATGCTACCATGGAGATCAAGGTGTCGCGCCGGTGACGATGGTGATCATGACGGTGCTTCGGAGATGGAGATCACAAGCACAAGATGATGATGACCATATCATATCACTTATATTGATTGCATGTGATGTTTATCTTTTTATGCATCTTATCTTGCTTTGATTGACGGTAGCATTATAAGATGATCTCTCACTAAATTATCAAGAAGTATTCTCCCTGAGTATGCACCGTTGCAAAAGTTCTTCGTGCTGAGACACCACGTGATGATCGGGTGTGATAGGTTCTACGTTCAAATACAACGGGTGCAAAACAGTTGCACACGCGGAATACTCAGGTTATACTTGATGAGCTATGCATATAAGATATGACCTCGGAACACGGAGACCGAAAGGTCGAGCGTGAATCATATAGTAGATATGATCAACATAATGATGTTCACCATTGAAGACTAAGCCATTTCACGTGATGATCGGTTATGGTTTAGTTGATTTGGATCACGTGATCACTTAGAAGATTAGAGGGATGTCTATCTAAGTGGGAGTTCTTAAGTAATATGATTAATTGAACTTTAATTTATCATGAACTTAGTCCTGGTAGTATTAGCATATCTATGTTGTAGATCAATAGCTCGCATTGTTGCTTCCCTGTGTTTATTTTGATATGTTCCTAGAGAAAATTGTGTTGAAAAATGTTAGTAGCAATGATGCGGATTGGATCCGTAATCTGAGGTTTATCCTCATTGCTGCACAGAAGAATTTTGTCCTTGATGCACCGCTAGGTGACGGACCTTTTGCAGGAGCAGATGCAGACGTTATGAACGTTTTGCTAGCTCAATATGATGACTACTTAATAGTTTAGTGCACCATGCTTAACGGCTTAGAATCGGGACTTCAAAGACGTTTTGAACGTCATGGACCATACGAGATGTTCCAGGAGTTGAAGTTAATATTTCAAGCAAATACCCGAGTTGAGAGATATGAAGTCTCCAACAAGTTCTATAGCTAAAAGATGGAGGAGAATCGCTCAACTAGTGAGCATGTGCTCAGATTGTCTGGGTACTACAATCGCTTGAATCAAGTGGGAGTTAATCTTCCAGATAAGATAGGGATTGACAGAGTTCTCTAGTCACCATCACCAAGTTAGTAGAACTTCATGATGAACTATAATATGCAAGGGATAACGGAAAATATTCCCAAGCTCTTCGCGATGCTAAAATCGGCGAAGGTAGAAATCAAAGAAAAACATCAAGTGTTGATGGTTGACAAGATCACTAGTTTCAAGAAAAGGGCAAAAGGAAAGAAGGGGAACTTCAAGAAGAATGGCAAGCAAGTTGCTGCTCAAGTGAAAAAGCCCAAGTCTAGTCCTAAGCCTGAGACTAAGTGCTTCTACTGCAAAGGGACTGGTCACTAGAAGCGGAACTACCCCAAGTGATTGGCGGATAAGAAGGATGGCAAAGTGAACATAAGTATATTTGATATACATGTTATTGATGTGTACTTTACTAGTGTTCATAGCAACCCCTCAGTATTTGGTACTAGTTCAAGTTGCTAAGATTAGTAACTCGAAACGGGAGTTGCAGAATGAACAAAGACTAGTTAAAGGGCAAGGTGACGATGTGTGTTGGAAGTGGTTCCAAGATTGATATGATCATCATCACACACTCCCTATACTTTCGGGATTAGTGTTGAAACTAAATAAGTGTTATTTGGTGTTTGCGTTGAGCACGAATATGATTTGATCATGTTAATTGCAATACAGCTATTCATTTAAGTTAGAGAACAATTGTTGTTCTGTTTACATGAATAAAACCTTCTATGGTCATACACACCAATGAAAATAGTTCATTGGATCTCGATCGTAGTGATACACATATTCATAATATTGAAACCAAAAGATGCGAAGTTAATAATGATAGTGCAACCTATTTGTGGCACTGCCGTTTAGGTCATATTGGTGTAAAGCGCATGAAGAAACTCCATGCTGATGGGATTTTGGAATCACTTGATTATGAATCACTTGATGCTTGCGAACCATGCCTCTTGGGCAAGATGACTAAAACGCCGTTCTCCGGAACAATGAAGCAAGCAACAGATTTGTTGGAAATCATACATACTGATGTATATGGTCCGATGAATATTAAGGCTCGCGACAAGTATCATTATTTTCTAACCTTCACAGATGATTTGAGCAGATATGGGTATATCTACTTGATGAAACATAAGTCTGAAACGTTTGAAAAGTTCAAATAATTTTAGAGTGAAGTGGAAAATCATCGTGACAAGAAAATAAGGTTTCTACGATCTGATCGCGGAGACAAATATTTGAGTTACGAGTTTGGTCTTCAATTAAAACAATGTGGAATAGTTTCACAAATTCATGCCACCTGGAACACCACAGCATAATGGTGTGTCCGAACGTCATAACCGTACTTTATTGGATATAGTACAATCTATGATGTTTCTTACCGATTTACCAATATCGTTTTGGGATCATGCATTAGAGACAGCTGCATTCATGAGAAAAGGGGAACCATCTAAGTCCGTTGAGACGACACAATATGAACTATGGTTTGGCAAGAAACCAAATTTGTCGTTTCTTAAAGTTTGGGGTTGCGATGCTTATGTGAAAAATTTCATCCTGATAAGCTCAAACCCAAATCGGAGAAATGTGTCTTCATAGGATACCCAAAGGAGACTGTTGGGTACACCTTCTATCACAGATCCGAAGGCAAGATTTTTTGCTAAATTCGGAAACTTTCTAGAGAAGGAGTTTCTCTCGAAAGAAGTGAGTGGGAGGAAAGTAGAACTTGATGAGATAACTGTATCTACTCCCTTATTGAGAAGTAGTACGTCACAGAAATCAGTTTCTGTGACACCTACACCAAATAGGGAGGAAGCTAATGATAATGATCATGAAACTTCAGATCAAGTTTCTACTGAACCTCGTAGATCAACCAGAGTAAGATCCGCACCAGAGTGGTACGGTAATCCTATTTTGGAAGTCATGTTACTAGACCATGATGAACCTACGAACTATGAAGAAAGCGATGGTGAGCCCAGATTCCGCAAAGTGGCTTGAGGCCATGAAATCTGAGATGGGATCCATGTATGAGAACAAAGTGTGCACTTTGATGGATTTGCCCGATGATCGGCAAGCCAAAGAAAATAAATGGATCTTGAAGAGGAAGACGGACACTGATAGTAGTGTTACTATCTACAAAGCTAGAATTGTCGCAAAAGGTTTTCTACAAGTTCAAAGTGTTGACTACGATGAGAGTTTCTCACTCATATCTATGCTTAAGTCTGTCCGAATCATGTTAGCAATTGCCGCATTTTATGAAATCCGGCAAATGGATAAACAAAACTACATTCCTTAATGGATTTATTAAAGAAGAGTTGTATACGATGCAACTAGAAGGTTTTGTCGATCCTGAAGGTGTTAACAAAGTATGCAAGCTCCAGCGATCCATCTATGGACTGGTGCAAGCATCTCGGAGTTGGAATATACGCTTTGATGAGTTGATCAAAGCATATAGTTTTATACAGACTTGCGGTGAAGCCTGTATTTACAAGAAAGTGAGTGGGAGCACTACAACATTTCTGATAAGTATATGTAAATGACATATTATTGATCGGAAATAATGTAGAATTATTCTGTGAAGCATAAAGGAAGTATTTGAAAGGAGTTTTTTTCGAAGAAGGACGTCGGTGAAGCTGCTTACATATTGAGCATCAAGATCTATAGAGATAGATCAAGACGCTTGATAAAGTTTTTCAATAAGTACATACCTTGAAAAGATTTTGAAGTAGTTCAAAATGGAACAGTCAAAGAAAGAGTTCTTGCCTGTATTACAAGGTGTGAAATTGAGTAAGACTCAAAGCCCGACCACGGCAGATGATAGAAAAAGAATGAAAGTCATTTCCTATGCCTCAGCCATAGATTCTTTAAAGTATGCCATGCTATGTACCAGATCTATTGTATACCCTACACTGTGTTAAGCAAGGGAGTACAATAGTGATCTAGGAAGTAGATCACTGGACATCGGTCAAAATTATCCTTAGTAAAATAAGGATATGTTTCTCGATTATGGATGTGACAAAAAGGTTCGTCGTAAAAGGTTACGTCGATGCAAGTTTTGACACTAATCTAGATGACTCTAAGTCTCAATCTAGATACATATTGAAAGTGGGAGCAATTAGCTAAAGTAGCTCCGTGCAGAGCATTGTAGACATAGAAAATTGCAAAATACATAACGGATCTGAATGTGGCAGACCCGTTGACTAAACTTCTCTCACAAGCAAAACATGATATCACCGTAGTACTCTTTGGGTGTTAATCACATAGCAATGTGAACTAGATTACTGAATCTAGTAAACCCTTTGGGTGTTGGTCATATATCGATGTGAACTATGGGTGTTAATCACATGGTGATGTGAACTATTGCTGATAAATCACATGGCGATGTGAACTAGATTATTGACTCTAGTGCAAGTGGGAGACTGAAGGAAATATGCCCTAAAGGCAATAATAACGTTATTATTTATTTCCTTAATTCATGATAAATGTTTATTATTCATGCTAGAATTGTATTAACAGGAAACATAATACATGTGTGAATACATAGACAAACAGAGTGTCACTAGTATGCCTCTACTTGACTAGCTCATTAATCAAAGATGGTTATGTTTCCTAACCATGAACAAGGAGTTGTTATTTGATTAATGAGGTCACATCATTAGTTGAATAATCTGATTGACATGACCCATTCCATTAGCTTAGCACCCGATCGTTTAGTATGTTGCTATTGCTTTTATCCATGACTTATACATGTTCCTATGACTATGAGATTATGCAACTCCCGTTTGCCGTAGGAACACTTTGGGTGCTACCAAACGTCACAACGTAACTGGGTGATTATAAAGGAGTACTACAGGTGTCTCCAAAGGTAGATGTTGGGTTGGCGTATTTCGAGATTAGGATTTGTCACTCCGATCGTCGGAGAGGTATCTGTGGGCCCTCTCGGTAATGCACATCACTCAAGCCTTGTAAGCATTGCAACTAATGAGTTAGTTGCGAGATGATGTATTATGGAACGAGTAAAGAGACTTGCCGGTAACGAGATTGAACTAGGTATTGGATACCGACGATCGAATCTCGGGCAAGTAACATACCGATGACAAAGGGAACAACGTATGTTGTTATGCGGTCTGACCGATAAAGATCTTCGTAGAATATGTAGGAGCCAATATGGGCATCCAGGTCCCGCTATTGGTTATTGACCGGAGACGTGTCTCGGTCATGTCTACATTGTTCTCGAACCGTAGGGTCCGCACGCTTAAGGTTTCGATGACAGATATATTATGAGTTTATGAGTTTTGATGTACCGAAGGAGTTCGGAGTCCCGGATGAGATCGGGGACATGACGAGGAGTCTCGAAATGGTCGAGACGTAAAGATCGATATATTGGACGACTATATTCGGACATCGGAAGGGTTCTGAGTGGTTCGGGTATTTTCGGAGGTACCGGGGAGTTACGGGATTACGGGAGAAGTAATGGGCCTTGATGGGCTTTAGTGGGAAGAGGAAAAAGGCTGCTGCGCCCCCCCTCCCCTCTAGTCCGAATTGGACTAGGGAAAAGGGGGCCGGCCACCTCTCCTTCTCCTCCTATTCCTTCTCCCTTCCTCCCTTTTTGGTGGACTCCTACTAGGACTTGGAGTCCTAGTAGGAATCCATATCCTGGCCGCACCTTTGCCTTGGCCGGCCTCCTCCTCCTCCATCCTTTATATACAGGGGCAGGGGGCACCCCATAGACACACAAGTTGATCTACGGATCGTTACTTAGCCGTGTGCGGTGCCCCATTCCACCAAATTCCACCTTGGTCATATCGTTGCAGTGCTTAGGCGAATCCCTGCGCCGGTAACACATCAAGATCGTCACCACGCCGTCGTGCTGACGGAACTCTTCCCCGACGCTTTGCTGGATCGGAGCCCGGGGATCGTCATCGAGCTGAACGTGTGCCAAGAACTCGGAGGTGCCGGAGTAACGGTGCTATGATCGGTTGGATCGCGAGGAGAACGTACGACTACTTCCTCTACGTTGCGTCAACGCTTCCGCTTCGGTCTACGAGGGTACGTAGACAACACTCTCCCCTCTCGTTGCTATGCATCACCATGATCTTGCGTGTGCGTAGGAAATTTTTGAAATTACTACGTTCCCCAACAGGGGCCCGCACCTGGCTCCTCAACCTGGCTCCAGGCACGATCTCCTCCTGGGACGAGATGCGCACCCGCTTCATCGCCAACTTCCAAGGTACTCGCGACCGGCCACCCGCCGTGAGTGACATGCGCCGCATCAAGCAACAACCCGGAGAGACCCTGCAGAAATACATCCAGCGCTTCAACAACGCACGCCTCAGGATTCCCAAGGTGACCGAGGAGGCCATCATTTCAACCTTCTCCGACGGCGTGCGCGACGTCAAGATGAAGGAGGAGCTGGCGATGCATGAGGACCTGTGTACTTACTTGGAGCTATTCAACTTGGCGACCAAGTGCGCCAGGGCTGAGGAAGGGCGTCTCTCCCTCCTCGAGCTGCCTGCCGCAGACCCAGAAGAGAAGAAGTCCAAGGCCAAGGATGTGAAGCGCAAGGGGGCTGCCGTGCTTGCGGCAGAACCAGACACCAAGTGGGGCAGAGAATAGCCCGAGTCTTCCAAGGGCAGTCGGTACTGTGTGTACCACGACCTCCACACCCACAACACCAATGAATGCCAAGAGCTCCGAGCCGTGTGAGAAGGAAGGATCGGCCGTCGTCCCGACCGTGGTGACCGGGGCAACGGTCGAGGAGGAGGAAGGAACGCAGGACTTTGGGAAGACCACGGCCCGTGCCAAGGGTGGCGCCATCGACCTCACGAGGGCCGCTGGCAAGACCCACCTCGCGAGGGAGACTGGAAGGATCAGCCTCGCGAGGATCGCCCGCAAGGCAACGCAGGCCTCCCTCCGCTGCCGCCGCAGCCAGGGAGAAACGAAGACCGCCATCAGGACGAGGGGGCTGGGGGCTTCCAGGAGCCGCGTGCAATCGCCCGCATCATGGGCAGAGCTCAAGCCCCAGCCTCTTAGCGCATCTTCAAGCAGTTCGCCCGCGAAGTAAATGCAGTCCTCCCCAAGCTTGAAGCCACGCGCCCTCTCAGGTGGTCGGCATGCGCCATCACGTTCAGCTCAGCGGATCATCTCAAGTGTGCGGCCACAGCCGGAGTCCTCCCGATGCTTTGTTCCCAATCATCAGCAACGTGGTGGTCACCAGGACCCTCATCGATGGTGGGGCAGGGCTCAACGTCCTGTCCGTGGAAACATTCAACAATCTCCAAGTGCCCTACAACCAGCTTCAGCCAACCAAGCCTTTCTCCGGAGTCACCGACGGCTCCACGGTCCCGATTGGGCAGGTCCGCCTCCCTGTCACCTTCGGGGCACGCGACAACTACCGCACCGAGCTCATCGACTTCGACGTCGCTCACATTCGCCTGCCGTACAACGCCATCCTTGGGTACCCAGCGTTGGCCAAGTTCATGGCCGTAACTCACCACGGCTACAACATCCTCAAGATGCCAGGAAGTGGCGGAGTCATCACGGTGCCCTGTGAAGAGAAGGACGCGGTGTGTTCCCTAGAACGAGCCTTTCAGGCCGCATCACTGGAAGACCCGGATCGCGGAAGCAGGAGGCTTCCCGAGACCACCCCCAAGAATAAGAAGACATCGTCCGGCCCGGTCCCTCAGGAGGCAGGCCCCTCAGGGCCCGCGCCTGCCCAGGGGGATCCTCCTTCCATCGCATAGGAAAGCGCGCCCGGTGCCCTCCTCAGGCAGGGCTCGGGGGCTCTCCCCTAGAGGGCCACCGACCTGGCTAAGGTCACGAGGGAGGCGCTTGGGCACCACATGGAGGCGTGTTTCGAAGCACGTTTCCCTCAAGAAGGAGTAAGGCAAGGGGGGCCAGACCCTCAGGAGTTCGTCATCAAGGCCATTCAGGAGCTACAGGAGTCAAGAGTCATGAGGGGCGGCCGCCGCCTACCAGCTGTGGCTCCCCATCCAGGCGAGGATGGTGGGCTGCGCGTCTGCATCGACACACCAGGGCTCAATCGAGTTGCCTCTCTGGAGCGCCTCTGGCCCTCGCGAGTGGGGCGCTGCGAAGGTCCACCCCACAGCTACGTTCGTATGCCTTACAGCTTGCCGAAGGCGGCTGCCACGTACCAGCGCCTCATGAGGGGCATCATGGAAGCTCAAGAGGCCAGGCGTTCCGCAGCCCTGGCGGAGATGGAGATGGTCCGCGAGGAGCCACCAGCGCCTCCGGAGCCTCCCGAGGCCCCTGGGCCTGGGGGCTCGTGAGGGTCGGCTTCCGCAGCCCACCGAGTCTGCTACACCAACACTCCTTCGTCCTCAACATCATCAGGTGACATCTTTCAAGTTTCATTTCCAGCTGGGGGCATCCCCCAGGGATGCATTATTCCCAGGCCGCGTGGGTCCGTCCCTGCGGCATGTATCCCTTTTATTTCATTTTGTTAGCTTACTTTGTTGGGGGCGCCCCTCGGGCTGCATCATCCCCAAGTCGCTCGGACTAGACCCAGCGGCATGTATCCCTTTTGCGTTTATTTCCAGCTATGCGTTCGACCCATCATGCTTGATTATTCGATGCCGGTCCACGGCACCTCTTCTTCTCCATGCCGACCACTTGCACGTTAAAGGGGGGTACCTGAGCATCGCGACTCAGGGCTCTTACTGGCTCTCCAGCCCTCACCCTCTGGCCTTGTCCACGGCATCGCGACCTGGCATACCAGCGACGGCTGAGACCAGCTCGAGGGCCGGGACCCGAGGACGTAGAGTGCAGGCATCTAACCAAATTTGCAGGAACACATCACAAGATAAGGCCCAGTGCCAGGCGCAACCCGCCTAGAGGTAGGGCCCCTTGAGTCCCGCGCTGGCTCACGGGTGCCCAGACACACCTCACCAGGCCCTACCATGCCAGCCACGTGTCAGGGCGGGGCTGTACACGCCCCGGGGGCTCCTCCCGGAGGGGAGCCCCCTCCCACGTACCAGTGGAAGCACCATGCTCCGCGCTGGCTGACGACACTGCCGAGGAGCAGCTATGCCCGTACACATACGGAAGCGCTATGCTCCGCGCTGGTGATAAACAACTGAGGGTGGCCCCCTGGCCGCATCAACCTCAGGGAGCCCAGAGCTCAGTGTCTAGCCTCATCGTAAGGCCTCCCCTCGGGAGTGCCGCGCGAGGGGGCTGGGCACGGGGGCTGCGCCTCGGTCATGCCCAGACGCACGCCACCCAGCCAGGCCCCCCGGGCCTGGTTCGTCGCGCGTCTCTTCCCGAGCGGAGCCAAGGTACGAAGGCCATTTGAGCGTCAAGGGGGACTCCTGAGCATCACGACTCGGGAGCCTAACTGGTCACGTAGCCCCTCACTCCTTAGTTCCGAAAGGGTAATGCTGGGTGAGGTACGCGCGGGGCCGGGCTCTGCAGACGTAGAATGGTAGATCCACCCACATCTCACCTCCGTACTTGCTGTTCGCGCGCCAAGGGGGACTCCTGAGCATCGCGACTCAGGAGCCTAACTGGTCACGTAGCCCCTCACTCCTTAGTTCCGAAAGGCTAATGCTGGGTGAGGTACGCGCGGGGCCGGGCTCTGCCGACGTAGAACATAAGCAAGCAGGAAGCCTAAATTTCAAGGATCACCTCCCTACTTGCTGTTCGTGCGCCAAGGGGGACTCCTGAGCATCGCGACTCAGGAGCCTAACTTGCCACGTAGCCCCTCACTCCTTGGTCCCGTCCTGGTTTCCGGTCGGGGCTAATGCTGGGTGAGGTACGCGCGGGGCCGGGCTCTGCCGACGTAGAACATAAGCAAGTAGGAAGGAAAAGCGTAAATTTCAAGGAATTCAAAAGCAAATATTACAGTCCACACTGTTATCTCAATGCCAGACTCAAGTTTAAACGCCTCCCCGACGCATGATACATGTGTAGGAATTAAAGGCAGGACAGGAGCCACGACGGAGTCACTTGTGGGCGGTGGAGCAACGCAGAGTGGGTTCGCCTCATGGAGCAGTAGGGTCGATAGCGCCTCGCTTCGGCTTGGTGCTGAAGGCCCGGAACTTCCCCAGCAGAGCTTCCACGCGACCCTTCACGGCCTCGGCAGCGGCAGCGGCACGCTCGCCGCTTACTGGCTCCAGCAGGCTGTCGAGGTCGATGCTGGGGTCGCGAAGGTAGATGTGGGTGAAGACCCGCGTCAGCGCTGCAGAAGACAAGACACGCGCCTCGGCCTCGGCCGTGGGGCCAAGGCCAAGGGCGACATCTTCAAGAGCGCGAACCAGGAAGGGAAGCAGCTTAGCAGGGCCGTCCTCGGCGCCAGCCAGCGGGCTCTCCAGGCCGCTGTCGTAAAGCGTCTTCAGCGAGGAATGAGCTTTCTCCTCCATATCCGCGAAGGCCACGCGATCCTCGGCAAGAACCCGGGCCTTATTGTCCAGCTCGACCTTCCTCGCCCCCAACTCCTGCTCCAGCGCGCCTAGGCGGTCACGGCGCTTCCTGAGCTTGGCCTCCAGGACCTTGACGGCCGCCTCGCGATCCTTCACGCCTTCTTCCTGCTCTTGGCGAAGACGGGCCTCCTTCGCGAGCTGGTCCCGCAGGCTTTGCAGCTCGTCCTCCAGCACCTTGCAGCGACCACGGATGTCGGCCATCTCCCCTAGGGCTGCGTCACGAGCAGCCTTCGCCTCAAGGACGTCCTGCCTCTCCTCATCGCAAACCGTCGAGGCCTGGATCAGCGCTGCCCGAATCGAAGCGTCGGAGCGAATCCATCTTGAGGCCAGCTCCAAGCGCCCAGCCACCAAGCGAGGGTCAGCGCCAAGAAGATCCTGCCGTAGCCGGTCCAACTCAGCAGCAGCATGATCTAGAATGGCAGGAGGAGTCGGAGAGACAATAGTCGGTGGAGTAGGAGGAGAAGGCGGCGGCACGACCACAACATCCTGAGGTGGAGTCTGCTGCGTCCCAACGGCTGTGGTGGCGGCAGCAGGCAAAGGCACCTCGGGAGTCGCTTGGGCCATGGGGGCTGAGCTCGCCCCAGCCGGCTCAACCAGGCCTCGCGAGGACGACCGGGTAGGAGAGGCCCATGCATCGCAGTCACCTTCATTCGTGGGCAGAGGCGCTGCCCCGGATGGAACCTCAGGAGCTCCCTTCGGCTTCTTTGCCGCGGATGCCAGCCTATCCAAGAGATGCGGACGTCAAGCCTCAGCAGCAAAACAAGAAATAAAGACAAGAATCAAGCACTTACGGGTCATCGCCAGTGAGCTCAAGCTGCCTCCGGCCAAATTTGAAGCCCGAAAGCCGGCTGGAAGGGTCAACCTTGGGAAGATCGGGAGCGGAAGGCGCGCCTGCGGTCCGCCTCGGGGCCGAGGCAGACCCGCGGGAGATCAGCCCGGTCCTGTCCTTCTTCGGGATCGGGGGCGAGCTCCCGCCGCTCTGCTCGCCATCATCCGCGTCATCATTGCTCGGAGAGAGGCGGAGAACGCGGGACCTGCGCCAGGAGAGGGGAGCCCTCGACTCTCCTCAGTCGCCTCGGAGTCAGGCCCTTTCTCCCGTTCCCCTCCTTCCTCCTCTTCACTGGAGCTGTCGGAGGACACGACCACCGGTTCCTCGGGAGCTTCCGTGGGCACGGGCCCGTCCCCGCTGAAGACAGGCATGGACTCCACTACCTGCTCCCAGTCGTCGCGGAGGAACAAGGGCGTAGGAGCGCCCTCCAACCTCGCCACATCGCCCCCGACCAGAGATTGGAGGACCGCAGCCAGATCTTCGCCGGCCAAGGCCACGGGGCTCGGATGGGGCCTCCACATCGGAAGTGAATACCGCCGAAGCGGAGCCAGCTTGTGCTCCAGGAATTCCCTCAGCAGCGACGCGCCGGTCAGCTTCGTCGCCGCCATGTTGGCCGGCTTCAGATCCGCATCCATCTTCTCCAACACCATCTTCACGCGGGGATCCGTGAGCTCCGCTCGACCCCAATCGCTGGAACTCGCGGGTTGCTCTGTGGGCAAGATCAGCCGAGGGTGGATGCGGCCAGCATCTGCCAAGATCCACTTGCTCCTGAAGCCCTCAATCCTTTTCCCGGGGCTCGAAATGGCAATGGCGCCACCATTCGCGACGAAGCTCGCGCACGAGGAAGCAGGACCGCGAGAGGTCCGAAGGTAGAAGTATTGGCGCAGCAAGGCCACTAAGGGCTGCACCCCTACGTGAGCCTCGCAGTAATAGGCGAAGATTGCCAGGAGAAGGACGGAGTTGGGGTGGAGATGCAGAGCCTGTAGCTTATAATGGCGGAGGACAGAGAAGAAGAACTCGGAGAAGGGAGGCTCCAAGCCAGCAGCAATGGCGCTTGCAAAGAACAGGTAGAAGGTGCTCCCCTGGCCCTGAGGGGTGGCGGAGCCGACCTTGAACACCTTCGCCCCGTCGATGCCCTGCGCCGCCGCCATCCGGCGCAGCCGGGCGAGGCTTGACTCCGACACGCTCGGCGGCTCTAGGGCAGACGAGTACCAAGCTCCGGCCAGGGACTGACGAGGCGCCATGGCTTCCTAGGTCACGCGGTCGGAGTAGATCTGGAAATTTTGGAAGAAGGAAGGAGAGGCGCAGGAAAGGGGATCTGAGCAGCAACCGGAGAAAGCGAAAAGAGCAAAGCCTGGGCAGATGCCGCTCCCTTATCAACTCGCGCGATTGCTGAGGCGCCCACGTCCAATCAACCGCCACGCGGCGCCCAAGGCCGCAGGTTGTTAGGGCCCGCGGCGCTTCGCCCTTGCCCTTTCGCCTCGCTGCACGGCCAAGACCGGGTGCGCCTTGGGCCGGGGGGCTACTGTCGGCGTTCTAGGAACATGGGTCCCTAGACTTCCCTGCCTGCGGCCCGCGGCGTGGCTCGAAAGGGGGCCCAGCACAGCCCATCTTCATCAACACAGACCCAAGACCCTCGCGAGGAGCCAAGCCTCGCGGGGCGGACGACACAGAGCTTCCTCAGGCACGACCTCATCAGGCTGGCTCGCGAGGAGGCGAGAGATCAAGGCGGGGTACCTCACGAGGTGCCCGTGACGCAAGCCATGACGATCAAGGACGCCAGGCGGGCGCCAGCCCGCGCAGTGTCCTTCTTTTCTCTTTGGTGCAAAGGGAGCAAGCGCAGGCGAGAGCATCAAGCAAAAGCACCCGTTTCGGTGCAACGAGACCAAGAATAGCCCAACGACAGGGAGGAAGTCATTGTGGAGCCCAAGCCAGCGTCACCACCAGAGCCTTTGGCAGGCGAAGACCAACTTTAGTCAGGATAAGTGTACCATATGTTCCCCTTCAAAATGGCCAATTGTTGGCGCCCTTCCCGCTCAATATTTGGGAAGAGGCCCAGGGCCCTTGCCTATAAATAGGACTAGCCACCCCCAGGGTAGAGGGAGAATTGGAGAATCGAGATCGAGAATCAGAGAGAGAAGGGCGACTGAACTCCTCCTAGTAGTTCATCGCCCCAGCCAAGAACAGACCCTCGCGAGGCTGTTCTTCCTTGTATTGCTCATCGTCATCAGCCCAAGAGGCAATCCACCACACCACAAGCTGGAGTAGGGTATTACACCACAACGGTGGCCCGAACCAGTATAAACCCTGTGTCTCTTGTGTTGTTCTTTCCATAGCTTAGATCTTAGCGAGGCGGTGGGGTTCAGGTAGGTAGGAGGCAAAATCTCCGCGCGCACCCCAGTGTTCGAACCTCAAGGGTCTGCCAGAACCCTAAATCCGACAACTGCGCTACCACCTCCTTAATGGACCAAGACGTTGGATCAAGTGTGATGATGCGCCTTCCGCGAACACCCCTGCATTATATGCATGGGGGCTGAAGCCGACGACTGCCATCTTTCAGGTTATATATACATATACGCAAACGGCCGCACAGGAGGTATTATAATTCTTGCAAGCACAAGTATAAAAAGCTTCTACATCTTAGCGAAATATTGTTTTCAATACAAATACACGTTATTTGAACATAATATCCTTCGAGCACTGCGTCTCTATCAAACGAGCGCCCTCCAGGACTTCTTGAAAGTAGTGCTCGGCATGTACTCGGCTTTCGTCCGAATCCTGGGCTGCAACGGCGGTGGCCTCCATCTCCACCCAGTATGTCTTGACACGGGCAAGGGCCATCCGCGCACCCTCCACGCATGCTGACCTCTTCATCGCGTTGATATACGGCATCGCACCAAGGAACTGCTGCACCAAGCTGAAATAACTGTTTGGCTTTGGCCTTTCCGGCCACAGATGATCTACGACATACCTCATGGCAAGTCCAGAAAACCTATTGAGCTCGGCCCATTCGGCCAAACGATCGGTCAATGGAAGCGGACGCTCTGGATTGTTGAACTGTGACCAGAATAACTTTTCCACTTCGCGATCCTTCTGATCTCGGAAGTGTTCGGCCGCATCAGCAGCACTCGCCGCTAAATCCAAATACGCGTCCGCCAAACTCCACATCCGGTCCAACGGAGCATATTTAGGATCTCCGAAATTCATCCGCAGCATAAAGGGCTTCCCAGCCGTGATATCTCCGGCCTGACGCAGCTCCTCCTTCATCGCTCTCATCGTAGAACGAGCATCCTTGGCTGCCGTAGTGGCTTTCTCCAGGTCTGTCCGCTCCGCCCGGTCTTCCTTTTCAAGAAGCTTACAACGGTCGGCAGCGTTCTTCAACTTCACAGCCATATCGGCCATTTCCTCCTTGCTTCGGCAGTGAGCAGCCTGTTCGGCCATTAGCTCCTCAACCGCCTTTAAGGCAGCCGTGTCGCTTTTCCTGGCTTGTTCTTTAGCTCAGGCAAGCTCTGCCCAATGGTTCTCCACGGCGGCGGCCCCATCTGCGTTAAGCACACACATTATAAGATACTGGCATCAAGCTCCTCTTACCAGGTCTCCCCGGAGAAATTACATACCTTGTGCCTCGTCAAGCCGCTTGTTGACAAGTGCGATGTCGGCATCTGCCACGTCAAGTTGCCGCTTTAGCTCGTCAAATTCATCAGTCCGGCTGGCCACCGGACACTTCGCCACCTGTAGATGAAGGCGGCAAATTATACCTGGGACTATGATCCTCTGTGTGTCGTCGTCTTCGACAACACCTAGAGTCTCAGGGGCTACTATCTACACAGGGCGCATCGTAAAGTATGCGGTACTGTAAAAAAGCTGCATCATTCCACGTACCTCAAAGCTCGTCAGTAGACTCATGACAGCTTCATGCAACCTGCTTTCCACGGACGAAATCCTTTCAATTACCGTACCCATCAACGCACGGTGCTCTTCTGAGATAGGCGCCCGCCCTAGCAGATCCTTCAGTACCTTCGACCGCGCACCAGGCGGTGCCGGACTCATTCGATTGCCTCTCCCAGGAGCCGGGCACGGAGGGCTTCGGGTGGCCATATTACTACCTTCCGGCGCTATCGGATCAGGAGAATCCCTCCGTAATGACACCTCGGGGTCGCTCGCCTCGTGAGCCGGTATGGCAGGGGGAGGCGTTCCGGTCTCCATCATCTCCGGAAGAAGATCCCTCGAAGACGAGCTCTGCTAAGAAGGGCTAAGATCCGAACTACAAGGTCAGTTTTTGGTTATTTTCCTCAGAAGTGAAGCAAGGATTTTTCTCGTTATTAAACACCCCTTTTACTTACGGCTCGGTGGAGGGCTGATCCCCTTGAGGGCACAGTACGGCTGGGGTATCCCCCAACGCAGGACCCTCTGGCGAAGACTTCTTCCCCCGCTTTGAGATCATTGTCTCCGGGTCTTCAGAGGCGGTCCTCTTCTTCCCTTGAGGAGAGGAATTTTTGATTCCTCCCTTCCGGACAACCTCCTCTGCGGAGGCAATATCTTCCTTGTTCCCCCCTTCGTTTCCTTCCAAAGGCGCGATCTCCAGCATCCTGGTTAACACGGGATCTGGCGAGGTCTTAGGAAGGGGGGCCGAACACCTGATCAACTTCGCCTTTGCTATCCACTCCTGGTTCAAGAACGGCTCCTTTTTAAGGGCAATATTGCGATAAATGAACGGATGACGTGTCCGGGCATAGGGCTACTTACTTGAGTATCCGAACGATTGCAGCTCAAGCCTGCGCCCTCAGTCAAATCCGGACACATTGGTTGTGGTCCGAAGAACAACTTGTACATCTCCACGGGCGTCATGCCAAGAAAATGTTGGAGAGCTCGCGGTCCCTCTGGATTTAACTCCCACAGGCGGAGGGGGCGACGTTTACAGGGCAGGACTCGGCGAATCAACATGACCTGCGTCACCGCGACCAGACTGACATCTCTCTCCAGGAGATCGCGGATGCGGCTCTGCAATAGGGGCACATCCTTTGCTGCCCCCCAGTCCAGCGCCTTATTGACCCATGATGTTAGTCGGGGCGGGGGACCTGAGCAAAAAGCAGGCGGCGCCACCCACTTGGTACCCCTGGGAGCTGTGATATAAAACCACTCTTGTTGCCATAAGCTAAACTCCTCTTTAAAAGAGCCCTGGGCCACGGAGCTTTAGCATCCTTGCTTATTACAGCGCCTCCGCACTCTGCGTGCTCTCCCTCGATCATCTTCGGCTCTACTTTGAAGGTCTTAAGCCACAGTCCGAAGTGAGGAGTAATACGGAGGAAGGCTTCGCACACGACGATGAACGATGAGATGTGGAGGATAGATTCCGGAGCTAGGTCATGGAATTCCAGCCCATAATAGAACATGAGCCCCCTCACGAAGGGATCCGTCGCGAAGCCTAGCCCTTGGAGGAAGTGAGATACAAACACAACACTCTCACCAGGCTTGGGAGTGGGAATAACCTGCCCTTGAGCAGGCAGCCTATGCGGGATTTCGCCAGTCAAATACCTGGCCTCTCTCAGCTTTAGTACGTCTTCCTCCGTGACGGAGGAAGGCATCCATTGGCCTCGAAGGTCGGAGTCGGACATCATCGAAGGTCCGAAGCGCCTAAATCTGGAGCCTTGGCTGCTGAAACTCGGGGCGGGAGGCGGACTCGATTGAGATCAAAAGAAAGGAGTAAAGCCTTGGTCTCTTTATAAGAGGTTGAATACTAAGAGCCCTCCCTGTGACCATTTGGGACTTACCTTTGATCAAGGGGATATACCAATGGACACGACTGGGTTACCCACGTCCATAATGATGAGGATCCCGTGAATAAAGGGGACACGATCTCTGCTTCGACAAGACGTGCCAAGGAAACCGCCTCGCGAAACGCGCTGAGGTGGGATGCAAGGAAAAACAAATAAGGGCTTGGCTGTGGTGTGATGTCGCGCTATAGAATACGTCAGCAGATTAGATTTGTGGAAATATTACTCTCTCTCTACGGTGGTATGTGGAACTTGTTTTGTAGAGCCGGACACGATCCTCATGTTCAAAATCTTCTATGAAGTATTCGGAGGAGGAACCCGCCTTGCAATGCCGAAGACAATCTGTGCGCCGGACTCGTCGTCATTGAAGCCTGGTTCAGGGGCTACTGAGGGAGTCCTGGATTAGGGGGTATCCGGACAGCCGGACTATAACCTTTGGCCGGACTGTTGGACTATGAAGATACAAGATTGAAGACTTCGTCCCGTATCCGGATGGGACTTTCCTTGGCGTGGAAGGCAAGCTTGGCAATACGGATATGTAGATCTGCTCCCATTGTAACCGACTCTGTGTAACCCTAGCCCCCTACGGTGTCTATATAAACCGGAGGGTTTAGTCCGTAGGACAGAACAACAACAATCATACCATAGGCTAGCTTCTAGGGTTTAGCCTCTCTGATCTCATGGTAGATCTACTCTTGTACTACCCATATCATCAATATCAATCAAGCAGGAGTAGGGTTTTACCTCCATCGAGAGGGCCCGAACCTGGGTAAAAACATCGTGTCCCTTGTCTCCTGTTACCATCCGCCTAGGCGCACAGTTCGGGACCCCCTACCTGAGATCCGCCGGTTTTGACACCGACATTGGTGCTTTCATTGAGAGTTTATCACTGATGGACCAAGCGGGCCCACAGATGGAAAATATGGATATCACTGATAACCGCTTAAGAGAGTGCGAGAGGACAACCACCACCACTTTGCATGTGGGCCAAACATATATATATATATATATATATATATATATATATATATATATATATATATATATATATATATATATATATATATATATGTTGAATACCCAAAATTCACAACTTTGATGTGCCACATGCCTAAAAAATTGTAAACCATGCACCAACACAGAGTGAGGTTCATATCAACCGTACTACATATGTTGGTCCCCTTCCCCCCTCTTCACCGCATACTATATGCTCCTGTCGTAATATATGTACAAAACAAAAGAATCCTCATCGATGGTGAAATTAATTAACCTCTCCTGATGTAGGTCAAAGTGATGTATGCATGCATCGACGATCGCCTCGTGGGCCCACATATGGAAGCATCACACGTGAGTGTACTAGCTAGAATATGCACATGTGGCCCAAAAAGGTGTTGTGTGATGTTTGAATAACCAATTTCACAATTTTGATGTGTCACGTGTCTCGGTAACCAAAAAGTCCCGACACTGAGTGAGGTGTACTTGTTCATGGACGCGTACGTATAGTATATATGCTAGTCCCCTCCCACCTCTTCGACGCGTACTATATACCACCATAACACAAACAAAAAAGATTCTACCTTGCTGGTCAAATTATCCTCACTGTCGGCTGTTCCTCAAAGTGATGGATGATGACCTCATGGGCCCACAGAAAGCGTCACATGTGAGTATCGAGTGTCGTGTAGGACAACCATCGACTGCATGTGGCTAAAACATTTATGTATGAAAGGGTTGTGTAATGTTTTAAATAAAGATTTCACGACTCTTATGTTGCACCGGCCTGCCTAACAAAACGGCCAACCCACACGGTGGCTCACAACTCGTAGTGTACTGCGAGCCACCCGCCACCCCCAGAAGCACACCCACACACACACACACCGCGTATCCATCGCAACTATGATGCATGTTAAATTAATTATCCCGCGGTGAACATACATGTTACCAAAGGAGGGACATTTTAATTTCAAAAATATCACAGAGATCATTAAGACGTTTTAGTACATTGATTGATTTTCTACGGGTATAATGTGCAAAAATCAAATTTGAGCTACATGCACACGTGACAGTGCACCTAAATGGATTGCAAAAACACATGTGTCTCACTGGGTGCATGTTTACTCCCCGTGCAACAAATTTCAAACATTGAGAATCTTGATTTTTAAATTCTAGTACATCCAAAACTTATTTGAAGTTCATGAAACTTATCGTGTTGTCATATGGACACCAATACAAAGTGTCATTGTACTTTTTTGTAAAATTTGAGACCTGTTTTGATGTAATCTTTATCTAATTGGGAACCAATATCCCAAATGGATTATTTATTCGAACCGTGAGCGTTAGACCAACAATGGATACGTGCCATGCTTCGGTTAAGCAATAAAGTCACATTATTAATCATCCAAATAGAAAAACAATATACGTGTCGCCGCACGACCCGTGTGGAGTGCAAGCAGGCGTGAGTTGACGGGACGCATGCGAGCAGTCCACCGCGCAGGTAGAGGGGAGGCGTGCATGCAGGTGTGTGAATTGACGGAGGCGTGCTCGCTGCGCAGTGTCATCAGGAGGCGTGCGAGTAGCTGTGTGAAACTTTGGTAGGCATGCCAGCAGTCCGGTGCGCAGGCTCACCGGGAGGCGAGCCATCAGTTTGACCACCGCCCGCCTCTCTCCCACAACTCCCACTACTCCATATTAATGGTGCGCCCGAGTGGCCGCACCCCCCATCCTTGCTACACACACACACACACAATCCTCTCTCTCCACTTGCATCCTCGACGCCGCTCTCAGTCCTCAAAGCCGTCAGTGTATGAGGATGCCGCCGAAGCGCCCCATCGGAGGGAGTGGCGACGCCGGGGCTGCTAAAGCACCGGAGCACGGTGTGGAGATGGAGACAGTGGTTGCCGTCACCGCCGGCGAGTTATCACTGCACCCTGACATCATCGACGGCGTCGAGCTTCCACAGCCGGAGGCGGAGTTCCACACAGACTCCAACGACCACTCCGGCGACAACTCCGACGACCACTCCAGCGATGACTCCGACGATGACGGGCATCTCCTTAGTCATCTATACCCATTTATGTGTCAAATAGATCATATGGTTTCTCTGGTTACTCCTGCCTCCCCCTTTTTTGAATAGAAATCATGTGGTTATGTTCTCCCAATCCATGAAATCGGAGTAAGTTTTGTTAGATCTATGTAGTGTATTGATTGTTTGAATGGTACAGGTGGTAAGTGATTAGTTGTTTCATCTGTGCAAATGATTTTTGCTAGTAATCCGACTAGGGTTAGTGTTCGTGCTAATAATTCCTATCCAGGACTTGACAATTGATTTTGAATGACCTACATATGTTTGTGCCATTATTTTCTTCAAGATTGGTCTGTACATGGATGACTGTGCTTAAAAATTGAATCATAATCTCTGGATATATATAAATAAATAGCCATAAATTCCTAATCCTACTTCACGGCATGTAATCAGTGATTTGATGCCAAATTTTTTTTACTCTTTGTATAGGTGCTGTCTGACGATGTGGACAACAAGGATGAAGATGCCCAAAGGAGGTACAAGAGGCGAATCCTGAGGGAGCTTTATGCGGGAATGCATAACAGGCGTATTAGGACCCGAAACGATGACTATGGATGCCCATTTTGCAACCACAAGCTTCATGACGCGTATCTAAGTGTTCTGGCGTATGCAAGAGGACGGGTCGTTGGCTCCTTCAAGCAGAAGTATTCTCGCAGGGTGGCGCACGACGCGTACGCCTAGTACCTGGAGATGCTTCAGGATCGTGTCGGCCGCATGTGAGATGAGATGGGGGATGGATCTAACTATGTACGCTTGAGTATGCTTAATGATGGTTGAACTATGCTTATGTATGTGTACGCTTATTATCTATGTCTGAGTATGTTAAATATTTCACCAAATTTTGGTAAAATTACAACGGGAACCAGTAAACTAGGACGGAGGTCGTGCGTCAATCACAAACGGTTCCCGGAATTGGAACTGTGTGCAATGACTTTCATTTTCCCTGCTGCGTCAATCACCCATGGTTCGCTCTAGCAAACTGTCGCCCCAAAATTCTTTGTGGGACAGAAAACCCTCACCACCCAATTCAAAAAAGAAAAAAGAAAACCCTCACCATCCCCATGTCACAAAAACCCTCACCCGCCCGCCACCCCCTCGGCCCCAACGGTACGTTCCCCATTCACACATGCACAAGCTCCTCCATGTCTATGCCATGGAACCGCCTATCGCGGCGGTAAACACTTAGCTCGACGCCTGCCGCCGCCGCCAGGCTGCCGGCAAAGCCCACCACATTTCGCCACTTCCTCTTGCCGCCGCCAATCGCCATCGACTTTCTCGACGCTGCTCGCGGTCGACCCAGCTCCGCTCGGTTGGGGAATCTGCCGTACTGAGGGTTCTTTCTCATGGATGACAAGGTAACTAATTTAATGAGATATGATATCATCTCTTATCCCAGTTCATCTGCCTCCTTTAATCACCCGGCGGAAATCACCATGAATTCATTTTTATTCGAGCTGATTTGAGGGTTTTATTTTATTCATAGAATGTACGGTGCACCGACACTTCAGGACTTTGCGACCGCCGCTAGAGATTCCATCTCATCGTACTAGATAACTTGAGGACGCGCGAGGTATGTTCAATCTCACCCTAAATCGGTTGGCATGGCCTACTTTCCTTAACATATTCTAAATATTGCTACACTTGGATAAAAGGTGCCACATGCACCATATACGTCAAAGGGGATTTCCCCCTCTTCATTCTGTATTAGGCAAATTAATGATGTATTGTTCTTTCGATTACTCTCATTTTTCCATGACATCATGTTTACCCTATCTGTTTAATTATAGATTTCTATCCTTCGATTTCAACTGTTGTACAGTTCTTTCAATTTAGGCCCATATTTTCATGTTACCATATTTTCTTTAACAACCCTACCATTTTCTACAGGACATCCCTCGCTATGCAATAGATTATGTAGTGCACAATTTTTCCCTTTACATAGATCAAGGCTCGACGGATGTCATTGAGGGAGTCCTGGACTAAGGGGTCCTCGGGCGTCCGGCCTATTATTCATTGGGCCGGACTGATGGGCTATGAAGATGCGAAGGCCGTAGACTGCACCCGTGTCTGGATTGGACTTTCCTTGGTGTGGAAGGCAAGCTAGGCGACCAACTATGAATATTCCCTCTGATGTAACCTGACTCCATGTAACCCTAGATCTCTCCGGTGTCTATATAAACCGGAGAGCGTAGTCCGGATAGATATACACATTACCATAGTCATACAGGCTAGACTTCTAGGGTTTAGCCATTACGATCTCGTGGTAGATCAACTCTTGTAATACTCATATTCATCAATATCAATCAAGCAGGAAGTAGGTTATTGCCTCCATCGAGAGGGACCGAACCTGGGTTAACATCGTGTCCCCCGTCTCGTGTTATCATCGATCCTAGACGCACAGTTCGGGACCCCCTACTCGAGATCCGCCGATTTTGACACCAACATTGGTGCTTTCATTGAGAGTTCCACTGTGCCGTCGGCAAAGGGACTCGATGGCCCCTTCGATCATCAGTAATGACGTCGTCCAGGAAGAAACCTTCTTCCCCGGACAAATCTTTGTATTCGGCGGCTTCGTACTACGGGCCAACTCGCTTGGTCCTCTGGAGCACATCGATAGCTATGCCCATGGCCATCAGGTCAGATTCGGAAGCTTGAACTACGTCGTGGACATCCGTGGAGACTTGATCTTCAACAGATTCGAAACCACGGCCACCGCTCCCCTTCGCCCCGATGAACATGGCCTAAACTTCTCATCGGGCCCCATCCAGGAGATAGCTCCTGCAACAACTCCGGCCTTAGATCTGGAGCAGATCGAGTCGTCCGAAGATGGGAAGCTCAACCCCGTCGCGGAGGCTGCTGATCCCGCGGCATTGGAGCCGCACATAAATTTTACTTCACATGACACCTGCATCAACGGAGCCCCGGACTCGTTTCCGGTGACAAGTTCAGAACCCTACGAGTCCGCGGACACCGAACTCAATCGGTTATCGAATTTAGCGCCGCAGACATCTTCCAGCATTCACCTTTGGGTGACGTATGAAACTCTTTAAAGAACTTGTCCTTGGAGGAAGACTTACAGCCGAACTATGTTCGGTTTGATCTAGATGCGGATGATGAGGAATTTGGCTTCCCACCCGCCACCCACTTCATAGCCACCGTCGATGACTTAACCGACGTGCTTGACTATGGCTCCGAAGACATCGACGATATGGACGACGATGCCGACAAGGAGCAAGGCCAAGACCCGACATTTACTGGACATTGGATGGCCACCTCTTCATACGACGTGTACATGGTTGATACACCTAAAGGATCTAGCGACGATAAAGAAGAGCCAGACGCGAATAAACCCTCTGAGACGCAGTCCAAGCGCCGACGCCCCAAACGCTGCTCTAAGCCTCATCGCTCAAAAGATAGCAACACTGGCATCGGAGAAAACAGTACTCCGGGCGACGCCGAAAACAACTTAGACCCTGTCGGAGCTACATCCGAACAGGAGGAACACGACAACATGCAAGATAACCCTGATGAGCAGGCCATAGAAGATGACTCGGAGGACGATAGTTACCGTCCACCCTCCAAGGAGGAGACAAGCCTCGGCAACAAAGACTTCATCGTGCCCGACGATCCTCTGTAGCAGGAGCGCTTTAAGCTTGAGCTCATAGCCACTGCAAGGAGCCTGAAAAAGAAACATCAGAAGCTTCAAGCTGAACAAGATCTGCTCATCGACAGATGGGCTGATGCCCTGACAGCCGAAGAATACGGCCTCAAGTGCCCAACCAAGAGTTACCCGAAACGCAGACTGCTGCCTCAATTCTTCGAGGAGGCGCCAGAGCACATATCTCCCTCGCGTAATGCGGAGCGACCACCATGTGGTCGAGACAGGGCAGCCGACCAGCCACCCCGCGGTCGAGATAAAGCGGCAACTTAGGCCGAACAGCAGCCTGCCCCACCGCCCCATAAAATAGTGACGGGAGAGTTCGGAGTCACACGTACGACCTTCGGCAGACCCTGGACAGTAGACCAGGACATAGAAGATCGATCGATATATCGTGAGGAGGCGCCTCGAGGCACGACGACGGCTACCTATTCGTACACGACAAACCTAACCACGGCCGGGCCGAATGCCGCAGACGGACTCCATCAGAGCTACGTCGCGATGCGGCCCGATATAGAGGTGTCGCACACCCTCTCTGCTTCACAACTGAGGTACTAGATCATGAATTCCCCGAGGGGTTCAAGCCTGTCAATATCGAATCATACGACAGCACAACCGATCCTATAGTATGGGTCGAGGATTTTATTCTCCATATCCATATGGCCCGAGGAGATGACCTCCACACCATTAAATACCTCCCACTAAAGCTCAAAGGGCGAGCTCGGCACTGGCTTAACAGCCTGCCTGGAAATTTTATCGGCAGCTGGGAGGACTTGGAAGAAGCCTTCCTGGACAACTTCCAAGGAACTTATGTCCGGCCACCAGATGCCGATGACTTAAGCCACATAGTTCAACGACCAGGGGAATCAACCAAAAAAATCTAGACTAGGTTCCTAACCAAAAAGAATCAGATCGTCGACTGTCCAAATGCTGAAGCCCTAGCGGCCTTTAAGCATAGCATCCGGGATGAATGGCTCGCCCGCCACCTCGGCCAGGAAAAGCCGAGATCCATGGCAGCCCTCACGGACTTATGACCCGCTTCTGCGCGGAAGAGGATAGTTGGCTGGCTCGCAGTACAAACACAGCCAACGAAACGGGCCCCTCCGAGGCCAAAAACAGCACCGGCAAGCTCCGGCACAACAAACACAAACGCCGAAGCAATGGCGATAACACCGATGATACCATAGTTCTCGCCGGATTTAGCGGCTCCAAGTCCGGCCAGCGAAAGAAGCCCTATAAAAGGACCAGCGGAGGACCATCTAGCTTGGACAGTATACTCGATCGTCCTTGCCAGATACATGGCACCCCAAACAAACCAGCCAACAATACTAACATAGATTACCGGGTCTTTAAGCAAGCCAGCAAGGTGAACAGTAGAAACAAGGAAGGGGAATCATAGAGCTAGGACAATGACGAGGAGCCCAGGCAGCCGAACACTGGGGGCAAAAGAAATTTCCCCCTCAAGTCAAAACGGTGAACATGATATACGCTACACACATCCCTAAAAGGGAGCGCAAACAAGCACTTAGGGACGTCTATGCGTTAGAGCCAGTCGCCCCGAAATTCAATCCGTGGTCGTCATTCCCGATCACCTTTGACTGCCGAGATCATCCAACCAGCATCCGCCACGGCGGTTCAGCCGCACTGGTCCTTGACCCAATCATCGACGGATTTCACCTGACACGAGTCCTAATGGACGGTGGTAGCAGCCTCAACCTGCTCTATCAGGATACAGTACGTAAAATGAGCATCGGCCCCTCACGAGTCAAGCCCACGAAGACTACCTTTAAAGGAGTCATACCAGGCATAGAAGCCCATTGGACGGGCTCAATAACGCCGGAGGTAGTATTCAGTTCACCGGATAACTTCCGAAGCGAAGAACTAACCTTTGATATCGTCCCATTTCGTAGTGGCTATCATGCCCTGCTCGGACGAACCGCATTCGCTAGATTCAACGCGGCGTCACATTACACTTATCTCAAGCTCAAGATGCCCGGTCCACGTGGTGTCATTATAGTAAATGGAAACACGGAATGCTCCCTCCGTACAGAGGAGTACACCGCCGCCCTAGTAGCAGAAGTATAGAGCGGCCTTCTCAAGCAGCATTATAATCCGGCTGCCAAGCCCCTGGACATCATTAAAAGGGTCCGGACTACACTGCAATAGGATAGCTAGGCTCGTCACGAGCCGAACTAGCAGTTCGGCCTCCGTCCCAGTCCCGATGAGGCACTGGCATTAGTACCGCGCGTACATAAACTACGCACTCAAAACCACATGGGTATCGACGGAGGCATAACTCATTCACGATCCACAGTACGGCTGGACCGACCCTGGGATTCACACGCTTTTACTTTTACTTTTTTACGTGTTTTCTTCTCCTTTCAAGGTCTATACGGACAACCCGCTTGCAGAACACACCAAGGAGGCAAGGAGCTCTGGCGTACAAGGGAATCCCCAGGTGAGCTCTACTAAACGATCACCATACCTGTTTTATATACCGGCACATAGCTCGCCCTTGGTTACGGCATGTTAAATAACCTTACTTGCTTATCGCATTACTTGTACAAAGTACGCCCTGACGTACTAATTACGTCACAATGGTGAATAAATGGTGGCATCAGCTCATTACTTCATTTTTTCGTTTCCTCACCTTAGTATTTATTACTCATTGCATACGTACACCATGGTACGTATTATTACGCCAGGGGCTTCATTACACCCCGCATCATGGCAATAAAGTACAAACACTTTTTACAGTATAGTTCGGCACCCCGAACTTATAGCATTATATGCATTGGCTCCGAATCATGTCTTTGGTCACTAGTTGGGTTGCCCGGCTCCTGTGCTTACTACCTTACGTTCCGCTACATTGGCTAGGGTAGTAAAGGGAGAACTACTGTGATTGTATCCCGGTTCTTCCGGACGAGCACCTCAGTAGAGAAAGCTGAAAACTGACTATCATGATGCGGTGAGATCTGGTCAGCTGTTCGAGAGGTTCCAAATTGTTAGAGATTTTTCCGCTTTTTGCCAAGAATCGGTTCCCCCGATTAGGCGTGTATAGCACCCCTAGTTTAGTCTTCCGAATACCAGGGGCTTCGCCAACTTCTTAATTGTCAAACTCCTATGGCTATGTGAGGGCTGTAAAGGCTGCATAGTCTGATTGCCTTATTCGTTGCGCTAAACACCTCCTTTAAGGACCAGACGGTGGAGTAAAGAGTGTTTAGATTTATCCCGAACACCCCCGTACTATCTACGTGGGGGCAGAAGCCGACGACTGGTCAACCCTCAGATTTAATAAACGACCGCACAGGAGGTAAAATTTAAATCATAAGCATTATACTACATAACATCATTGCTCCACATTACAGGGCAAGGTAATACACATGTTCTCATTGGAATATGATATCCTTCGAACATTGCTCCGCCACAAGGCGGGACCCCTCCAGGACAGCATCAAAATAGTGCTCGAGCCGGCGATGCTCCTTGCCCTCCGGTGGCCCCTCGGTCATTAGCTTCTTGGCATCCAGCTTTGCCCAGTGCGCCTTGACGCGGGCAAAGGCCATACGTGCACCTTCGATACAGACCGACCGCTTTACGATTTCCAGACGCGGACAGGCACTCACAAGCCGTTGCACAAGTCCGAAGTAGCTGCTAGGTATAGGATTGGCAGGCCACAGTTGGACTATCAGATCCTTCATGGCTAGCACTGCCAACCCGTTCAACTCGACCAACTGCTTCAACTGGTCGCTGAAGAGCACTGGATGTTCGGATCGCAAATATTGGGACCAGAATAGCTTCTCCGTAGACATCCCTTCTTTGGCTCTAAAATGCTCGGCAGCATCCGATACACTGTGCGGTAGATCTGTAAACGCACTTGGAAAACCCAAATTCAGGATAAGTACAAGGAACGTTTCTTCCACATACTTGCTATGCATGATGATAGACTTACCCGCCGTAATCTTCTTGGCCGCCTGGATTTCCTGGAGGGTGCTCTGGGCTTCGGCTCGTGCATCCTGCGCACTCTGGCGGGCCTTTGCCAATTCAGACTCTTGCGCCTTACAATCGCGCTCCAAGGACTCAAATCTCTCTATCGCAACCTGGAGCTGTTGTTGCGCCTCGCCAACCCGGGCCTCGTGCTTCTCGCGCGAGGCACATTCCTTGGACGCTTTGTCCTCGGCCTCGGCTAGCGCCTTCTTAAGGGCTGCCACCTCGATCGTGGCCCCTAATAAAGTTTATGACACTTTAGTCCGGTCGGACTATTCATTTTTCGAAATGTACCCACAGGTTACTACATACCTTGGCTATCCTCCAGCTGCTTCTTCATGAGGCCGAGCTCCTCCTCGGCCCGCTCCAGTTTCTGCTTCAGTCCAGAGACCTCCGCAGCATGAGCAGTGGCAGCCTGCAGCGATACTTGCTTATTCACATAGACAACTCATGTTACACTCCTGCGATATTTCTTCTTGATCCTCTGTTCGGCTCTTCCTCCCGAACACCAAACAGAGCATCAGGGGCTACTGTTTATGCTGTGATATTTTTCCTAAAATCACATTACTTACCTCAAATCCCGTTAGAAGACTAGTGTAGGCTTTGGTCAGTCTGCTTTAGACGAACTGAACCTTATCTATCACCGTGTCCATAAGGACACGATGTTCATCCATGATAGAGGCGCCTCGTAGCGCCTCCAGTAGATTATCCGGTGCCTCTGGTTGGACAGAGATCACCGGTGGAACAGGCACATTCCCTCCTTGTGGGGAATGTTGTTCGCTGGACCCCCGAAGCTGCGTAGATCTCCGGAATGGTATCCGGCTGAGGTACGAAGGGAACTCGGGCCCCGTCACCAGTCCCCGTGGGGACCTTTTTCCCCCTATGTCCGGCGGTCGAGGAGTCATCCTGGGGCGTCACCCCGATGATCTCCGGAATCACCCCCCGGCCTGGGAAAAATCTTTTTGGACACCACCTTATCATCACCCTCGGGTGAGACGGAATGAGCAGGTGGCGGAGACATGCTAGCCATCTCCTTTGAATCCAGCGAATCCTCTGTCGAAGATCGCGTGAAGCCATCGCGTGCCGGACTGCAGTAACAAAGTTTACAATATGTCAACATTACAAACCAGGAAGGCCAGACGTTTGCGGATTCTGGTACTTACAAGGCGGCCTGAGGCTTGGTCCGACGAGGTTGCTCCGGACTACTATCAACATCCCACACGAAGTTATCCGTGAGGGAGCCTCTAACACTCTTAGGCGCTTTCCCCTCCGGAATTGTGGGGGGCTCTCTCTTCTTCCTCCCCACTTCAGGTGGGGAGTCATTTCCTTCTTCTTCTTCGTCGCCATCGTCAGCGGACGAAGAGGAAGTCTCGCTTCCAAACGTCGCGTCCGGAGTGCCTATCCGGCAAAGGCCCTTTTTGGCCCCTGTGGCCGCCTTCCTAGCCGTCTTCTCCGGCACCTCATAAGGTGCAGGGAACATCATTTCCGTCAGTAACGGGAATTCTTGGTCTTCGGGCAGCGGAGTCGGACAGTTAATCTCCTCCGCCACCTTGATCCAGGCCTGAAAACAGGGGAAGGAAAGCTTAAGTTTCCTCTCAAAAAATGCTAGTAGAGGGTCTCCTTGAAAACATTAAAAGAACTGACCAGGTTGGTCTGGCGTTTTAAGCTAAGCCCGCGATCTTCGGTCGTAGGCGGTGGCGTCTCGCCGTCCTTGAAGAGCACTTTCCAGATTTCTTCGTGCGTCGTGCCGAAGAGCTCTAGCAGCGTCTGGTGCTTGGCCGAATCGAACTCCCACAGATAGCAAGTCCGACATTGGCACGGAAGGACCCGACGAATAAGCATGACCTGGACCACGTTGACGAGCTTGATTTTCCTGTCTATCATGTTCTGGACGCACGTCTGAAGCCCAGTCAGCTCGTCCGAGGGACCCCAGGTTAGGCCCCTCTCTTGCCAGGAGGTGAGCCGGATCGGGTTCCGGATCAGAATTCGGGGGATGCCACCTAGTTGCCGTCGTGCGGTTCGGTGATGTAGAACCACCCCGACTGCCATCCCTTCACCATCTCCGTGAACGAGCCTTCGGGACAGGTGACGTTGGGCATCTTGCCCACCATGGCACCTCTGCACTCTGCTTGTTGGCCATTCACCACCTTCGGCTTCACATTGAAGGTCTTCAGCCACAGGCCAAAGTGAGGTGGGATGCGGAGAAAAGCCTCACAAACGACGATAAACCCCGAAATGTTGAGGATGAAGTTGGGGGCTAGGTCATGAAAGTCCAGCCCATAGTAAAACATCAGTCCACGGATAAATGGATCGAGAGGGAATCCCAGTCCGCGGACAAAATGTGTGAGAAACACAACCCTCTCATGGGGCTCTGGAGTAGGGACGATCTGCCCCTTGGCCGGGAGTTGGTGAACGATCTCCTTGGCTAGGTATCCGGCCTCCCGGAGCTCCTTGATGTCCTTCTTCTTAACGGAGGAGGCCATCCACTTGCCTCCAGCTCCAGATTCGGACATGTTTGGAGTGCTTTTTTGGACGAAGAAAAGCTAAAGCTTGGGCGCTGGAGCTCAAGGATGGAAGGGCTGAGGGAAAGAAAGGGCGTGGGTGAGAAAGGGGAATCCTTACGCCTTTATAGAGACCGCGAATATCGCCTATTCCCAAGGGCCGTGCGAATGACACAGTTGGGTTACCCATGCCCGCATTGAAGAGGATCCCACAATAAGGGGACACTATCTCTGCTTTGACAGGACGTGCCAATTACAACCGCGTCTCGAAACGTGGGATGACAGATAAAAAACGGTTCGGAATTATGACCGGATAGACGTGATGTCGTGTTGCAAAAAAGTCGTCAACAGATCAGATTCGTGCAAAAATCATATTCTCTCCGCGGTTGTTTGTGCTATGTGTTACAGGTCCGGATACAATCATCGCATCCGAAGACTATCATGGAGTTCGGAAAAGGGGAACCCCCTTGCAATGCCGAGGACAATCTGCGCGCCGGACTCCTCGTCATTGAAGCCTGGTTCAGGGGCTACTGAGGGAGCCCTGGACTAAGGGGTCCTCGGGCGTCCGACCTATTATTCATTGGGCTGGACTGATGGGCTATGAAGATGCGAAGGCCGAAGACTGCACCCGTGTCCGGATTGGACTTTCCTTGGTGTGGAAGGCAAGCTAGAAGACCAACTATGAATATTCCCTCTGATGTAACCGACTCCATGTAACCCTAGATCTCTCTGGTGTCTATATAAACCGGAGAGCGTAGTCCGGATAGATATACACATTACCATAGTCATACAGGCTAGACTTCTAGGGTTTAGCCATTACGATCTTGTGGTAGATCAACTCTTGTAATACTAATATTCATTAAGATCAATCAAGCAACAAGTAGGGTATTACCTCCATAGAGAGGGCCCGAACCTGGGTAAACATCGTTTCCCCCGTCTCCTGTTACCATCGATCCTAGACGGATAGTTCGGGACCCCCTACCCGATATCCGCCGGTTTTGACACCGATAGTCATACTGCACACAAACCATGGATTTAGAATCGTTGCTATTGTAAGACTTGATGAACATGCTGACTCCTATTTTGGCACTGGCTTTTGGAATGAAATTGCAAAGTTTTATGTACTGGAAGCTGGCACTACAATTGCACTGCACATAAAAGAGCCTGGTCATGAGATATATGCTAACTTCCCCGACAAAATCATCTGTCCAGACTTTGTTCGAAGCAAGTTTTCTTTTCAACTATCTACATATGTTGACTTACCCGGCAATGTCAAATGAATTACGTAGTATTTAAGCAACCAATTGTTATTCCCTTTTCTTACTATATTCCTACCTAATAACTTCTAGTTACCAATACACTTTTCTATTGACCTGTTTTAACTAAATATTGTACACTCATTTCTATCAGAAAGCGCCACTGACAAGGAGACTCCGGAGGTGGAGAACGGGGGCTGCCAACAAGCGGAGGCGAGGCGAGCTAGAACCGCAAGCGACTCCAGCAGGCCTAGACTTAATCAGCAGCCATCCCGATGATATGTTGAGAGTCGTCATCTCCCTCCTCCCAATCAAATATGGGGCGCGGACAACCCTCCTTTCCAGGTGGTGGCGCCTCCTATGGAACTCCAGCCCTCTCGACCTCATCGACACCCACAAGCTCTACCATGGCTATCGCAAAAGCTTGGATGCGTTCTCCAAGATCCTCGGCAGTCACCTTGGCCCAACCAAAGGCCTTAGAATGGGCAAGTTCCGTTCCAACGGCAAGGACCGAGCCAAGCTTGACGACTGGTTCCAATCCTCGCCCTAGATCACCTCGAGGAGCTCACTTTTGATGATGGGCATATGCGGTCGCTGCCAACGTCCACACTCCGCCTCGCACCCACGCTGCACGTCGCCAAGTTCAGGAACTGCCATTTCCCGCCCCTTAATGATGCCCCCGCTCTTATTCTACCACAACTGAAGCACCTCGAGCTCGTCGTTTTCTGCCTCTCAAAGGGTGACATGGAGCGCCTGCTCCGTGGCTGTACTGCACTCGAGTACCTTCGTCTTTAGGCGATCAATGGGTTGAGTACCTTCCACATCACCTCCATGACTCTCCAGACTATCTATGTGTGTTGCTGGTGCGGCACGAAGACATCACAAAAGGTGGACCACGGTATGGTCATCCGGGACACACCTGCACTTGAGAGATTACTTGTAGTTGATCAAGAAGGTCCAACAAGAATCAATGTCATTTCTGCGCTGAAATTGACAGTGGTGGGCTACTCGTCTGACAAATACTCTGAACTTGTTATTGGATCCACACCCGTTCAGGTACAACAGCCGCCTTCTACCTCTCCTTCTACAAATTAACATTATTTCTAATTTTGAATATGTTTGTTCGTCTGTCATTCAGAAACTGATTCCGACAAGCTTGACCCTGAAACTGCGCACAGTGAAGATCTTGGCACTAGAATCTATCGGCCCCGACCTGGAGCAAGTTGTCATTTTCCTGAGATGCTTTCCGTGCCTGGAGAAGCTATATATATCAAGGTGATGTTCCTTTCCTATTAAATGTTAACCATAAGGGGGTTCAATTTGTGACACCTTTTTCCAAGTTTACAATGACAATGTACTATGATTTGTGAAGGTTCTTTTGGAGGATTTCAGTACATACATGTCCCCCCGATATTGGTTGCTTGATCCATATGGTTACAATCAATAAGCATTTCTCTTTGGATTCATCTGTACTAGTTTTCTTAGGGAACTTTTCATCCACTCCAACCTCTTGTGAAGAAGGCTACATTTTTTTAGAATGTAATCAAATGCCCATGTTAATCATGCCAGATTGAAGATGGCATGTTAGTGCATTTTACAAATCCTACAAACCAAATAGCTAGGCCTATAGTAATGTTCAAAACTACATGTAGGCACTAACACGTTTTCTTCTTTTGCAGATAAGATTATGCCCAGTGGTGGATAATATTATGCAATATAACAATCACGTCGAATGCCTAGATCTGCATCTCTCAGAAATTACTTTGAACTCCTACTGAGGGACCTTACTGGAGATTATATTCGCCAGGTTCTTTGTTCTTAGAGCAAGGGTGCTCAAGGCAATGAGGTTTGCCCTACATTTATTTCGCAAAAATGAAAGGTTTGTTGATCAGCGTCGGCGCCTGCGGCAGAATGAAGTAGGCTCCAAAAATGCTGAATTTCATTTTGGAACTTCAGATGATAGAGTAATCGGAAGTCATCGTGTCAACCCCATACATGACTTCTCAGTGGCTGACCCCTTAGCAAAAATTGTGAGGTTTTGAAGCCAGACTTAGAGGCGGTGATATTAGTTTGAACCTCTCTGATATCCATGTTCAGCAGATCAGGGCGAGAATTTGCAGCTGATGAGCTGAATTTCATTTCTAATATCAGTTTGAACCTTGTAATCTTCAAATTTGAGCTATATAACTCTGGAATTTGAACCTTGTAACATTTTGAGCTTTTGTGGTACAATCGTTCAAATAGTATTGTATGAGACTCGTATATTGCTAGCACTATTTTGACCTTAATATGCAATAGTCTTAGATTTTATTAACCATTCTTGAATCAGTTTACCTTGTCGATCTCACAGCACACGATCTGTATAGCTAACTCGACTGCGATCTTTGACATTATTGCACACAGTTGGTTTCTTCCACCGTGTGCACTGTAGAGCGCATAATTAATTATCGCACTCGAGTGTCCATCATCACCTTCTGTGTAACTTTGACCTCATCACCCAAGGGTAAAGACCGAAGTCATTCCACACACTTCGTTTTTAAAAGCTTTTTGCCAATAAACGCCCATGATTTGTCCCTCTTCTAGCCGACGCGTGGCCAAACTAGTCGGGCGGGAAGCTTCCACATTAAACAGCGCGGTAGCGCCGGAACAGGCTCACCTCCGATACATTTGGCGCCTCTTCGAGCCCACGCGTGCGGTGCGGTGTTGTCAAGCATGCACTGGATTCTGAAATCCTCTGCTATGAACGCCATTACAAGACGTGACGATTATAGGCCGGCCGGCCCCCATTTATTACAGCGGCCATTTAACCTACCCCTGTGTCTCTTCAACCTCTCGATCACGCCCCACCATTGCAAGAAGCACACCCACCACGAGAAATTCTTAGAGGGTGTCCTGCGTGGCTCCAATGGCGCTCCGAGCGGCTGCCGACGACAAGCAGCAGTTCACCATGCGTGTCGTGGTCGACACCCACAAAAGGTTCATGGACCTCTCGGTGGCGTACACCAACTATCCGGTCTGGGTGGAGCACTCCATCAACATCATGGAGTTGTTGCTTGCCAAGGAGAAGTACAAGGTGGTCGGGTTCGACCTCGAGTACACCTGCGCTCGTGCCGGGTCTCGTCCCAAGGTCGTCGTCGCCCAGATGTGCGTGCGCCACCACTTCCTCGTCTACCACTGCCGCCTGGCCACAAGGCCTTGCGAGTGTTTCGCCAGGTTTGTCAACAACCCCCACTACATGTTCGCTATGGTGGACATCACCAACGATGTAAAGGCGCTCGAGAGTTCGGGCATCGCCTGCCAGAATCTTGTCGACATCCAAGGCCAATACAAGATCTAGGGAAGCAAGGATCATGAGAAGGACTCACTGGTTCACCTCGTCGAGGCCATCATCGACCCCTACTACAGAGACATGAAGGATTCGTGCAACAAGGACAAGCATACCTGGCACTCGGCCTTGATGGAGAAACTCGACAAAGCTCACATCGTGTACGTGGCCAAGGAGGCGTACATGAGCTATGACATGTACAGGTGGATTGTTGACATGAGGAAGTGCCTCCTTCCCCAAAACGGTCAGGGATCCAACCGGAAGCAGAGCAATGGCAAGCGTCGTCACAAAAATAAGTAGATGATTAGATCCTCGTTTCTCCTACTTTAGTATGCATGTAATTGCTTACTTTGGTGTGTGAAAATTTTATGTGTGTAGTCACTTGTGTAATTGTATACTTAATTTGGTTATGCAATGTTGTCTTTTTAAGTATATATGTTGATGCTCTGTAGACATAGCATAGATGGTGTGTGGACAAGGAAAATCACATCGCACACGGACTAAACAATGGAACCCGTCGGTGATGTTTTCATCAATCACTCACAATTGTATACCAGTAATCGTTTGCTCACAACACACATGACTTGTTAGCAGTAATCGTCTGTGTTGTTATTGGTCTTCACACACTTTTCCGATTACAAACCTGTTTGCCTCGTATCACACACATCTTGTTCATTTGAACCGTTTATGTTCTCATGTCTCAACGCAAACAGTTCATCTGAGTGAACCGCATGTCGTATATCGCACACACCTTTGATCTGGCTGACCCTTTCTTTTGTGTTGCCTAATCACAAACAGTTCATCCGAGCGAACCGTATGCTGTACATCGCACACACCTTCATCTGGTTGCCTGTTTCTTTTGTTCCTCCTCATCGCAAACAGTTAATTGAGCTGAATCGTATGCCCTGCATCGCACACACAACTAAAATCTGAACCGTGTTTGATGCATCCTCAATCGCAAACATTATACACCTTTTTTGGCGGTTTTTTTACACCACCGTTTGCGATTATGTCATCGCAAACAGTTTCATCGAAGGGTCTCTGATCATAGAGTCGCGTTAGCAGCATCCTGCAGTAGTGTCAAGCAACCGGACACACAAAACAGCACACACACACGAGGCAACTCAAACACAAATGCGGCTCAAAGGAAGGAAAAAACAACAAGGACCAAACACGAAACACAACCTCTCCAAAGAGAGGGCGGTGGCCGGAGCCACCTATGTTTGAGTTAACTGGTATGGAACCGCGAAGAATTATCCTTGGGCCCATGACCAAAACTCGTCTTTGAAGCACAAGTACAATAAAAAATGGCTAATGTGAAAGAGTTGATCAATTTATGCATAATGGGGGGAGGGAGAGTTCATTGAGAGAACAACACTCCCCCTGTGTCCATGCCTGCAACTAAACAAGACATCAAGATGATTATGGTGGGGTGTGCAAGATTCAAGCCACATTGCTCGAATATATGATATTTAGCTCATGCCTTAACTCGTGAAATCTTGCTTCATCCAAGGTCTTTGTGAAGATATCTGCAAGGTTGTCATGAGTGTTGACGTAGTTGAGCTTGATCTCCCCTCGCCTAATATGATCCCAGATAAAGTGATACCAAATCTCAATATGCTTCGTCTTGAAGTGTTGCACCGGGTTGAGGGAGATCTTGATGGCACTTTCATTGTCACACCAAAGAGGCACTTTGTCACAAATGACACTGTAATCCTTTAAAGTTTGCCTCATCCAAAGAAGTTGAGTACAACAACTACTGCCGGACACATACTCCGCTTTGGTGGACAAGAGAGACACACAACTTTGCTTCTTAGAAGACCAACTCACCAAAGAGCAACCAAGAAATTGGCACCCTCCGGAAGTTGACTTCCTATCCACTTTGTCTCCCGCCCAATCCGAGTCCAAAAAGCCCACAAGGTTGAAGTTTTCTCCTTTTGGGTACCATAAGCCAAAGTTTGGGGTATGAGCCAAATATCGAAAGATTTGCTTGACCGCCACATAGTGGCTTTCCTTAGGTGCGGCTTGAAACCGTGCACAAATTCCCACACTCAAGATGATATCCGGTCTAGATGCATGAAGGTAAAGCAAGGAGCCAATCATGGAGCGATATACCTTTTGGTCCACCACTTTACCATTGGGATCTATGTCAAGTTAGCATTTGACGGGTATTGGAGTGGAAGCCAACTTGACATCACTTAGCTTGAATCTCTTGAGCATGTCTTGAGTGTATTTGGCTTGGTTGATGAAGGTTCCTTCTCTTCTTTGCTTGATTTCAAACCTGAGAAAGAACTTCAACTCTCCCATCATGGACATCTTGAACTTCGAGGTTATGAGAGCGGCAAATTCCTCACTGAAAGGTTTGATAGGGGAACCAAAGATAATATTATCAGCATATAGTTGGCATACAAACAACTCCCCTTTGACCTTCTTAGTAAAAAGAGTGGGGTTGATTTTTCCAATTTCAAACCCATGGTCTTGCAACAACTCGGTAAGGTGCTCATACCACACACATAGGGCTTGTTTAAGGCCATAGAGTGCCTTATCGAGTTGGTACACACGATTGGGGAACTTGGGATCCTCAAACCCCGAGGGTTGTTTGACATACACCAACTCATTAATAGGACCATTAAGAAAAGCACTCTTCACATCCATTTGTTGCAACTTGAAGTTATGATGAGAAGCATAAGCGATCAACAAACGAATAGATTCAAGGCGAGCAACGGGAGCAAAGGTTTCACCATAGTCGATACCCTCGACTTGGGAGTAGCCTTGTGCTACCAAACAAGCCTTGTTGCGAACGATAACTCCATGAGCATCTTGATTGTTCTTGAATATCCACTTGGTTCCAATGACATTATGGTTCCCCGTTGGCCTTGGCACCAATCTCCACACCTTGTTGTGCTCGAAGTTGTTGAGTTCTTCATGCATGGCATTGAGCCAATCCAGATCCTCGAGCGCCTCATAGACCTTTTGGGGTTCAACACAAGAGACAAACACGTGATGTTCACAATAGTTTGCTAATTGTCTATGAGTGCTTACCCCCTTTGTTAAGCTTCCAAGCACATTCTTCATGAGATGATCTTTGGTAGTGACTTGGAGGCAATCTTGGCGGCACGACGCTCCAATTCCTCCTCAAGAGAGAGTTGAGGAGTGGTAACTTGATCATCTTGAGCGTCATCTTGAGCTTGTTCTTGATCTTGAGCTTGCTCTTGATCTTGAACTTGCTCGGTGGTGAGAACTTGACCTTGGGCATCACATGGTGGTTCACCACCATCTTGAGGTTGATCTTGCCCTTGATCTTGTTCATTTGGTTGAGGACCTTCACTTTGTTCTTTGGAAGCGTGTGGGTCTTGGGTTGGTGATGGTTCCACATGAGTGGAACATTGTCCTTCTCCTTCGGCCACAAGGGGTTCCTCAATGGGTAGTATATGACTAACACCCATTCTTCTTATGGCATGGGGAGGAATTTCATCACCTACATCACAAGTACCACTTTGCTCCACTTGGGAGCCGTTATTCTCATCAAACTCCATGTTACATGTCTCCTCAATGAGTCCAGTGGACTTGTTGAGGACACGGTAAGCATGAGAGTTTGTAGCATAACCAACAAATATGCCCTCATGAGCTCTAGACTCAAATTTAGACAAATGAACACCTTTCTTGAGAATGAAACACTTACACCCGAACACTCGGAAGTACTTGAGGTTGGGCTTGTTGTCGGGTGAGTATCTCATATGGAGTCTTGTTCAAGCCTTTGCCGAGATAGAGCCGATTGGATTGATGACAAGCGGTGTTGATGGCTTCGGCCCTAAAGTTGTAAGACTTGAACTCCGGCATCATGGTATTTGTCGCATCCATCAACGTCTGGTTCTTCCTCTCCACTACACCATTTTGTTGAGGGGTGTAAGGTGCGGCATATTGATGCTTGATCCCCTCATCACTAAGAAACTCATCCAAGGTGTAGTTCTTGAACTCGATTCCTTTGTCAGTTCTTATCTCAAGATCTTTGCATTGTGTTGGCGTTGAGCTTTATTTTCAAAGTCAATGACGGTTTTTCGGGTCTCACTCTTCCTTTTGAAGAAATATACCTAAGTGTATCTTGAATAATCATTCACAATCACCAAGCAATACTTTCTACCCCCAAGACTATCAAAGGATGGAGGCCCAAAGAGGTCCAAGTGAAGGAGCTCCAAGGGCCTCTTCGAGTCGATGATAGTCGTGGGAGCGTGAGCCTTTTCATGTAGCTTTCCTTCGATACAAGCACTGCAAGCACGATCTTCGGCAAAACTAACATTTTTTAGTCCACGAACATGGTCCCCATTGAGAAGAGTTTGCAAAGATCTCATATTGACGTGGGCTAAACGGTGATGCCAAAGCCATCCCACGTCAACTTTAGCCATTAGGCATGTCGCGGTCTTAGTGGGTCGCTCCGAAACGTTAATCACATATAGACCGTTCTCGACATACCCAACAAAGGCTACTTTAAGAGTCTTGCTCCACAAGAGGGCCACGGTATCAATATCAAAGAAAGTGGCAAAGCCTATGAGTGCAAGTTGATGAACGGAAAGTAAGTTTATGCAAGGGACTCAACAAGCATGACTTTCTCGGTCGTGAAATCATGAGAAATGACAACCTTGCCAAGCCCCAATGCCTTAGAAGATGAGGTGTCACCCCACTCGACATTGGTGGGCATAGATGAAATCTTGTGCACGTCCACCACCAAGTCCTTGCTTCCGGTCATATGATTTGTGGCTCCACTATCAGCAACCACGATCCCCCACCAGAAGCAAACACCTATAAGAGATCAATGCTTGGTTTTAGGTACCCATTTTGTAATGGGTCCTTTGATGTTAGTAACAAGGGTCTTCGGAACCCAAATAGACCATTCAATGTACTCATAAGGAGAACCAACAAATTTGGCATAAACACGGCCATCACTAGCACGTCATAACACATAAGAAAGGTTAAAGTTGTCGGCTTTGTTGGAAGGGGTGGCATTGACCTTCTTGACACCACCACCCTTCACATTGTTCTCCTTCTCCTTAGAAGCACCCTCTCCCTCCTTCACAAAAGTTTGCTTGAGAGGAGGAGGTCGTTTGGCCTTGTCATTCTTCTTTTTGTTCTTGGACTTGGGTGCAAACCCAATTCCCTCCTTGGCCACAACTTCCTTTTGATTGCTCAAAAGGTTGTTGAGGTTCTTCTCACCTTGTATGCAAGACACAAGGCCTTTCTCAAGTTGCTCCTTCAACTTTGCATTCTCCTCCACAAGATGCACATGCTCACAACACGGGTTAGTAGCATTTGCATTATCAATTAAAACCATATGAGGAAATGTGGATTTCTCCTTGGTTAGCTTCACTTGGAGTTGATCATGAGACTCTTTAAGGCTAGCATGAGTACCCCTCAAGGCCTTGTGAGCCTTGTAAAGTATATCAAACTCCTCCTTGAGTCTAGCAAGATCAAACCCAAGTTTGGCCTTCTCGGAATTGAGCACACGAGATACAACAAGAGCATGATCAAGATCTTTCTTTAATTTAGCATGATCATCGTTGTGTGACTCCTCAAGAGCCAAACCATGACCACGCTCTTCCTCAAGTGTGTTAGAGAGATCCGATATCTCATCGACATAGTCACGACTATGCCCCTCCATCTTAGAGATGGTTTCTTCGTGAGCCTCGATCATGTCATTGGCTTCACCAAGTTGTTCCAAGAGAGCAACAAAGTGCTTCTTGGATTTACCCTTGAGCTTACTCATAAAAGACTCAAATTCATTTTCTTCCTCATTAGACCCCTCACTTTCATCATGCAATCTGTCAAACAGGGATTAGTAGTGATGGTGGTTTTGATGTTGGGGGTTACCTTGTTGGTCGCTTTGGCCATGAGGCACTTGGCGATGATGTTCTCGTTGGGTGAATCGAAGAGGGACACCCGTGGAGTCGTGGCAATGGCAACGGAGGCCATGGCAACCGTCTCACTGTCTTCATCCTCATCCTCATTATACTCTTCTTGTGTCACCAAGCCCTTGGGAGGAGTCTTCTTGGTGAAGTTGGTCTTGTTGGGGAAGGATTGGCCTTGTCTTTTTGGATAAGCTTGCCACCATTGTCTTCCCTCTTCTCATAAGGGCACTCTGAAACAAAGTGGCTCACGTTGCCACAATTATAGCATGTCCTCACATGTTGCTTGCCCTTGGTGCCACTTGAGTTGTTCTTATTGAAGTTGGGCCTTGAGTTCTTCTTGCTCCAAAATTGCCTTGAAGCGAGAGCCATGTGCTCATGATAAGCATATTTTGTATCTTCGGGGTTACTCTCCTCTTCTTCCTCTTCATCCTCTTCCTCCACACTATCCTTGTCCTTCAAAGCAAGGTTGGGTTTCTTTACACGTCGAGAACGCAACAATGCACTGTCGGCGGTCTTATCCAAGATTCTCATAGCAACAAACTCATCCAACACTTCACTTGAGGACAAGATATCGAAGTCCGGCCTTTGACGGATGACATGGCCTTATGGTAGGGCATCATGGCCTTGAGAAACTTGCGCTTGATCCAATTGTCATCCGTATCCTTGCTCCCATGATCTCGGAGTGAGACTGCAAGAGTGGTTAATCTCTGGTAGAGCTCACGAGGCTCTTCATCTTAATTCATCACAAACTCATCGGCTTCATCTTGCACCACTTCATAGTTGTTCGTCGAATGTTTGCGCTTCCCTTGTAAATGGAAACAACATGTTGCCATGCTTCCTTCGCCACAGTGAAGGGTAGGAGATGTGCAATATCTTAGGATGGAATTGCATCTTGGATAATGAAGAGGGCAGACTCGTTGAATTGATGATCCGGGGCTTCTCTTGGAGTGAGATTGCTTGGGTCATACGGGTAGAAACCTTGCTCAATAATTCTCCAAAGATTAGTAGAACTATGATTTAAGAGTGAGATCCGCGGCTTCTCTTGGAGTGAGATTGCTTGGGTCATATGGGTCGTGGTTTTGTCACGGCAGATGTCCTCATGAAAGGACTTAGTCGTGGAGCCATCACGACGGGTTAGCTTGAAGGGGTTAAAGCGGACACAGGGACGCAAGAGAGTTTATACTAGTTCGGCCCCTTCGATGAAGGTAAAAGCCTACTTCTAGTTGTGATGGAATTGATGGGGTTTCGATGACTAGGGAGCAAACAAGCTTCGCCTAGATCTCGAGTTGTTGTCTGTTGTCCTTGAACCGCCGCCGGGTCGTCCCCTTATATACATGGGTGACGCCCGTCGGTTTACAGAGTCCCAACACCGGCTTATAAATGTGTCCGGTTTGGTCTCTAGTTACCCCTACCTTACAGTACAAGTTTACATACTAATGCCGGTTTACGGCTACAGGCTTTAAACCGACTATGGGACCTAGGCCCTCATCTGCGTTCTTGGGCTTTAACATTCTTTAACTACTGACGAAGCTAACCCGGCCCAGATAGGCCGGTTTACGCCCAGTAGTAATATCCCCAACATTAGGCCCCAGATTGATTTGAACAGGTTCATGTCAATCCTTAGCAAAAAAATATTCATCTTCCACATCTTCTTGTAGTTTGTTGAACCGTCGTGATGCCACCTTCTATGGTCGTTGTAAACCGGAGTGACGCCATCTGTCATAAAGACACTTATCCATGATACCTTTTTTTGTTTAATAGATCTGCGACAATCGAGGCGACATCTCCGTTTCCAAACTCGTGGCCCCTTGATTCTCGCGCCTGACACATGTCCCTTTCTTTATAAATAGGACCGAAGGGTCATTTCCTTTCTTTCCCCTACATGCCCTTCTGCTTCGTCTTCCTTGCATCGCCCGGCCTCCGAGCTTCGCTGCCATCGTCAGCTTCTGCATCAACCTTGGCCGCTGCATCAACCTGAGCGCACCAGAGCACCGCGACGACCTTCCACGTCTTCCTCATCTCCAGTAAGTCTTTTGTTCTTTTCAACACAGATCTGTTCTAGGGTTTCTTGCTTCTTCTAGTGTTCATCGCCTGTCTCGTGTTCATACGATAGTTCCTAGATGCATCTGTGAACCCTTGCTCTGTGTAGCGGTAGCTTTTAGCATCCACCTTCAGTTTCATGTCTCAAGACCATAGATCCATATATATCTCTGCCCATTGATTCAGTACTGTTCTGTTTTGAACCTTTGAATATTTTTCCGATTTTCTGAACATGCTTTAGATCCAATATTGTAGAAGAATCTTGTGAAATCTGTTTCTGCATACTTATTTATCCGCAATCTCAACTGTCTCCATGTTTAGATCAGGCGGTTTAACTTTCTATAAAAATTACCAAATCGGTATATACCATTAGTCCCCTTGTTGAACCGCCAGAGTTCCTTAACCAAACACTGCCGCTTCACAAAACTCCGGTTTAGAAATAACTGCCTCCGGGTTAACAATGTATGCACCAGTGTATGTTTGTCCAACATATTCTTGAACCAGAATTGCTACCTTTGTAGATCGCGTCATGGCTAAACAAGTGTACGAGTGCAACTAGGTTCCCTCTCGCGTGACTGAGACTCACCTGAACAATTTAGTCATAACTGGCGCCTTGAGCAGTAAAAAGGATATTCATTGGAGGGTCCCCGGTGCAGAATGTCCTCCCACGCCCCAAGAGGGAGAAGTTGTTGTTTTCGCGGATCATCTATCCCAGGGCTTCAATCCTCCCGGTTCAAAATTTTACCGGGATGTCTTAGCCAATTTCCAACTCCGCCCGCAAGACATTGGGCCAAACTCTGTAACCAACATATGTCACTTCCAAGTGCTCTGTGAGGTATTCTTTCAAGAAGAACCCACAATTGAATTGTTCAGAGATTGCTTCCATCTAAACCGCCGTACTGAATTTACTGATGGTGCCAATACGGAGTTAGGCGGTATGGCGATCCAAAAGAGAAAGGAGGTCACTTATCCTCACGCCAAACTGCACATTCATCCCAAAGAGTGGAATCAAACATGGTTCTACTGTAAAGATACCTCTCCTTCTAATGAAAATCCTTTACCGGGTTACCGTCCAGAACGGCTTAGCAACACGCATCCCTTTCCACAAAGGTTGACTGCCAAAGAGAGAAGCAACTATGCTCCTCAACTAGCCAAGCTCAGGGCCTTTATGGCTAACGGTTTTAACAGGGGTTGACCTTGCTCGCTATTGGATATCTTGGAGCATACTGCCCCTCAGCCAGCGCTCCGGTTTGATGTACGAGTATACTGGCAGTGTCAGTGACCCGCTGCGACACATTGACATCCAGCTAACAGATGACGAAGTCACAGAAGCTGTGAAGAAAATATTGAATGAACCGGAAGCCGTCTGTGCTCGAACCGGCTTGCTTCCCTTTTGTGCCATGAACAAACCGCCAGCTGTAAGATTTATAGTTTACTTTTTCTTGAATCTGTCCTTGCTCAATCTACCCATTATTTAACATCAACATTTTTTAAACAGCGTGATGACCCGTTTTGGAGCAAGAAACTTCCACAGGAGAAACCAGAGAAGCCAGAGAAACCGGAGAGGCCAATCCGGCCTAAGACCAGAGTTGTTAAGAGGCCAGCTAACAGGAAGAAAACCACTGCATCTTCTGATCCGACATTTGACGATGATGTGGGTAACCCGTACCTTGAAGTAGAGCTTGATTCACTTGGATTATTTTTCACACGTCTTATTGATAATGACCATTGTCAGGATGATGCGGAAGGCAGTCGGGCTAACGCTGTAGAGGTAATCACTCTGTCCTTCGATTCAAGCCCTTTACCTTCACAAAAAATCCGTCGGGCAAACCGGAAAATTAAATTTTCTCGTCCTCTTGCTTTTTTGGATCCAAATTTTCTTATGAAGACACAACATCATGAAGCCCGTCGCACAACCCGGCACATCGGCCAGGTAGTCACCTCTGCCGGTTTGCCGAACAGCCCGGTTCAGAAATGTCGTTCAGAGGTCTCTAATTCTCTTGTTAATGCTTATCCTAAAGCGGGCTATTTTTGTCGACCTCTTAATCCATGTGACTCCGATTATCAGGGCACTTCTCATTCATCATCTGGCGAGTCATCAGCCACCGCTCAAAACGGTGCTTGGGTGAGTCATATTTCTTATGACGTTCCTGATGTATTACACTATAACATACACTATATTGATCACTTTATTTCTTTCAGGGCCAAGCCTAGGCCAAGCAAGAAGGCTCGTCTGGACAAAGCGGCTGAACCGGAAATGGACAGAACACCAGGTCCTGAAGCGGCCATCCGTGAGGATGCGCCAAACGACCCACCACCGCAAGACGATGACTTTATTGCTGAAGAAAGACATGTTGACGCATCTGGTCCTGTTGACCAGCCCACAAGCCACATCCGGATTGACAAATCCACCAGTCCATCCAAGCCTACTGATAAGCCGACAGCCCCAGTGCAAACCGGCGCCGTAGGAGATGATGAAGTTATTATTACAGGCATCGGTCGCACCGAGCCAGACAAACCCCATTGCTTTATCCAGGCACACTGCCAAAGAGGAATTTGCTGCTATTGGCAAAGGCAAATGGAATGACGATTTGGCAACCTATGCCGCTCTGAACGTCCAAGAACTTCATTTCGGCTTCCTGAACCGGCTATACACCAGACGCGACTATGAAGCCGGTCTGGTTAATATGATGAAAGAGAAATATGAGGTAATTTCCTATTGCTTTTCTGCTTTTTTACTTTTAATCTGTCAACCCCCTAGCCCCCGAGGGCCGGTTTAAAATCTCAATTTAAACCGGGTCTTGCCAAGGGAAATTTCATTGTTTCTAAATTTGCTGATGTAGCCCCCAAGGGTCGGTTTAACTTAGTATAGTTAAACTGGGACTTTAGGTAATAAAGAGTGTAGCATCAGTACTTATTGAGCAAATAGCCATTAGCCCCCAAGTGCCAAGTTGAATACTTGTATTGAGATTGGGACTTTTCTGCATTATATGCATTAGCCCCCAAGTACCAAGGGCATAACTTGTTTATGTGGTTGGTCCTTCAATTCTTGTACCGTAATCTGAATCGTAGAACTGTGAACATGCAGGCTGAACTGAACAGAAGAGAAGGCCAAATCGCTGATCTGCACGAAAATCTGAAGTGCCAACAAGCTGAAACCTCCAAAGCAAAAGAGGAATTAACCAGCGCTTTAAGCGCCATGGAACAGCTTAAGGAGGGCTTCAAGAAGGATCGGGCGGATTGGGCCACTAAAAAATCCGCTTTAACCAAGCGAGCAGAAGATGTCGAGGCTGCACTCAAACCGGTAGTAGATGAACTGACCAGCATAAAGCGCCAAGTGTGTGCCATGACTGCTGCTGTCTTTGGTATGCTTTCTTGATATCTGGAGTAACTCGGCCTTCTTATGAATTGGCCAGTTTGTTAATCCTTTGTAATGTTGCAGGTACCCACATTGGTCACTTGGGGTCAGACGTGCGGAAGAAACTGAAAGCCGCCTACACTTTGATAGAGCAATTGTACACTGGCGCGCAGCGGATCATCTCAACTGCGTCTCATAACAACCCGGCGCCCACTTTCATTCAGGACACTCTTAAGAGGCTGTCGATGCTTCCTGCCCGGGTTGAAGAGCTGAAGAAATTTGCTGCTCGAACTGGTGCTATCAATGCTTTAATCCAGGCAAAAGCGTCGGTGCCGGATTTTGACCCTGTTGAAGCCGTTCAGGGCTATCCTAGATTGAAGGAAGACGGGTCAGAGTTTAGTGAAGCGGATCTGCGAGCAATAAATCGGGAGGTGCGTCCTCCAGCTTGTCAATTGGTTGAAGAGGCAGACTTATCTCATTATGAAGCACAATATGATGACCAAAACAAGCGAGTAGCCGCACCAATTCCTGAGGCAGAAAATCTTATCCCTCCAATCCGTAAGCATACTTACGCTCCCGATATTGAACCGTCATTGTTGATCCATGATGAAGCTATCTTTCAAGCATCAATGGGAATCTGCTGGACAACTGTTGATTTCCAGCCGCCGGGTAGAGAAGCAGAGGTTGAAGCGGCGAGGGATGACCCACAACCATCAGGCCAGGCTGGTGACCAAGCTTGAACCGGAAGCCGGTTTAAACTGCTTCCCCTTTGTGTTCTGCGAAAAAACAATGATCTTATTTGGGTATCGTGTTGCCTTGTAATAGACTAGCCGATACTCTTGATTTTGTTATGCCTTCATGCATAAGTACTGCAACTTGTGCTTCCTTTGGGTGATGAAATTTCCAAAGTATTTTCTGCAATCAAAAAATCTTAAAGTGCCACCGCGGTTGTACTGTCAGACTGATTATGATGTCTGCATATCAAAATATCTGAAATTTAAGCATATGATCAAATCTTTGTGATACATAATACCTGCCATCGTTGGGCATGAAGTTGGCTTGGCCAATCTTGAAGCGGAGGTTTATAAACCCAGACTGTTGGAGGTGATAGCAGCTCCTGTATATATATAATGCCGGTTTACCATGTAAACCGTGCCGTGTTATGATAAACACCGTGTTACTCCGTGATAGGATGTTAATAAAAAATCAAACCAGGAAAATAGTCTCCGGATTTAAAATGGACCGTATTCCATCAATTGACAGTTGAACCGATTAAAAATTTGTCGGTTTAAAAACACAACAACAAAAAATAAATATTTATCAAAGAAAATTTCAAGCAAAAGCAATGATAAGGTCATTTGCAAAAAGAGGCTATTGAGCCGATCAAGTGGCGTTACCATGGTCGGACACGACCAAGCCCCCGATAGGTGTAGCTATGATTCAAGTCAGCCAGGTCCCCAAATGAAACAGTGGCATTATGCCGATCAAGAGGCGTGGCAATGGTTCGGGTTCGACCAAGCCCCCAAGTGATTCTGTGGCCTTAGGCCGATCAAGAGGCGTGACTGGTTCAGACGTGACCAAGTTCCCAAGTGATCTGGTGGCTTTCGCCTATCAAAAGGTGTTGCATTGGTTCGGACACGACCAAGCCCCCAAGTGATATAACATGAAGCTTTGAAAAGCTAATTCAAGGGGTAAACCGGAGGCCGCTTTAAGATAGAACAACTCCGTGTAACCACACATGATGTGAAAAGAAAAAGATACCCCGCTTTAGCTGAGGCTCCAGTTTATTGCATTAATTATAATATATACATTGTCATAATATGTACATAAGTAGAGCCAATGGCTCAGGTACAGTAAGGCCGAAGATGAGCTATGTTCCACGGCCTGTTGGTCTCCTCCTCTGATGTACGCGAGTCTTTATGCTCTCGAATATCGATCAGATAGTATGAGCCGTTGTGCAGATTCTTGCTGACCACAAAAGGTCCCTCCCAAGGTGGGGATAACTTGTGCATATCAGTCTGGTCTTGGATGAGCCGAAGCACCAAATCTCCTTCTTGAAAGGTTCTGGTTCTAACTCGGCGACTGTGATAACGACGAAGATCTTGCTGGTAAATCGCCGAACGGGTGGCCGCTATGTCTCGCTCTTCATCCAACAAGTCCAAAGCATCTTGCTGTGCTACCACGTTGTCCGCTTCAACATAAGCCGCTACACGAGGTGAATCATGACGGATGTCGCTGGGGAGAACCGCCTCTGCTCCATAGACCATGAAGAACGGCGTATACCCTGTCGATCTGTTGGGCATGGTGTTGATGCTCCATAATACAGATGGTAACTCTTCAACCCAACAACCCGGCGTTCGTTGCAAAGGAACCATAAGCCGGGGCTTGATGCCTCGCAAGATCTCTTGATTAGCCCTCTCTGCTTGACCATTGGACTGGGGGTGAGCCACTGATGAAACGTCTAGCCGGATGTGCTCACGTTGACAGAACTCCTTCATAGCACCCTTGGACAAGTTGGTGCCATTATCAGTGATGATGCTGTGTGGAAAACCAAACCGGAAAACCACCCTCTTGATGAATTGAAACGCCGTGGCCACATCACACTTGCTAATGGGTTCTGCCTCCACCCACTTTGTAAACTTGTCAACCGCCACCAAAAGGTGTGTCTTCTTGTCCTTGGACCTTTTGAAAGGCCCAACCATATCCAGCCCCCAAGTCGAAAACGGCCAAGTGATTGGAATCATTCTCAATTCTTGAGCCGGCACATGAGCACGTCTTGAGAATTTTTGGCAACCGTCACATCGTCTGACCAGATCTTCCGCATCAGCATGAGCAGTCAACCAATAGAAGCCGTGGCGAAACGCTTTAGCCACCAAAGATTTTGAACCAGCGTGGTGACCGCAATCTCCTTCGTGGATCTCTCGCAAGATTTCACAGCCTTCTTCAGGGGACACACATCATTGAAACGCCCCCTGACACACTACAATGATGCCACTCGCCATTGACAATAGTCATGGACTTGGATCGCCGGATTATCTGCCGGGACAGAGTCTCATCCTCTGGTAACTCGCCCCGGTTCAAGTATGCAAGGTAAGGAAGCGTCCAATCCGGAACGATATGAAGAGCTGCTAGCAATTGAGCCTCCGAATCAGGAATAGCCAAATCCTCTTCACCAGGGAGCTTGACTGACGGGTTGTGCAGCACATCTAGGAAAACATTGGGCGGGACCGGTTTGCGTTGAGAGCCCAACCGGCTTAAAGAGTTCGTTGCTTCATTCTTTCGGCGGTCCACGTGGTCCACCTGATAACCCTTGACGTGACCTGCAACAACATCCACCTTACAACGATATGCTGCCATGAGTGGGTCCTTGGAATCCCAAGTGCCAGACACCTGCAGAGCCACCAGGTCCGAGTCACCGAAGCACTTAACTCGGCTTAGATTCATCTCCTTAGCCATCCAGAGACCATGGAGTAAGGCTTCATACTCAGCTGCATTGTTAGTAAAAGGGAACATTAAGCGAAGAACGTAACAAAACTTATCACCTCGTGGGGAAGTTAACACAACTCCAGCCCCCGAGCCCTCCAATTGCCTGGACCCATCAAAATGGATAGTCCAATATGTGTGATCCGGCTTCTCTTCAGGTGCTTGTAGTTCCGTCCAGTCATTGATGAAATCAACAAGTGCTTGAGACTTGACCGCCGTCCGAGGCACGTATTTCAATCCGTGCGGCCCAAGCTCTATAGCCCACTTGGCAATACGGCCAGTTGCTTCCTGATTCTTGATTATATCTCCCAAGGGATAAGAACTGACCACTGTGATAGGATGTCCCTGGAAGTACTGCTTAAGCTTCCGGCTTGCCATAAAAACGCCATATACCAACTTCTGCCAATGCGGATATCATTGCTTGGACTCAATAAGAACTTCGCTGATATAGTAAACCGGATGCTGAACCGAATGCTCCTTGCCTGTCTCCTTTCGCTCCACCACAATAGCCACACTGACTGCACGAGCATTGGCGGCGACATATAACAGCAATGGCTCCTTGTCAATTGGAGCGGCGAGCATAGGCGGATTGGTCAACTGTCGCTTTAAGTCCTCCAACGCTTGATCAGCGGCAGAACTCCAGATGAATTGATCTGTCTTCTTCAACATCTGATATAAAGGGATCGCCTTCTCACCAAGGCGGCTGATATACCGGCTTAACGCGGCAATCTTGCCTGCCAGGCGTTGAACATCATTGATACACTTCGGTTTAGCCAGGGAGGTGATTGATGTGATCTTCTCCGGCTTAGCCTCAATCCCCCTATTGGACACCAGTAAACCCAATAACTTGCCAGCCGGTACCCCAAAGACACACTTGGCCGTGTTGAGCATCATCTTGTACGTCCTCAGGTTATTGAAGATTTCCTTCAAATCGTCAACCAGAGTCTCCTTTTCTCTCGACTTAACCACAATGTCATCCACATAGGCATGTACATTACGGCCAATCTGTTTATGAAGGCAATTCTGTACACACCGTTGATAAGTTGCCTGGGCACTCTTGAGCCCAAAGGGCATAGATACATAGCAGAAGGCTCCAAAGGGAGTTATGAACGTCGTCTTCTCCTGGTCCTTAACTGCCATCTTGATCTGATGATAACCAGAATATGCATCCAGAAAACTCAAACGCTCACAACCCGCCGTAGCATCAATAATTTGATCAATACGGGGAGGGAAAAAGGATCTGCTGGACAAGCCTTGTTAAGATCTGTGTAATCCACACACATGCACCAGGTGCCCTTTTTCTTAAGGACCAGCACTGGATTAGCCAGCCATTCAGGATGGAAAACCTCAACGATAAAGCCAGCCGCTAAGAGACTGGCTACTTCTTGCCCAATAGCTTGGCGTCTTTCTTCGTTAAACTGTCGGAGGAACTGTTTCACCGGTTTATACTTCGGATCCACATTAAGAGTGTGCTTAGCGAGTTGCCTCGGTACACCTGGCATGTCAGAAGGCTTCCATGCAAAAATGTCCCGATTCTCACGGATGAACTCGATGAGCGCGCTTTCCTATTTTGGATCCAAGTTGGCACTGATGCTGAACTGCTTGGATGAATCGTCGGGTATGAATACAACAAGCTTAGTCTCAGCTGCCGATTTAAACTTCAGGGCCGGATCATGCTCCGTAATTGGCTTCTTCAATGGAGTCATGTCCGCCGGATCAACATTGTCCTTGTAATATTTCAGCTCCTCCGTGGCACAAACCGACTCTGCAGAATCCGCATCACCTTCTTCTCACTCCAAAGCAATTTTGCGGCTTCCATGAACCATTATTGTCCCCTTGTGACCCGGCATCTTGAGCTGCAAATACACATAACAGGGCCGTGCCATAAACTTGGCGTAAGCCGGCCGCCCAAACAGGTCGTGATATGGGCTCTGGATCTTTACCACCTCAAAAGTCAAAGTCTCTGACCGGGAATCATGATCATCTCCAAAGGCCACTTCCAGAGCTATCTTGCCAACAGGATATGCTGACTTACCAGGTACCACACCATGGAATACTGTATTGGACGGTTTAAGATTTTTATCTGTTAACCCCATACGACGGAAGGTCTCATAATATAGGATATTGATGCTGCTTCCTCCATCCATGAGTACCTTGGTGAACTTACAACCTCCCACCTGAGGTGCCACCACCAACGCTAGCTGACCCGGATTATCTACCCGGGGAGGGTGATCCTCTCTGCTCCATAGGATTGGCTGTTCAGACCAGCGTAGATAACGGGGCACGGCCGGTTCAACAGAGTTTACTGCTTGCTTATGAAGCTTCTGATCTCACTTGTCCAGGCTAGTGATGAAAACATGATATTGCCCACTCTTCAACTGCTTCGGGTGACTCTAATAACCCGACTGCTGCTGCTGGTGGTTGTAACCACCTTGGCCATTCTGATGACCTTGATTGTTATGTCCGCCCTGATTATCATTAAAACCTAAACCGGAATTTCCTCCGCCGTAACCTGGCCCGGATCCTGAGCCACCACCTGATCCGTGGTCATACCGGAAAGCATTAGAGTTCTTGAACTACTGCATAATGTAACAGTCCTTCCAAAGGTGATTGGCTGGCACCTCCTTCGTCCCATGCTTTGGACAGGGCTGGTTTAACAGATAAGACAGACGGTCCGGATTAGGATTAGGCGCTCCACTATGATTTGGTGTTTTACCCTTACATCGCTGGCCCTTGTCCTGCGCGTTGGTATTAGCCACAAAGTCCATTCTGCCATCCGCTTTACGCTTGCCTCCGTTTCCATGACCTACCGGGTTATGCTGCTGTCCTTTGGAGTTGTCGTTCTTCTTTCCCTTCACTGCCTTATCGTCATCAGACTCGGGATCCTTGGTACTATCAGAATCAGCATACTTCACTAATGCAGCCATGAGGGTCCCTATATCATTACAATGGCGCTTCATTCGTCCCAATTTCAACTTTAGAGGCCCAAACCGGCAGTTGCCTTCCAAGGTTATAACCGTTGTGTCGGCATTGATACGGTCTGACGAGTGCAAAATTTGTGAGACCCGGCGCACCCAACGAGTCGTTGATTCTCCTTCTTCCTGAACACAGGCTGCTAAGTCCACTATTGACATGGGTTGTTTACATGTATCCTTGAAGTTCTGGATGAACCGGGCTCACAATTGGGCCCATGAACTGATAGAGCTGGCCGGCAAACTTTTTAACCAAGTACGGGCCGTTCCTTCAAGCATCATGGTGAAGTACTTTGCACACGCCGCATCACCCACATCCAGCATCTCCATGGCCATCTCATAGCTCTCTATCCATGTCTCTGGAGGCTGATCAACAGTGTAATTCGGCACCTTGCGCGGACCCTTAAAATCTTTTGGCAGGCGCAAGTTGCGTAAAGCGGGGACAAGACAAGGCACCCCCAAAGAGCTAGAAGAAACGCCAGGCTCGACCGAGGTAGTTGGACGAACCGGCGTAAGCTGGTGAGCCTCATACTGTGCTGCTAACTCGGCCTCCCTGCGCGCTCGGGCCCGGTCCACCACTTCCTGGGCATCACCAACACCACCCGCCGGGTTGTTACCACGGGGTACTTCACGGTTTCGTGCATTACTTGATACAGCCGGTTCCTCCATATGCATGCTATAGCTCTGGCTTGGACGAGGGGTGGAATGAATTCGGTCATGACTGTATGAGTATGCTTCCTGCTGGACCAAAGCTGTCCGAAGAAGCTCCTTAACCCGGCGCGTTTCCACCGCCTGCGGCGAATCACCTTCAATTGGGATGGCCTCCAGCCATGCAGCAGCAACAAGGTTATCCATTGGGTTGGAATACTGACCCGGAGGCGTCAGGACAGCCTGAGGTACAATAACGTGTTGATGATGCGGATCCATCAAACGAGGGTGAACCGGCGCGCCCGTCTCTGGTGCTTCCGCCCATTTTACCACCGTCGGGTTGCTGGTTACTGCTCCTGGGGTGTTGAGGAGATCTCTAGCTTCGAAAAATTGAGGCAAACGAGACAGGTATTTCCGCTTCAGGACCTCATGGGATGCATTCTGATCTAGCATAAGTCGGTAAGCTTGTGCATCCAAAGCGGCCCGCTCTGTGGTCATCCTGGCATTCTCAGCTGCTAGGTTGGCCTTGGCTTGAGTGATCTGATCCCTCACTTTCGCAATTTCCGCGTCGTGGGCGTTCTAATCTGCCGGATTAGCCTCTGCCATGTGTTGGGGAACGTAGTAATTTCAAAAAAAATCCTACGCACACGCAAGATCATGGTGATGCATAGCAACGAGAGGGGAGAGTGTTGTCTACGTACCCTCGTAGACCGAAGCGGAAGCGTTGACACAACGTAGAGGATGTAGTCGTACGTTCTCCTCGCGATCCAACCGATCACAGCACCGTTACTCCGGCACCTCCGAGTTCTTGGCACACGTTCAGCTCGATGACGATCCCCGGGCTCCGATCCAGCAAAGCGTCGAGGAAGAGTTCCGTCAGCACGACGGCGTGGTGACGATCTTGATGTGTTACCGGCGCAGGGCTTCGCCTAAGCACTGCAACGATATGATCGAGGTGGAATTTGGTGGAAGGGGGCACCGCACACGGCTAAGGAAAGATCTCAATGATCAATTGTGTGTCTCCGGGGTGCCCCCTGCCCCTGTATATAAAGGAGCCAAGGGGGAGGGGCTGGCCGGCCAAGCCTGGCGCGCCAGGAGAGTCCTACTCCCTCTGGGAGTAGGATTCCCCCCCCCAATCCTAGTTGGACTAGGATTCTTCAAGGGGGAGAGAGAGAGAGGGGGCGCCCACCTCTCCTAGTCCTAATAGGACTAGGGGAAGGGGGGAGGCGCGCAGCCCATGAGGGCAGCCCTCTCACCTCTCCTCCAAGGCCCATGTTGGCCCATTATGCCCCCGGGGGGTTCCGGTAACCCTCCCGGTATTCCGGTAAAATCCTGATTTCACCTGGAATGCATCCGATGTCCAAACATAGGCTTCAAATATATCATTCTTTACGTCTCGACCATTTCGAGACTCCTCGTCATGTCCGTGATCACATCCGGGACTCCGAACTCCTTCGGTACATCAAAATGCATAAACTCATAATAACTGTCATCGTAACGTTAAGCGTGCGGACCCTACGGTTCGAGAACAATGTAGACATGACCGAGACATGTCTCCAGTCAATAACCAATAGCGGGACCTGGATGCCCATATTGGCTCCTACATATTCTACGAAGATCTTTATCGGTCAGACCGCATAACAACATACGTTGTTCCCTTTGTCATCGGTATGTTACTTGCCCGAGATTCGATCGTCGGTATCCAATACCTAGTTCAATCTCGTTACTGGCAAGTCTCTTTACTCGTTCCGTAATACATCATCTCGCAACTAACTCATTGGTTGCAATGCTTGCAAGGCTTTATGTGATGTGCATTACCGAGAAGGCCCTGAGATACCTCTCCGACAATCGGAGTGACAAATCCTCATCTCGAAATATGCCAACCCAATATGTACCTTCGGAGACACCTGTAGAGCACCTTTATAATCACCCAGTTACGTTGTGACGTTTGGTAGCACACAAAGTGTTCCTACGGTAAACGGGAGTTGCATAATCTCATAGTTAAAGGAACATGTATAAGTCATGGATAAAAGCAATAGCAACATACTAAACGATCGGGTGCTATGCTAATGGAATGGGTCATGTCAATCAGATCATTCAACTAATGATGTGATCTCGTTAATCAAATAACAACTCTTTGTTCATGGCCAGGAAACATAACCATCTTTGATTAATGAGCTAGTCAAGTAGAGGCATACTAGTGACACTCTGTTTGTCTATGTATTCACACATGTATTATGTTTCCAGTTAATACAATTCTAGCATGAATAATAAACATTTATCATGATATAAGGAAATAAATAATAACTTTATTATTGCCTCTAGGGCATATTTCCTTCAGTCTCCCACTGGCACTAGAGTCAATAATCTAGTTCACATCGCCATCTGATTTATCAGCAATAGTTCACATCACCATGTGATTCACACCCATAGTTCACATCGATATGTGACCAACACCCAAAGGGTTTACTAGATTCAGTAATCTAGTTCACATCGCTATGTGATTAACACCCAAAGAGTACTACGGTGTGATCATGTTTTGCTTGTGAGAGAAGTTTAGTCAACGGGTCTGCCACATTCAGATCCGTTATGTATTTTGCAATTTTCTATGTCTACAATGCTATGCACGGAGCTACTTTAGCTAATTGCTCCCACTTTCAATATGTATCTAGATTGAGACTTAGAGTCATCTAGATTAGTGTCAAAACTTGCATCGACATAACCTTTTACGACGAACCTTTTTGTCACATCCATAATCGAGAAACATATCCTTATTTTACTAAGGATAATTTTGACCGATGTCCAGTGATCTACTTCCTAGATCACTATTGTACTCCCTTGCTTAACACAGTGTAGGGTATACAATAGATCTGGTACATAGCATGGCATACTTTATAGAATCTATGGCTGAGGCATAGGAAATGACTTTCATTCTCTTTCTATCATCTGCCGTGGTCGGGCTTTGAGTCTTACTCAATTTCACACCTTGTAATATAGGCAAGAACTCTTTCTTTGACTGTTCCATTTTGAACTACTTCAAAAAAAAATTTCAAGGTATGTACTTATTGAAAAACTTATCAAGCGTCTTGATCTATCTCTATAGATCTTGATGCTCAATATGTGAGCAGCTTCACCGAGGTCCTTCTTTGAAAAACTCCTTTCAAATACTCCTTTATGCTTCACAGAATAATTCTACATTATTTCCGATCAATAATATGTCATTTACATATACTTATCAGAAATGTTGTAGTGCTCCCACTCACTTTCTTGTAAATACAGGCTTCACCGCAAGTCTGTATAAAACTATATGCTTTGATCAACTTATCAAAGTGTATATTCCAACTCCGAGATGCTTGCACCAGTCCATAGATGGATCGCTGGAGCTTGCATATTTTGTTAACACCTTTAGGATCGACAAAACCTTCTAGTTGCATCGTATACAACTCTTTTTTTAATAAATCCATTGAGGAATGCAGTTTTGTTGATCCATTTGCCAAATTTCATAAAATGCGGCAATTGCTAACATGATTCGGACAGACTTAAGCATAGATACGAGTGAGAAACTCTCATCGTAGTCAACACCTTGAACTTGTCGAAAACCTTTTGCGACAATTCTAGCTTTGTAGATAGTAACACTACTATAAGTGTCCGTCTTCCTCTTCAAGATCCATTTATTTTCTTTGGCTTGCCGATCATCGGGCAAATCCATCAAAGTCCATACTTTGTTCTCATACATGGATCATATCTCAGATTTCATGGCCTCAAACCATTTCGCGGAATCTGGGCTCACCATCGCTTCCTCATAGTTCGCAAGTTCATCATGGTCTAGTAACATGACTTCTAGAACAGGATTACCGTACCACTCTGGTGTGGATCTCACTCTGGTTTACTTACGAGATTCGGTAGTAACTTGATCTGAAGTTACATGATCATCATCATTAGCTTCCTCACTAATTGATGTAGTAGTCACAGGAACAGATTTCCGTGATGAACTACTTTTCAATAAGGGAGAAGGTACAATTACCTTATCAAGTTCTACTTTCCTCCCACTCACTTCTTTCGAAAGAAACTCTTTCTCTAGAAAGTTTCCGAACTTAGCAACAAAAGTCTTGCCTTCGGATCTGTGATAGAAGGTGTATCCAACAGTTTCCTTTGGATATCCTATGAAGACACATTTCTCCGATTTGGGTTCGAGCTTATTAGGTTGAAGCTTTTTCACATAAGCATCGCAGCCCCAAACTTTAAGAAACGACAGCTTAGGTTTATTGCTAAACCATAGTTCATACGGTGTCGTCTCAACGGATTTAAATGGTGCCCTATTTAATGTGAATGCAGCTGTCTCTAATGCATAATCCCAAAAACGATAGTGGTAGATCGGTAAGATACATCATAGATTGTACTATATCTAATAAAGTACGGTTATGACGTTCGGACGCACCATTATGCTACGGTGTTCCAAGTGGCATGAGTTTGTGAAACTATTCCACATTGTTTTAATTGAAGACCAAACTCGTAACTCAAATATTCGTCTCTGCGATCAGATCGTAGAAACTTTATTTTCTTGTCACGATGATTTTCCACTTCACTCTGAAATTCTTTGAACTTTTCAAATGTTTCAGACTTATGTTTCATCAAGTAGATATACCCATATCTGCTCAAATCATCTGTGAAAGTCAGAAAATAATGATATTTTGTCGCGAGCCTTAATATTCATCGGACCACATACATCAGTATGTATGATTTCCAACAATTCTGTTGCTTGCTTCATTGTTCCGGAGAACGTCGTTTTAGTCATCTTGCCTATGAGGCATGGTTCGCAAGCATCAAGTGATTCATAATCAAGTGATTCCAAAATCCCATCAGCATGGAGTTTCTTCATGCGCTTTACACCAATATGACCTAAACTGCAGTGCCACAAATAAGTTGCACTATCATTATTAACTTTGCATCTTTTGGCTTCAATATTATGAATATGTGTATCACTATGATCGAGATCCAACAAACCATTTCGTTGGTGTGTATAACCATAGAAGGTTTTATTCATGTAAACAGAACAACAATTTATTCTCTTACTTAAATGAATAGCCGTATTGCAATAAACATGATCAAATCATATTCATGCTCAACGCAAACTCCAAATAACACTTATTTAGTTTCAACACTAATCTCGAAAGTATAGGGAGTGTGTGATGATGATCATATCAATCTTGGAACCACTTCCAACACACATCGTCACCTTGCCCTTTAACTAGTCTTTGTTCATTCTGCAACTCCCGTTTCGAGTTACTAATCTTAGCAACTTGAACTAGTACCAAATACTGAGGGGTTGCTATGAACACTAGTAAAGTACACATCAATAACATGTATATCAAATATACTTATGTTCACTTTGCCATCCTTTCTTATCCGCCAATCACTTGGGGTAGTTCCGCTTCCAGTGACCAGTCCCTTTGCAGTAGAAGCACTTAGTCTCAGGCTTAGGACCAGACTTGGGCTTTTTCACTTGAGCAGCAACTTGCTTGCCGTTCTTCTTGAAGTTACCCTTCTTTCCTTTTGCCCCTTTTTGAAACTAGTGATCTTGTCAACCATCAACACTTGATGTTTTTCTTTGATTTCTACCTTCGCCGATTTTAGCATTGCGAAGAGCTTGGGAATATTTTCCGTTATCCCTTGCATATTATAGTTCATCACGAAGTTCTACTAACTTGGTGATGGTGACTAGAGAATTCTGTCAATCACTATTTTATCTGGAAGATTAACTCCCACTTGATTCAAGCGATTATAGTACTCAGACTATCTGAGCACATGCTCACTAGTTGAGCGATTCTCCTCCATCTTTTAGCTATAGAACTTGTTGGAGACTTCACATCTCTCAACTCGGGTATTTACTTGAAATATTAACTTCAACTCCTGGAACATCTCATATGGTCCATGACTTTCAAAACGTCTTTGAAGTCCCGATTCTAAGCCGTTAAGCATGGTGCACTAAACTATCAAGTAGTCGTCATATTGAGCTAGCCAAACGTTCATAACGTCTGCATCTGCTCCTGCAATAGGTCTGTCACCTAGTGGTGCATTAAGGACATAATTCTGCTATGCAGCAATGAGGATAAACCTCAGATCATGGATCCAATCCGCATCATTGCTACTAATATTTTTCAACACAATTTTCTCTAGGAACATATCAAAATAAACACAGGGAAGCAACAATGCGAGCTATTGATCTACAACATAGATATGCTAATACTACCAGGACTAAGTTCATGATAAATTAAAGTTCAATTAATCATATTACTTAAGAACTCCCACTTAGATAGACATCCCTCTAATCTTCTAAGTGATCACGTGATCCAAATCAACTAAACCATGTCCGATCATCACGTGAGATGGAGTAGTTTCAATGGTGAACATCACTATGTTGATCATATCTACTATATGATTCACGCTCGACCTTTCGGTCTCTGTGTTCCGAGGCCATATCTGTTATATGCTAGGCTCGTCAAGTTAAACCTGAGTATTCCGCGTGTGCAACTATTTTGCACCCGTTGTATTTGAACGTAGAGCCTATCACACCCGATCATCACGTGGTGTCTCAGCACGAAGAACTTTCGCAACGGTGCATACTCAGGGAGAACACTTCTTGATAATTAGTGAGAGATCATCTTATAATGCTACCGTCAATCAAAGCAAGATAAGATGCATAAAAGATAAACATCACATGCAATCAATATAAGTGATATGATATGGCCATCATCATCTCGTGCTTGTGATCTCCATCTTCGAAGCATCGTCATGATCACCATCGTCACCGGCGTGACACCTTGATCTCCATCGTAGCATCGTTGTCGTCTCGCCAATCTTATGCTTCCACGACTATCACTACCGCTTAGTAATAAAGTAAAGCATTACATCGCGATTGCATTGCATACAATAAAGCGACAACCATATGGCTCCTGCCAGTTGCCGATAACTCGGTTACAAAACATGATCATCTCATACAATAAAATTTAGCATCATGTCTTGACCATATCACATCACAACATGCCCTGCAAAAACAAGTTAGACGTCCTCTACTTTGTTTGTTGCAAATTTTACGTGGCTGCTACGGGCTTAAGCAAGAACCAATCTCACCTGCGCATCAAAACCACAACGATAGTTTGTCAAATAGACTCCGTTTTAACCTTCTCAAGGACCGGGCGTAGCCATACTCGGTTCAACTAAAGTTGGAGAGACAGTCTTCCACAAGCCATCTATGTGCAAAGCACGTCGAGGGAACCGGTCTCGCGTAAGCGTACGCGTAAGGTTGGTCCGGATCGTCTCGTCCAACAATACCGCTGAACCAAAGTATGACATGCTGGTAGGCAGTATGACTTGTATCGTCCACAACTCACTTGTGTTCTACTCGTGCAAATAACATCAAACCATAAAAACCTAGGCTCGGATGCCACTGTTGGGGAACGTAGTAATTTCAAAAAAATTCCTACGCACACGCAAGATCATGGTGATGCATAGCAACGAGAGGGGAGAGTGTTGTCTACGTACCCTCATAGACCGAAGCGGAAGCGTTGACACAACGTAGAGGATGTAGTCGTACGTTCTCCTCGCGATCCAACCGATCACAGCACCGTTACTCCGGCACCTCCGAGTTCTTGGCACACGTTCAGCTCGATGACGATCCCCGGGCTCCGATCCAGCAAAGCGTCGAGGAAGAGTTCCGTCAGCACGACGGCGTGGTGACGATCTTGATGTGTTACCGGCGCAGGGCTTCGCCTAAGCACTGCAACGATATGATCGAGGTGGAATTTGGTGGAAGGGGGCACCGCACACGGCTAAGGAAAGATCTCAATGATCAATTGTGTGTCTCCGGGGTGCCCCCTGCCCCTGTATATAAAGGAGCCAAGGGGGAGGGGCTGGCTGGCCAAGCCTGGCGCGCCAGGAGAGTCCTACTCCCTCTGGGAGTAGGATTCCCCCCCCCCAATCCTAGTTGGACTAGGATTCTTCAAGGGGGAGAGAGAGAGAGAGGGGGCGCCCACCTCTCCTAGTCCTAATAGGACTAGGGGAAGGGGGGAGGCGCGCAGCCCATGAGGGCAGCCCTCTCACCTCTCCTCCAAGGCCCATGTTGGCCCATTATGCCCCCGGGGGGTTCCGGTAACCCTCCCGGTATTCCGGTAAAATCCTGATTTCACCTGGAATGCATCTGATGTCCAAACATAGGCTTCAAATATATCATTATTTACGTCTCGACCATTTCGAGACTCCTCGTCATGTCCGTGATCACATCCGGGACTCCGAACTCCTTCGGTACATCAAAATGCATAAACTCATAATAACTGTCATCGTAACGTTAAGCGTGCGGACCCTACGGTTCGAGAACAATGTAGACATGACCGAGACACGTCTCCAGTCAATAACCAATAGCGGGACCTGGATTCCCATATTGGCTCCTACATATTCTACGAAGATCTTTATCGGTCAGACCGCATAACAACATACGTTGTTCCCTTTGTCATCGGTATGTTACTTGCCCGAGATTCGATCGTCGGTATCCAATACCTAGTTCAATCTCGTTACTGGCAAGTCTCTTTACTCGTTCCGTAATACATCATCTCGCAACTAACTCATTGGTTGCAATGCTTGCAAGGCTTTATGTGATGTGCATTACCGAGAAGGCCCTGAGATACCTCTCCGACAATCGGAGTGACAAATCCTCATCTCGAAATATGCCAACCCAATATGTACCTTCGGAGACACCTGTAGAGCACCTTTATAATCACCCAGTTACGTTGTGACGTTTGGTAGCACACAAAGTGTTCCTACGGTAAACGGGAGTTGCATAATCTCATAGTTAAAGGAACATGTATAAGTCATGGATAAAAGCAATAGCAACATACTAAACGATCGGGTGCTATGCTAATGGAATGGGTCATGTCAATCAGATCATTCAACTAATGATGTGATCTCGTTAATCAAATAACAACTCTTTGTTCATGGCTAGGAAACATAACCATCTTTGATTAATGAGCTAGTCAAGTAGAGGCATACTAGTGACACTCTGTTTGTCTATGTATTCACACATGTATTATGTTTCCAGTTAATACAATTCTAGCATGAATAATAAACATTTATCATGATATAAGGAAATAAATAATAACTTTATTATCGCCTCTAGGGCATATTTCCTTCACCATGAGCGTAGCCAACGCATCAAACAGATCAGATAAGACTTGAGCCGGCGGGTGCACAGGGCCTCCTGCCCCGGCTGCCGTCGTCGTTCCTGATCCGGAGACCATTGCTGCTGCGGTCGAAGAGTGGATCGCTGCTTGTGTCCCGGCCATGAATATTCCGGCCCGGTTTGGCAGATCCGAGGGGTCCGGAATACTGTCACCATCGGAACAGCCCCCAATCCGGCCATCTTGTAACTGATACAAAGATTCGATTTCTCCGGTTGATGACTCGTCGCCGAAATAAACGACGGTCTCGCCACCAGATTCTGATCCATCCTCACGACATCCTCCATGGATGACTCCCACGAAGGCACGCTTCATGGCCAGTTTAACCTGGGCAGATCACGCACACTGAGCCGTCTCGACGAGGTCGGTGCAGATGTCCGGTTCAGGGCCCGGTTCACCTATCTTGCCAATGAAGACGTGTATGCCACCAAAGGGGACCCGGTACCCGTACTCGATTGAGCCGGCCTCGGGGCCCCATCCTGCATCGTCGATGTAGAGCTTGCCGCGATGACTCTTGGTCATCCGGCCCATAGCATAGCCCCTGAGTCCTTTGAAGTTGCCCTCCAAGAACTTGAAACCATCGTGCGATAGCCCCACGGTGGGCGCCAACTGTCGTGGTTTTGTCACGGCAGATGTCCTCATGAAAGGACTTAGTCGTGGAGCCATCGCGACGGGTTAGCTTGAAGGGGTTAAAGCGGACACAGGGACGCAAGAGAGTTTATACTAGTTCGGCCCCTTCGATGAAGGTAAAAGCCTACGTCTAGTTGTGATAGAATTGATGGGGTTTCGATGACTAGGGAGCAAACAAGCTTCGCCTAGATCTCGTGTTGTTGTCTGTTGTCCTTGAACCGCCGCCAGCTCGTCCCCTTATATACATGGGTGACGCTCGTCAGTTATAGAGTCCCAACACCGGCTTATAAACGTGTCCGGTTTGGTCTCTACTTACTCCTACCTTACAATACAAGTTTACATACTAATGCCGATTTACGGCTACAGGCTTTAAACCGACTATGGGCCCTAGGCCCTCATCTGCCTTCTTGGGCTTTAACATTCTTTAACTACTGACGAAGTTAACCCGACCCAGATAGGCCGGTTTACGCCCAGTATTAATATCCCCAACAAGACCCAAGAGGAAAAATCCTCATTTTTCACAAACTTAGGAGGAGGACCAACATGATTCAAATGAGTGGAGGGAACCGGTCCTCCATAAGTAAGGGGTGGTTCAACATGGGCAAAGATTCCATTTCCACCTCTACCACTAGATAAAGGAAATTTATCTCTAGTAGCTTCCCCCTTGAGGGAGTTAGCATCCGTCACCTTGTTAGCGGGATCACCCGCTTTCATTGGTGCGGTGGATAATTTAAGGCCTTCTAAAACTTGTTGAACGTGCCTTCAACCTCGGTCGTCATGGAGGTTTTCAATGTGTCCAAAGCCGCATTGAACTCCTCACGAGAGACCGAGGATCCCCCATCAGCCGTAGACGAGGACGGAATCACACCGGGGTGCTCCTCCCCACCGTCTACGTTGTCAACCATACTCTTCAGACGGCAAAGTCCTTAATAAAGAGACGAGGCTCTGATACCAATTGAAAGGATCGATATAGTTGGCTAGAGGGGGGTGAATAGGCAACTAACAATTTTTAGCTTTTCTTTACCAATTTAAACTTTGCATCAAAGTAGGTTCTCTAGATATGCAACTAGGTGAGCAACCTATATGATGCAACAACAACAAGCACACAAGAAAGCAAGGGATACAACACAATATAAGCTTGCACAAGTAAAGGTAGGAGATAACCAAAAGTGGAGCCAGTGGAGATGAGGATGTGTTAACGAAGTTCCTTCCCTTTGAGAGGAAGTACGTCTCCGTTGGAGCGGTGTGGAGGCACAATGCTCCCCAAGAAGTCACTAGGGCCACCGTATTCTCCTCACACCCTCACACAATGCGAGATGTCGTGATTCCACTTTTGGTGCCCTTGGAGGCGGCGACCGAACCTTTACAAACAAGGTTGGGGCAATCTCCACAACTTAATTGGAGGCTCCCAACGACACCACGAAGCTTCACCACAATGAAATATGGCTCTGAAGTGACCTCAATCATCTAGGGTGCTCAAACACCCTAGAGTAACAAGATCCGCAAGGTATTAGTGGGGGGAATCAAATTTCTCTTGGTGGAAGTGTAGATCAGGGCCTTCTCAACCAATTCCAAGAAAATCAACAAGTTTGATTGGCTAGGGAGAGAGATTGGGCAAAAAATGGAGCTTTGAGCAACAATGGAGCTTGGGAAGGGAAGAGGTGGTCAACTTGGGGAAGAAGACCCCCTTTTATAGTGGGAGGAAAGATCCAATCGTTACCCACTTATTCGTCCTGCGACATGCGGTACTACCACACATACCCACGGTACTACCACAATGACATGGGTACTACCGCTGGGTAGTGCGGTACTACCGCTTGTGCGGCAGGGGACATACGATGCCCTGTTGCGTAAAGCAACGAGCGGTAGAACTGCCAGAGTGGTACTACCGCGCACCCTTGCGGTACTATTGCAAGGCGGGGTTTCATCTGGGCTGAGAAGGCACGGACTAATAAAATTACATCTGTGGCTACTTCCCTGAGTTTCGGTCTGTGCAAAAATCCGACACGGTACTACCTCTCACAGGGAGCGGTACTACCGCGTAGGGTGTGGAAGTAAAAATGTACTTCCGTCCCTACTTCCGCGCATGCAGTGTTCTGGGCTAGTGGCCACGGTACTACCGCTCGCTAGTAGCGGTACTACCGCATGACGCGGTACTACTGTCGTGGTTCTAAGTCTGACAGTAGAATGGGGGGGTAGGAATGGAGAGGCAAGATCCTAGCTTTGGAGTAGTTGTGCACGCAAGAGTTTTACGAGTTCAGGCCCTTCTCAGGAGAAGTAATAGCCCTACGTCTCGGAGCCCGGAGGCGGTCGACTGGATTATATGCGTGTGTGTTACAAAGATGCGAACCTTTGTGCCAGTGGAGGGGGTGGCTTATATAGAGTGCGCCCAGACCCCAGCCAGCCCACGTTGCAAGGGGTTTAAGGTACATTAAGGTCGAGCGTTACAGGTAACGCCTCTAATAAAGTGCTTTGATGACCATAAAGACTACTTAATGATCGACCGTTTGCCTGTGGAGTGACTTAGATCTCCTGGCAGTCGAGCGGTTGGCTTCGTGGTCGAGTGGTAGCTTCTTGGTCGAATGTCTTGAACCCGTCGAGTGAGTACCTTGAAGTCGATTGAAAGGTGACTTCTTCTAAGGATGTCTTTGGCCAGGGCTCTTAGGACAGGTTCGTGCCCCTACCCCAGGTACATAACTTCATCATTAGCCCCCGAATGGATCGAGGTTAGAGTGGGGAAAGGGTTGGAGATCTTTCCGACTGGTTCTTTGTGCTACACGGGTGCCTTGTTTTGGATTAATCGTCACGGATGACGTCATCAACCTTTTTCAGTCACCTTGATCCATTCTAGGCCTTCCGTCGAGTGAATTCCCTTGTCTGTGACATTCTGAATGGTAGTGCGAAAGGGATCTTCTGTCTGACGAGCTGTTCTGCAACCGCGGATTTCGCCGGATTTGATTTTCGGGAAGCGCGCGGGACGGGAGCGGCCGCAGTAATCGGATGTGATAAGGCGGAAGCTCCTCGATCCCCGCGCCACTTTTTAGCCACGTATCGCGCGCGCGTCTGCTGCGGGATTTGACGGGATAGCCTGGGTCTACCAGTCAGCCACTCGGAAGCGGCCCCTTAAAAGCTGCCAGCTCGGGGTTTCCAACAGTGTGTTCTCTTCTTCCCTTCTCTCCTCGCAAAGTTCTCCGCCACCTCCGCTCTCGCCCTAGCGCCACAGGCCCGTTCGAGCTTTCCGGCAACGATGGTGAAGGACAAGACGTCCGCCCTGGAGCGCGCGAAGAAGACGGCGGCGGCGCAGGGAAAAGGGAAGAAATCCGCTCGGGGCGGATCTTCCTCAAGGACTTCTCTGCCCAGAGGCTAGATGCAGGGCGACTGGATGCCGTCAGTGCTGAGGCAGGAAGATCTCGACGATATGGTTGAGGGAGGGGTCATCCCCCATGAAGCTGCGCGTCTCCCCGGGAGAGAAGTCGAGCCCCAACCTCTCGATGGTGAGTGTGTGCTCCTTGCCACCCATATCGATCGCGGGTTTTCTCTGCCTCCACATCCCTTTTTCCGGAGTTTCCTGAATTTCTTCGGAGCGCAGCTCCACCATTTCACTCCCAACTCTATCGTGTATCTGGCCGCCTTCATTTCCTTGTGTGAGGGTTTCTTGGGCTGTCGTCCCCATTGGGGACTCTTTAAGCATATCTTCACCTGTCGTTCCCAATCGGTCAAAAAGGCCAAGTCGAGTGACGAGAGGACGCAGGTGATCCAGCTGTGCGGAGGCCTGGCGATCCAGACGAGGGAAAAAGTTCTTTTCCATCCATCACTTTCCCTGAGTCGGTCCGTGGTTGGCAGGCGACCTGGTTTTACTGCAAAGACCAGGCGACTCCAGGTCAGTCGACTAGACTTCCCCCTTTCTCTCTGGAACGAGCCCAAAAACCTGCTTCTCTGAAAGTGACGCCGGAAGAAAAGGCCCAAGTCAAAGTGCTGGTCGGTCGAGTGGTTCAGCTTGTTCGCGACGGCGTGACTGGCATGGACTTGCTGGAAGTCTTCCTTAGGAGGCGCATCCAGCCGCTCCAGGCTCGCGACCATCCGATGTGGCTATATTCCGGTCCTGAAGACACCACTCGGATCCACCCGGAGGAGGTTACTGACGAGATGCTAGAAGGATGGATGTCGAGCATCACAGGAAACAAAGACAATCCCCGAGGAGCCAGGAGGGTTCCTCCACTCGACAACACATACGAAGTGGACCAGGTCAGACCTTATGCACCTGACTGAGATCTTGCTTTCTTCATTGGTATTCTTTGAATTGGTCGACTGACTTTCGTTTTGTCTGTTGTTTCCCAGGAAACTACTGAGATGTACTCGACGCCCAACGGGGCACAGGAGCCGACTGAGGAAGGGGAGGCGAGTGGAGGTGAAAGCGGAGACGAGCACGGCGAGTGGGAATCCGATGGCGAAGGGGAGGGAGAGGATGACGTCTACTCCAGCGAAGAGGAGGAGGAGGAAGTTGAACCCCCCCCCCCCCCCCGCACGGAGAGGCGATCCAAGCTTACACACGATCCCGCGAGGGAACGTGGTAAGGCGACTGCTCCTGTTGGGCAGTCGTCGAAACGCCGTCGGACCTCTTCTCCTACGCCGACTGAGAAGGCTCCCAAGCACCAACGCGCGACGCCATCCAAGCCGCCCAAGGCTCTGCCCAAGATGAAGATGACTGTCCCCGCCATTTCTGGGTAATAATAATACTTATTTTCCTTGGTCGACCGTGGACGGATCCTTGGTCAATTCATTGAGCCAACTGACTGACTTCCGAAATTTGTAGTGCTGCTACTTCTGAGATCTCTGCCAAGGACGGAGATCAAGAGATGGAAGATGCTGTTACTTCCAATCCAGGTACAGTTGCTGATGTCCTGTCTTTGGTCGACTGAATATTTCTTGTAACTCTGGTTGATTGACTTTTCTTGCAGCTCCCCCTCATGTTATCAACTTACCAGACGATGAAGATGACGAGCCGCTGAGAGTAAGAAGGAACCGGAGGGCGTCGACTGGCATGACCCCCCAATCTGCTCCGGTGTCTGAGGCTGTAGTTCGGGATGGTGGTGATACCACTCGGACTTCCGTGACTTTTGCTGATCCTCTGACGAGCGTGCGGCCTTCGGCGTCGACTGCAAATCCGCCTTCGCTTTTTGCTACATACCCTGCCCCAGAGGACCAAGTGAGTGCCGCAAAAGAGGCTATACGCCAGTCGGGTATCATGATGGAGCAAGTGAAAGTGGTTCGGGACGCCAGCCAAGCAGCGTATGATGCGAGTTCGTCTCTTCAGAGCAACGTCCAGGTCAGTCGACTCGACACTTGGTCTGTTACAATATGCTGTTTGAAGAATCTCTTTTCCGAAGATCTTTATATCTGTAATCTTTATATCTGTACACCCACTGGGTGTGTCTGTCGACCTTTGGTCGAGTGGGGGCACGCTGAGTGCACCCACTGGGTGTAGTCCCCGAGACTACGGTGGACTGCTGGCAGTCGACTGTAGTCTTTATATTGCGTTTCTGTATTTGTACTTCTTCACTCGGTCTGGTCGGGCCATGTCGAATGGAACTGTATGCGGTCGACTGCGGGCAGTCGACTCTTTTTTTTTGGCCGAACCAGTGGGGGCACGCTGAGTGCACCCACTGGGTGTAGTCCCCGAGACTGCTGTCGAATGTTTTGATTCGGCTGTAGTCTTAGAAACGCTGACTATTAGTCATGGCACTAGAATCATATTTGGTCGACTGATCGATCAGGATTTAGAAAGATTACCGGTGGGGGCACGCTGAGTGCACCCACTGGGTGTAGTCCCCGAGGCTACTGTCGAATGTTTTGATTCGGCTGTAGTCTTAGAAGTGCTACAACTTTTCCTTTAGCCACTCAGAAGTAACTTGTCTTTGATATCTTTTGTCGATTGAATCTTTGCAGAAGTCTTGTGAGCTTGTTGATCATCTTGCTGAATTGAAGGAGAAACAGGTCCAGCTTAACCTCGACTTGGAGTTTGCCTAGGAGAACTTGCAGAAGGCGAAGGACGAAGCAAAAGGTATGGCTGGTGAGGATTCGACGGCTGTCTTTGTTTTTCTGCCTATTCTCAACTCCGTTCTCATTATTGTTTTGCAGACCAACTAGAGGAGGCTCTGAGGAAGAAAGATCTTGACCTTGCAGAAGCACAGAAGGCGGCTTCGGAGAAAACGAAGCTCGCTGAAGAAAAGCTTGCTTCAGTTGGTCGGCTTGAAGACGAGAATGCCAAGCTGAAGTCTGCTCTTGACGCGGCCAACCAGGAAGCAAGTCGATTGAAAAATGACAAGATTGCTCTGACTGACAAGGTCGGCGATATGGCGGGGAAGCGAAAGGATCTGGAGGCTTACCTCGGAGGGCTCGCCAAGAAACTATTCCTCATGCTTGAAGGTAATCCCCTTACTCAATTGACTTGTCGTTTTCGACTCATCATTCAATTATAATATTGGACTGTACCTTTCAGAATTCTGTCAAAACTTCGAGGAAGAAACTGGTCGAGTGGAAACCAATCTGGACCCCATCAACTCTCTTGTGAAGGACGAAGCTGCCATGAATGTCCTCCGGCTGGAGTCTCGCGTCGCCAGTGTGGTGGACTACCTCGCTCGACTGAAGGCTGCAGTGTCGCGGATCGACTCTGCACTCTGGTCAAATCAGATACTTCAGAATGACCTTGAATCCTTGGTCACTCGACTGAAGGAAGTGCCAAGTCGAGTGCATGAATGGAAAAAGTCTTCTGCCAGGTGTGGTGCCGATGTTGCTCTGTCGCTGGTTCGTGTCCACTGCAAGGAGGCGCGAGAAGAGAAGCTGGCTGCCCTCCAAGTTGCCAATACCAAGAAGCATAATTTCCAGGACTTCATGGAGACCTTCATTGCTGCTGCCACCCGAATCTCAGACGGGATTGATTTGGACGAGTTTGTTGCCCCATCTAGTCCTCCACCGGAGGAGGAAAAAACTACTGTGTCTCACCTTAAATTTGCCTCGGAATGCCGAGAGGTTTGTGTAACCGATAAACTCCGTCGAGCTGGAGGCTCGGGCACTTTTATTTGCGGTCTAGGACCTTTTGATCTTTATCGTTGAATATCTTCGTGATTTATCCGTCGAGTGAGATTTGGCTCGACTTTTACTCAAAATGACTTAGGCGAGCACGGAGCTGCAGCTAAGTCTCCGAGTGGGAGGTTTGCTCTTCACTTGGTAGAATTTTTAAACACTTAGGCAAGCACTGGGCTGCAGCTAAGCCCCCGAGTGGGAGGTTTGCTGTCCACTCGGTAGGATTTTAATTACTTAGGCGAGCACTGGGCTGCAGCTAAGCCTCCGAGTGGGAGGTCTGCTCTCCACTCGGTAGGATTTTAATCACTTAGGCGAGCACTGGGCTGCAGCTAAGCCCTCGAGTGGGAGGTTTCCTCTCCACTCGGTAGGATTTTAATTACTTAGGCGAGCACTGGGCTGCAGCTAAGCCTCCGAGTGGGAGGTCTGCTCTCCACTCGGTGGGATTTTAATCACTTAGGCGAGCGCTGGGCTGCAGCTAAGCCCCCGAGTGGGAGGTTTGCTCTCCACTCGGTAGGATTTTAATTACTTAGGCGAGCACTGGGCTGCAGCTAAGCCTCCGAGTGGGAGGTTTGCTCTCTACTCGGTAGGATTTTTGATCACTTAGGCGAGCACCGGGCTGCAGCTAAGCCCCCGAGTGGGAGGTTTGCTCTCCACTCAGTAGGATTTTAATTACTTAGGCGAGCACCGGGCTGCAGCTAAGCCCCCGAGTGGGAGGTTTGCTCTCCACTCGGTAGGATTTCAATTACTTAGGCGAGCACTGGGCTGCAGCTAAGCCTCCGAGTGGGAGGTTTGCTCTCCACTCGGTAGGATTTTTGATCACTTAGGTGAGCACTGGGCTGCAGCTAAGCCCCCGAGCGGGAGGTATGCCCTCCACTCGGTAGGATTTTAAATACTTAGGCGAGTACTTGGACTACAGCTAAGCCTCCGAGTGGGAGGTTGGCTCTCCACTCGGTAGGATTTTAAATACTTAGGCGAGTACTTGGACTGCAGCTAAGCCCCCGAGTGGGAGGCTGGCTCTCCACTCGGTAGGATTTTAAATACTTAGGCGACTACTTGGACTGCAGCTAAGCCCTCGAGTGGGAGGCTGGCTCTCCACTCGGTAGGATTTTAAATACTTAGGCGAGCACTTGGACTGCAGCTAAGCCCCCGAGTGGGAGGCTGGCTCTCCACTCGGTAGGATTTTAAATACTTAGGCGAGTACTTGGACTGCATCTAAGCCTCCGAGTGGAAGGCTGGCTCTCCACTCGGTAGGATTTTAGATACTTATGCGAAACGGATTCGCAGCTAAGCCACCCACTGGGGGAAATTTCAACAAAAAGAAATAGCAATCTTCTGTGAAAATTATAACATTCTTGCTTTAGATAAAAGAACTACAGAGGTACTTTTATTACATCTCAACCGAGTGAGTTTCTTCTTTCAAGTGTAAAAAGGACGGAGTAACTCCGCATTCCAAGATCGAGGCTCGTCGATCTGGCGATCAACGTTGTAGAGGTGATACGCTCTGTTGTGGAGGACTTTGGTGACGATAAAGGGGCCTTCCCAGGTTGGAGCGAGCTTGTGAGGTTTTTGCTGATCCACTCGGAGGACCAAGTCTCCTTCCTGAAAGGCTCGACTCTTCACGTTTCTCGCGTGGAACCAACGTAAGTCCTGCTGGTAGATAGTCGAGCGGATTAGGGCCATCTCCCTCTCTTCTTCCAGGAGGTCGACTGCATCTTGCCGAGCTTGTTCCGCTTCTGCTTCTGAGTATAGTTCGACTCGAGGTGCATTGTGGAGCAGATCACTTGGCAGCACTGCTTCAGCCCCGTAGACCAGAAAGAAGGGCGTTCTTCCAGTCGACCCATTAGGAGTGGTCCTTAATCCCCAAAGCACTGACGGAAGTTCGTCGACCCAAGCTCCTGCCGCGTGTTTGAGATCTCGCATCAGTCGGGGTTTCAGTCCTTTGAGGATGAGACCATTTGCACGCTCTGCCTGCCCATTCGACTGAGGATGGGTGACTGAGGCATAGTCGACCCGCGTGCATTGGGAGGCGCAGAAGGCTTTGAATCTTTCGTTATCAAAGTTTGATCCATTGTCCGTGATGATGCTATGTGGAACTCCATATCTGAATATCAGCTCTCTGATGAAACTGATAGCAGTGCTTGCATCGAGGTTTTTGATGAGTTTGGCTTCTATCCACTTGGTGAACTTGTCGACTGCAACCACTAAGTGAGTGAAGCCGCTTCTACCATTTCTCAGCGGTCCAATCATGTCTAGCCCCCAAACAGCGAAGGGCCAGACGAGTGGAATGGTCTTCAGAGCAGAGGCGGGCTTGTGCGACATGTTGGAATAAAACTGACACCCTTCGCACTTGTCGACTATATCTTTTGCCATTTCATTCGCCTTCGGCTAGTTAAATCCTGCTCAGTATGCTTTAGCCACAATGGTCCGAGAGGACGCATGATGACCACAGGTCCCCGAGTGGATATCCTCAAGAATTATCTGACCTTCTTCTGGCGTGATGGACTTCTGGCCAACTCCAGTCGCGCTTTCTCTGTACAACTGCCCTTTGATTACTGTAAAGGCCTTGGATCGACGGACGATCTGTCGAGCCTCTTCTTCGTCTTCTGGGAGCTCTTTCCTCATAATATACGCGATGTAAGGCGCTGTCCAGTTGGGAGTGATGACTACAACTTCCATAATCAGGTCGACCATGGCTGGAATCTCCACTTCAGTCGGATCACTGGCACTCTTTGGCTGTGGAGGTTCTTCTGTGAGAGGATCTTCCTGTATTGACGGCGCACGAATGTGCTCCAAACACACATCACTGGCGATGGCTTCTCTCTTGGACCCTATTTTCGCCAAATCATCCGCAGCTTGGTTTTTCAGTCGGGGTATATGATGGAGCTCTAACCCCTCGAATCTCTTCTCCAGCTTTCTCACTGCATTGCAATAACCCGTCATGGCTGGGCTTCGAACATCCCACTCCTTCATCACTTGATTAACAACCAGATCTGAGTCGCCGTAGACCATAAGGTGACGGACGCCGAGTGAAATGGCCATACGCAGTCCATATAGGAGTGCTTCATATTCTGCCTCGTTGTTGGAGGAATCAAAGTGAATCTGGAGGACGTATTTGAGCTTGTCTCCTCGGGGGGAAACCAATACATCCCCCGCGCCGGACCCATTCAGCATCTTGGAGCCATCGAAAAACATAGTCCAGTGCTCTGAGTTAACTTGAGTCGGAAGTTGTTGTTCAGTCCACTCGGCGAGGAAATCGGCTATTGCTTGGGACTTGATAGCTTTATTTGCCTCGAACTTGATATCAAGGGGAAGGAGTTCAATCGCCCATTTTGCCACTCAACCAGTTGCATCTCTGTTATGAAGGATCTCTGATAACGGGGCGTCGCTGACGACTGTAATGGAGTGATCAGAGAAATAATGAGCAACCTTCTTCGTGGTCATGTAAATCCCGTAGACAAGCTTCTGATAGTGAGGGTATCTTTGCTTTGATGGGGTCAGAACTTCGGAAAGGTAATAAACTGGGCGCTGAACTTTGAATGTTTTTCCTTCCTCTTCCCGCTTGAACGTAAGTACGGTACTAACGACTTGTCCAGTGGCTGCAACGTAAAGCAATAATGGCTCTTTGCTGATAGGGGCAGCAAGCACCGGCTGGGTGGAGAGCAGAGCTTTTAGCTCTGCAAATGCTGCATCAGCTTCTGGAGTCCACTCAAACTTGTCTGACTTCTTCATCAGTCGGTAAAGAGGCAATGCCTTTTCACCAAGTCTGGAGATGAATCGACTTAAAGCGGCCAAGCATCTAGTAAGTTTCTGGACATCGTGCACACGCTCAGGACGTTTCATTCGGAGTATGGTGCCAACTTTTTCGGGGTTAGCATCGATTCCTTGTTCGGAAACAAGAAAACCGAGTAACTTTCCTCCAGGAACTCCGAATGTGCATTTTGGTGGATTAAGCTTGATATCATACCTCCTGAGATTGGCAAACATTTCAGGAAGGTCAGTCAGCAGGTCGGAACCTTTTCGCGACTTGACCACTATATCATCCATGTTTGCTTCTACATTCCGACTGATTTGAGTGATCAGGCACTTCTGAATCATTCTCATGAAAGTAGCTCCGGCATTCTTGAGACCGAAAGGCATGGTGACATAGCAGAAGCACCCGAACGGGGTGATGAAAGCTGTTTTTATTTCATCTGGTCCATACAGACGGATCTGATGGTATCCGGAGTAAGCATCTAAAAAACACAACCTCTCGCATCCTGCGGTCGAGTCGACTATTTGGTCGATGCGAGGAAGAGGGAAATGATCTTTCGGGCAGGCCCGATTGATATGTTTGAAATCGATGCACATGCGCAATGACTTGTCCTTCTTGGGGACCATTACAACATTGGCGAGCCACTCGGAGTGGTAGATCTCGGGAATGAACTCTGCCGCTAAGAGTCGAGCCACCTCTTCGCCAATGGCCTTTCTCTTCTGGACGGCGGACTGTCGAAGATGTTCCTTAACTGGTTTGACTTTTGAGTCGACTCGAAGGCGGTGCTCAGCCAGTCCCTTGGGAACACCTGGCATGTCAGCGGGCTTCCATGCAAAGATGTCCCAATTCTCACGGAGGAACTGGATGAGCGCTTCTTCCTATTTAGAGTCGAGTGTGGTGGAGATGTTGGTCGGAGCCGCACTGGGGTCAGTCGGGTGGATGTGAACCTGTTTTGTCTCACCGGACGACTGAAATGCTGACTCTGTGGCGGGCTTCTTGGCTCGCAACAAATCACTCGAGTCTGCGGTCTTCTGGTACTCTTGTAACTCCATTTCGGCCATCTGAGCATCAGCGATTTTGGAGCCCTTCTGGAAGCACTCTTCCGCCTTCTTCCGATTACCCGTGATAGTGATCACACCTTTGGGACCAGGCATCTTCAACTTAAGGTACACGTAGCATGGTCCGGCCATGAAACGAGCGTACGCTAGCCTTCCAAGTATGGCGTGGTACGCACTCTGAAAATTCACGACCCCAAAGGTCAACTTTTCCTTCCGGAAATTCTTCGAGTCACCAAAAACTACATCGAGAGCGATTTGGCTGAGTGACTCAGCCTTCTTTCCAGGAATGACTCCGTGGAAGCTCATGTTACTGGTGCTGAGTCTGGACATCGGAATGCCCATCCCTTTCAGTGTCTCTGCATACAGCAAATTCAAGCCACTGCCACCATCCATCAACACTTTGGTCAGTCGAGTGCCTTCAATGACTGGGTCGACCACCAACGCTTGCCTCCCTGGGGTAGCAATATGAGTCGGGTGATCGGACTGGTCAAAAGTGATGGCAGTCTGAGACCATTTCAGATAATTGGGTGTCGTCGGAGCGACCATGTTCACTTCCCGATTGATAACCTTCAATCGACTCTTGCTTTCGACATCAGCGAAAATCATCAGGGTGGAGTTGACTTGGGGGTACTCCTCACCGCTGTCTTCTTTGTCCTCAACTCTGTCTGACTCTTTCTCTTTGTCTTTGGCATGTTTCCCTTGAAACTGCTGAATCAGGAGTCGACATTGTCGAGTGGTATGCTTTGGGTAAATGAGTTTACCCTCTTCGTCTTTCTTCGTGTGAATGTGACACGGTAGGTCCATCGCATCGTTCCCATCCTGATCGTTCACCTTCTTGGGGTTCCAGGGACCCTTGGGTTTCCCGTTAAACTTTCCTGGGGTCACAGCCAAGGTCTCTCCAGGAGCAGCTGGCTCGGCCTTGCGCTTTTGCTTCCGACTGGAGTTTCCTCCGCCGGCCTCATTAGCAGCTGCTTTGTACTTGCCACTCCGGAGCCTATCTTCTTCTTCACCGTTTGCATACTTGCTGGCAATTTCCATCATCCTACTCAATGTCATATCTCTGGTCCGACCGAATTTCAAACTTAGTTCTCTGTTCCTAACGCCTTCCTTGAAGGCACAAACAGCCTGATGGTCAGACACATTATCGACTGTGTGATGTAAAGTGATCCACCTCTGGATATAATCCCTCAGAGTTTCACTCGACTTCTAAACACACGACTGCAATTCTGTCGACCCTGCTGGTCGCTTGCAAGTCCCTTCAAATGTCCTGACAAACACTCGGGCGAGATCTTCCCAAGTGTAAATACTGCTGGGTGCCAACTGGTTCAACCATGCTCTGGCTGATCCCTCCAGCATGAGAGGCAAATGCTTCATGGCTACTTCGTCGTTGCCGCCGCCAATCTGAACAGCCACTCAGTAATCTTCAAGCCATGTGTCAGGCTTAGACTCGCCGGTGAACTTACTAACTCCAGTCGCCAACCTGAAGTTGGGAGGAATTACAGCGGCCTTGATCGCTCTGCTGAAACATTCTGGTCCTGATACATGAACCCTGCTGCTGGAGGGAACGTCTCTGTCATGGCCTTCCCTGTGAGCTCTATTCCGGTCGACCAGACCTTGAACGATAATGGATCTCGCATCAAAGCCTGGCTCCCTGGGGTCGACTGGAAACCTACGTCCAGCACTGTGTTGGCGTCTGCCATCTTGCTGCCGTGGGACGTACGATCCACCTCTTGGGGGAGGAGTGAGCACTCGACGTCGATCATTGCGATCGAATCGGTGTTCATACCGCTCATGGCCTTGATATTGATCATCTTGCCGGCTTCTACATTCCTCACGCCTCGGGGGCGATCCTGGACTGTGAGCCGACTGTACAGAATTCGCAGCGACGGAGCGGCTGTGAATCCTGTTACGCGACTGTGATACAACTGAGTTCTGATCCCCCGCTGCCCGGAGCAAATCTCTGATCTGTAGCAGACCTCTCCCTGCCTCTGACTGAGAAGGCTGGATCGACTCTGCTATGCGGGCTGCAGCTGCTAAATTCTGAATCGAAGTTCGGTATACCTGAGTTGGTGGCTGAAAGAGGCGACGTCGACTGGATTCTGGAGCTGGCAGTCGAGTGCGCTCGTCGAGTACTCTCTGGAGATTCTCCAGTCGAGCGCGTTCAGCCAGGTTGGCCAAGCGCGCCTCCTCTAAGGCGCGTGCCTCGGGGGTTTCTCCTACGATAGGAGTGTGAAGCGCGTCCATGTTCCGTCGACGAAGTTCCTCCCTCTGCGGCGAGGTGAGAGGCTCGGGTGTGTACTCTTCATGGCCCCGCGTCGGAACTCCTCCCCCGGCAACCTCTTAGGTGTGGGGGAATCCGGGGAGGCTGCGCGGTCCGTCGACCATCAGCACCTCCGCCGCTGGACCGCTGATGTCGCACTCGGACGCAGTCTCTGCGGAGCCAGTCGACAGATCGAACAGGCCGTAGAGTGATTCGTCGGGCTCAATCGCCGCGACTTGGGGGATGGTCGACTGGCGGGCCAGTGCATGCCTCACCCACCGCTGGAGCCTCGACCGACTGGAGCGCTTGCGCCGGCGGGAAACAGGGAGCGAGGACGAAACGGGTGTCGACCCGTACTGGGCCGACGGTTGTCGCAGGAGGACGCCACGAATGCACGCGCGAAAGTGCGTCGCTCCGCGGGCGGGGAGCGCGTCCACATCGAGTGGAGCCTCCTGGAGCCAAGCAGAGTCATCGACGACGAAAGTGAGGGCGCCGAGACAGATCTCGCGCCCCTCGACCAGGACTCCGCTCGAAGACATGATGGGAGATGTCAAAAGAATCCCAACTCCTCCAACAGATCGCTAGAACACCTGCCCCACGGTGGGCGCCAACTGTCGTGGTTCTAAGTCTGACAGTAGAATGGGGGGGTAGGAATGGAGAGGCAAGATCCTAGCTTTGGAGTAGTTGTGCACGCAAGAGTTTTACGAGTTCAGGCCCTTCTCAGGAGAAGTAATAGCCCTACGTCTCGGAGCCCGGAGGCGGTTGACTGGATTATATGCGTGTGTGTTACAAAGATGCAAACCTTTGTGCCAGTGGAGGGGGTGGCTTATATAGAGTGCGCCCAGACCCCAGCCAGCCCACGTTGCAAGGGGTTTAAGGTACATTAAGGTCGAGCGTTACAGGTAATGCCTCTAATAAAGTGCTTTGATGACCATAAAGACTACTTAATGATCGACCGTTTGCCTGTGGAGTGACTTAGATCTCCTGGCAGTCGAGCGGTTGGCTTCGTGGTCGAGTGGTAGCTTCTTGGTCGAGTGTCTTGAACCCGTCGAGTGGGTACCTTGAAGTCGATTGAAAGGTGACTTCTTCTAAGGATGTCTTTGGGCAGGGCTCTTAGTACAGGTCCGTGCCCCTACCCCAGGTACATAACTTCATCAACTACCACTACATTGAGCGTTACTACCGCTCCCTTTATAAGTACTACCGCACGCCACAGAACAGTAGCACTTGCAGGCCTTCATCTTTGCAAAGACAAGGGAAAATTACCGGTGCTCCAATGAAGCGAAGGAAAGGTGGTGCAAAGGAACGGATGTGTACGTGTTGATTCCACCCTAACCTTTTCAAAGCGGACCCCTCTTAATAGTACGGCTTTCCTACGACTCAAATCCACTGAAAAGAAACATAGAGAAACACCGTCTTCGATAGGCTCCGAGGGGCACCGAATCGTCTTGTGCGTAGACATGAGATATCTGAAATGCTCAATGTCGTGGGAACGATTCCGACAATAAGAGAGGGGTAGGATAAAGGAGCATGATCTATCGAGATGCATATGGGTGACACGGTGGTTTTAGCGAGTTCGGGCCTCTCACGGTGGAGATAACAACCCTACGTCTCGTGCTCCGGAGAGGCTTTGTTTTATCTGTCTATGTATCCGGAGATTACATGGTGTATTTGAGAGAGAGAGAGAGAGAAGAGCGGATCTCCATGCCTGAGCTATGTCCTGAGACTAATGGTGAAAAAGAGAGCGAGAGATGGAAGAAAAGAGAGCCCCTAGTCTAGTGGTGGAGGGTGGCTTATATAGAGTGCGCCACCCCCTCACCCCTTCTGTTACACGGTGGGGCATTAATGCCATAATGCCTCCCACTACAAAACCGTCATGCTGACTATTGGTCTTTGCATATCCGAGTGAGTTACACGGTCGAGTGGAATAAGCTCGTCGAGTGAAGTGCCGTGCTCCGAGTGGTTGTCGCCGTCCGAGTGAATTTCAAGTTGCGGTACATCTGGACGGCGATCTGGCCCAGGGGTCCAGTATCAAGTATACGGTGTCCATGGGTAGGGCCTTTAGGTCAGGCCTGTTACCCTACCCCCAATACATGTCCTCGTCATTAGCCCCCGAATCGGTCGAGGTTGAGCGGGTCGAGTCGAGGTGAATTCCCAGATGAGTCGAGTGCTGCGGAGGCACTTATGAACTCCCTCTGGTCACCCGACGATCTTATCTCCGCATGTTGCCTTGACGGATTCCAGGCTGTATGGTGTCCGAGTGAAATGAGCTCAAACGGGTCCGCGGAGGAGCGTTAAACTCACCTTATAGCAATTTTTTTGGAGTGATTTCGAGCTGGTCCTGCATTGAGTAACTGATTACTCGGAATTTCTTCACGCCTGGAACGTGTCTTTTTTTGTTGTTTGGCCGTCACTCAGACCGGGCGGACCGTTCCGAGTGGATACCATTCCAGTGGGGGCACACTGAGTGCACCCACTGGGTGAAGTCCCAGAGACTGCTGTCGACTGCGGGCAGTCGGCGGGAGTCTTAGAGCCTGTCTTTTTTGTTGTTGTTTGGCCCTCACTCGGACCGGGCGGACCGTTCTGAGTGGATACCAACAGTCGGCGGGAGTCTTAGAGCCTGTCTTTTTTGTTGTTGTTCATCACTCGGACTGGTCAGGCCGTACCGAGTGGAGATTATTCCAGTGGGGGCACGTTGAGTGCACCCACTGGGTGTAGTCCCCGAGACCGCCGTCGACTGCGGGCAGTCGGTGGGGGTCTGAGAGAACTAAAACTCTTCTTAGATGGTACTGATCGAACTTGTTCTTCTCTGACTCGGAGGTCGAGTAATTCTGGAGCTGGTTTTGCATCGAGCAAAATGTTTCTTTCTGAGTTCTCTTCCAGTGGGGGCACGCTGAGTGCACCCGCTGGGTGTAGTCCCCGAGCCTCTGTCGGACTAGATGAGTCGGGCAGAGGGTTTAAGTCTCCTGGTAAACCTCCACGCAGTCGACACGGTAAATATCTTTTAGTCTGAAATCGAGTCAAGCGAAATGATCTTCGTGCACTCGGCACGGTAAATAAATTCAGCCTGGAACTCGATCAAGCAGGTGAATCTTCGTGCTCTCGGCACGGTGAATGAATTTGGCTTTGAAACTGCCGACTGTAGAAAAAGGCCGGACACTCCAGGGAGTAATCGTTCCAGTAGTACTTCTTATATTGACCGTTAGATTTTGCGTGAAAGGAGTATTTGTCCGAGTGGACGTGCTTCCCAACTGATCGGGGTATGTCGACTACAAGGGAAAACTTGGTGGCACTCGTATGTCTCCCGGAGGAGATAGACTGGTGGTCTGACATGGACGTGCCATGAAACCCGAGTGGCGAGGCTAGTGTGTGGGCTGACTCTCCGGAGAGATGCCACTCATTATCCCGGGGGAACACCAACACATGCCATCTCTGAGTCCAAGTTTGTGAAACTGACGTCTTGGAGCCTAGGATAAGGGCCAAGTGTATCTGTAGAGGAGCGTCGTTTTCGCCCTTTTGCAGTCCTGAAGATGACTTCAAGAAATGATTTGGGCGATCGTCCGAGTGGACAGTACTACCCTTATAGATTTTCGGCAGACCGAACATGTATGGTCAAAAGAAATATTCCTGATGTGATCAATAGGTTGACCAAATGGGCGTAACCCATGAGGACGACATGGCCCAGGGCTGTGCAAAGCCCCCGAGTGATGCTCGAAAAAGGTAAGATTGTTACAGAGTGTGATATGAGGTTTGAACATATGAGTAACTTAGTTGTTCCTGTGTTGGGGGTGTAGAGGTAAAGACATGTCCAAATGATAGAGACGCGCGAGGTGTCCGATGGGCGATGATGTGTACAACCGAGTGACGACGCGTGGGGCGGTCGAGTGGTGAAGACGTGCACAACCGAGTGGCGACGCGTGGAGCGGCCGAGTCATGATGTGCGATGTGGTCGAATGATGAAGACGTGCACAACTGAGTGGCAACGCGCGGGGCGGCCGAGTGGTGAAGACGTGCACAGCCAAGGCGGGGCGGCCGAGTGGTTATGAGGTGACCAACCGAGTGGCGACGCGCGGGGCGGCCGAGTGGTGATGAGGTGACCAACCGATGGCGACGCGCGGGGCGGCCGAGTGATGACGAGGTGACCAACCGAGTGGCGACGCGCGGGGGCGATCGAGTGAGGATGTGTGAGGTGGCCGAGTGAAGGACTACGTGTCCAGCCAAGTGGCGACGCGCGGGGCGGTCTAGTGAGGATGCGCGAGGTGGTCGAGAGAAGGACTGCGTGTCCAGCCAAGTGGCTGAAATGGTCTTCGAAGGAATTAGCCAGATGCTTTCGAAGCTGATGTAGTGACGAGGTCGATGTTGTGTGGCTGTGGTGCAACAAGACCGGTGCGACAACTGAGTCTGAGCAGGAACGAAGATGGCATGCAGAGTGTCTAGGTGATTATGTAATTTGTCAAACTGACGGATCGAATGTACTTGTTGAAGTGAAGGGTCTGACTGGTGATGAAGTACTCGACCACTTAGGAGAGTATCATTCCGAATGAGCTGCAGCTCCCGAGTGCGGCGTAGCCCCCGAGCGTACTATAGGCTTCGACAACGGATGTGCCGGAATACGAGAAATATAGTTTTGAATGGATAATTTGTAATTAATCGAGTCGGACTTGGGTAAAGATGAGGAGAAGCTTCCGAGTGATGCTCGAATGAGGCAAACTCGCAAGGAGTGAAGGGTGCAGTTTAATTATAAAAGGGACTTCTCAGTCTCATGCCTGACAAGGTCTATGTCATTGATATGATGAAGAGGATTCCTCTGAGGGGTTGGCTGAATGTGTTTGAAGTCAACAGAGCGACAAGGTTGGTGTTGTGGTGCGCTAGGGCCGGCACGGTGACCGAGTCCGAGTAGCGATGAAGTTGGCGCATAGGGCCGTTGAGTGATCGCGTAACTTTTGTAAAAAATGGCACAAGCTAACGAAATAATTTCTTGAGGAAATTTGATGTGTGCTGAAATGATTTATGTGAATAACACCCATAGACACCCACTGGGAGTGCAAGGGGCTTGCTGGTTCAAAACCAACAAGATTCTAAAAGAGTGAAGGATCTAGTCGAACTTGACGAAGTGAAGGATCCAACTGGACATGTTGGAGTGCTGGCTCAAATAAAATGGAAGTGTAGTGTTCCGACTGAGTTGCAGCCCCCGAGGACTGATGCAAACTCGAAATGAAGAACACATGGTGTTCGTGAATGACGTATGCATTAAAAATGGAAGTTGGACTCAGGAGTGAGTACTAAGCAAGTATGTGAAAAATAAGAAACCGAGCGTAGGGGCACACTCGGTGGCGTGGCCTCCGAGTGAACATGATTTGTTAATCACAGGATACTCAGGCACGGGGAAATAACAGAATGTAGTGCTAGAATGACTTAGCTGTCTGAAGGCGCGCGAGTGGCCGAGTGGTGATGAGGCGATCAACCGAGTGGCGACGCACGGGGCGGCCGAGTGATGACGAGGCGATGGTGACAGTCGACCTTCGTCTCGGTGTCTTTGCGGATAGGGATGGAGCGCACATTATACTTGTGATGCAGGTCCTTGAATTAGAGGTTTGCTCTTGTCTCAGTCGGATTTTGGCTACTTAGGCTAGTCCTTGGACTGCAGCTAAGTCTTCGAGTGGGAGGCTTGCTTTCCACTCGGTAGGATTTCAAATACTTAGGCGAGTACTGGACTGCAGCTAAGCCCCCGAGTGGGAGGTTTGCTCTCCACTCGGTAGGATTTTTTTCAAACTTAGGCGAGTACTGGACAGCAGCTAAGCCCCCGAGTGGGAGGTTTGCTCTCCACTCCGTAGGATTTTTTAAAACTTAGGCGAGTACTGGACTGCAGCTAAGCCTCCGAGTGGGAGGATTGCTCTCCACTCGGTAGGATTTTTTCAAACTTAGGCGAGTACTGGACTGCAGCTAAGCCCCTGAGTGGGAGGTTTGCTCTCCACTCGGTAGGATTTTTTTAAAACTTAGGCGAGTACTGGACTGCAGCTAAGCCCCCGAGTGGGAGGTTTGCTCTCCACTCGGTAGGATTTTTTCAAACTTAGGCGAGTACTGGACTGCAGCTAAGCCCCCGAGTGGGAGGTTTGCTCTCCACTCGGTAGGATCGATTTCTCGAACTTAGGCGAAACAGATTCGCAGCTAAGTCACCCACTGGGGGATTTTGGCGATGGCGACGCGCGGGGCGGCCGAGTGGTGATGAGGTGACCAACCGATGGCGACGCGCGGGGCGGCCGAGTGGTTATGAGGTGTCCAACCGAGAGGCGACGCATGGAGCGGCCGAGTGGTTATGAGGTGACCAACCGATGGGCGACGCACGGAGCGGCCGAGTGGTTATGAGGTGACCAACCGATGGGCAACGCACGGAGCGGCCGAGTGGTGATGAGGTGACCAACCGATGGGCGACGCACGGGGCGGCCGAGTGGTTATGAGGTGACCAACCGATGGGCGACGCACGGAGCGGCCGAGTGGTGATGAGGTGACCAACCGATGGCGACGCGCGGGGCGGCCAAGTGGTGATGAGGTGACCAACCGAGAGGCGACGCACGGAGCGGCCGAGTGGTGATGAGGTGACCAACCGATGGCGACGCGCGGGGTGTCCAGGTGAAATAGACGCGTCCCGCAGAGTGACGATGCGCGGGGCGTTCGAGTGACGTATACACACCCCGCGGAGTGGCGGCGAGTGGGACATCCGAGTGAAGCAGACGCGTCCCGCGGAGTAGCGACGCGCGGGGCGTTCGAGTGACGTATACACACCCCGCGGAGTGGCGGCGAGTGGGACATCCGAGTGAAGCAGACGCGTCCCGCGGAGTAGCGACGCGCGGGGCATCTGAGTGAAGTAGACGTGTCCCGCAAAGTGGCGACGTGCAGTGCATCTGAATCGGGAAAGTTGATGATGACGCGAGCAGCTTCATAACCGCGTGGAGGGTGGCCGAGTGGCGACGCGTGGGTGGCTGAGCGTCAGTGATCCCGTTCGGTCTGAGTGAGATAGTCCATCCGAGTGGAAAGGTGAATCGGCCGAGTGAACCACAGTTGGGCTGCGATCCAGTCGCCACACCATCAGCCGAGTGAAATAAATGGCGAGTTGGTCGATCGACGTTGTTCGTCTCAGTAAGCCTGCAAGTTAGTACATCCGCAAATATTTTTTGCTAGACTAAAGTGTCCATGCACGGATGCTATTTTGCAAGGGTTAAAGATCACGGATGGTCGTGCATGCATGCATGGATGTTAGTATTTTGCAGGGAGTAAATACTTAGGAAGGCCGTGCATGCATGCATGGATGGAGTAGTATTTTGCAGGGAGTAAAGACCTAGGATGGCCGTGCATGCATGCACCGATTAATCGGTGTGGAAACTGATAGGTGGGCAATTAAGCCATTAATTTGCGGGAAAAGCGGGAGCATCAATCACCATAATTAGGTAACGGACGCCTAATTGGCCGCTTAATGAGATGACTATCTTAATGAAATGGCAACTGGCCTATGACATGCACTTGAGTTAGAGCGGTACGTACTCTCCCATGTAGACGATGCAGATGAAAGAGACGCAGACGATGAGGCAGCGTGTGTTGCCAGCGATGTGAGGGAGGGCCGGCGAGCGCGGCGTTGGGCGGCCAGCGCGGCGCGGGACCGGCGGGCTCGTCGCAGGACGGCCAGCACCGGGGCCGACAAGCGCGTCGCCGGATGGACGAGTACGACGCTGGGTCGGCGAGCGTAGCGTGAGGCCTGCAACCGCAGCGCGGCGCTGGCAAGCGCATCGCCGGTGGGGCGAGCGCGGCACAACATTTCGCCCCTTCGGGAGTCGGACGGGACCGATCCTTTTCCCACTTTGTCCGCACATGCAGCCACCATGCGTGGAAGAGCGGTGATGGTGTTCGCATATGAGGCCCAAGACGACCCTGTTCTTGGCAAACGCGAGACGTATCCCCAAAAAAATAGGGAATAGATGTAAGAATTGATACAAACCGTCTGCATCATGGTTCGATAGATGCCATGCCCCACGGTGAGCGCCAACTGTCGTGGGAACGATTCCGACAATAAGAGAGGGATAGGATAAAGGAGCATGATCTATCGAGATGCATATGGGTGACACAGTGGTTTTAGCGAGTTCGGGCCTCTCACGGTGGAGATAACAACCCTACGTCTCGTGCTCCGGAGAGGCTTTGTTTTATTTGTCTATGTATCCGGAGATTACATGGTGTATTTGAGAGAGAGAGAGAGAAGAGCGGATCTCCATGCCTGAGCTATGTCCTGAGACTAATGGTGAAAAAGAGAGCGAGAGATGGAAGAAAAGAGAGCCCCTAGTCTAGTGGTGGAGGGTGGCTTATATAGAGTGCGCTACCCCCTCACCCCTTCTGTTACACGGTGGGGCATTAATGCCATAATGCCTGCCCACTACAAAACCGTCATGCTGACTATTGGTCTTTGCATATCCGAGTGAGTTACACGGTCGAGTGGAATAAGCTCGTCGAGTGAAGTGTCGTGCTCCGAGTGGTTGTCGCCGTCCGAGTGAATTTCAAGTTGCGGTACATCTGGACGGCGATCTGGCCCAGGGGTCCAGTACCAAGTATACGGTGTCCATGGGTAGGGCCTTTAGGTCAGGCCTGTTACCCTACCCCCAATACATGTCCTCGTCACTCAATGCACACGATTAGTCCGCAAATGCATTGTCATCAATCACCAAAATTACTTAGGGAGAAATATGCCCTTACACGCGTTAACCTAAAGCTTCCGCTTTCGGTCTACGGTGGTACATGGACACACTTGCCCCTCTCATTGCTATGCACCTCCTAGATAGATCTAGTGTGATCGTAGGAATTTTTCTGAAATTGCATGCTACGTTTCCTAACAGTGGCATCCGAGCCAGGTCTATGCGTAGATGATATGCATGAGTAGAACACAAAGAGTTGTGGGCGATAATAGTCATACTGCTTACCACCAACGTCTTATTTTGATTCGGCTGTATTGTTGGACCAACCTTACATGACCACGTTCATGAGACCGGTTCCACCGATAGACATGCAACTTGTTTTGCATAAAGGTGGCTGGCGGGTGTGTGTTTCTCCTACTTTAGTAGAATCGAATTTGACTACGGTCGGTGCTCGTTGAAGGTTAAAACAGCACACTTGATGAAAAATCGTTGTGGTTTTGATGCGTAGGTAAGAACGGTTCTTACTAGAAGCCCGTAGCAGCCGTGTAAAACTTGCAACAACAAAGTAGAGGACGTCTAACTTGTTTTTGCAGGGCATGTTGTGATGTGATATGGTCAAGACATGATGTAATATAATTTATTGTGTGAGACGATCATGTTTTGTAAAAGTTATCGGCAACTGGCAGGAGCCTTATGGTTGTCGCTTTATTGTATGAAATGCAATTGCCATGTAATTGCTTTATTTTATCACTATGCGGTAGCGATAGTTCTAGAAGAAATAGTTGGCGAGACGACAACAACGCTACGATGGAGATCATGGTGTCAAGCCGGTGACGATGGAGATCATGACGGTGCTTTGGAGATGGAGATCAAAGGCACAAGATGATGTTGGCCATATCATGTCACATATTTTGATTGCATGTGATGTTTATCTTTTATGCATCTATTTTTCTTAGTATGTGATACGCCCCCAACGTATCTATAATTTTTCATTGTTCCATGTTATTTTATTATCAATCTTGGATGTTTTATAATCATTTTATAGTCATTTTATATCATTTTTTGGTACTAACCTATTGACATAGTGTCAAGTGCCAGTTGCTGTTTTTTCCATGTTTTTTACATCGCAGGAAATCAATATCAAACGGAGTCCAAATGCCACGAAACTTTACGATGATTTTTTATGGGTCAAAAGGAAGCAGATGGGTCCTGGTTGCACCAGGGGGAGTCCCGAGGAGGGGACAACCCACCAGGGTGTGGGTTGTGCCCACCTCGGGTACCCTCCCCAGACCGCCTCTTTGCTCTATAAATACTACAATATTCTACAAACCCTAGAAGCATCGACAAAATATTCATCCAGTCGGCGCAGAGTCCAGAACCACCAGATCCAATCTAGACACCATCGCGGAGGTGTTCACCACTTCCATTGGTGCCTCTCCGATGATGCGTGAGTAGTTCTTTGTAGACCTTCGGGTCCGTAGTTAGTAGCTAGATGGCTTTATCTCTCTCGCTGAATTCTCAATACAATGGTCTCTTGGAGATCCATATGATGTAACTTTTTTGCGGCGTGTTTGTTGGGATCTGATGAACTTCGAGTTTATGATCAGTCATATATTTTTATACCCATGAAAGTTATTTGAGTTTCTTTGATCTCTTATATGCATGATCTCTTATAACCTCGTATTTCTTCTCCGTTATTTGGGTTTTGTTTGGCCAACTTGATCTATTTATCTTGCAGTAGGAAGAGGTGCCCGGTAGTGGGTTCGATCTTACAATGCTTGATCCTAGTGATAGAAAGAGAACCGACACGTATGTATCATTGCTACTAAGGATAAAAAGACAAGATCTATATGTACCGCCATATATGTATATACAGATCTTGTCTACATCATGTCATCATTCTTATTGCATTACCCCGTTTTTCCATGAACTCAATACACTAGATGCGTGCTGGATAGCGGTCGATGTGTGGAGTAGGAGTCGGTCTACTAATCTTGGACTTGATGCCTATGTAATGATCATTGCTTGGATATCGTCATAATTATTTGGAGTTCTATCAATTGCCCAACAGTAATTTGTTTACCCATCGTTTACTATTTTCCTTGAGAGAAGCCACTAGTGAAACCTACGGCCCCCGGGTCTTCTTCCTCATATATTTTCCTTGCGATCTACTTTTCCTTTGTATTTTTATTCAGATCTATCAAACCAAAAAAATACAAAAATACCTTGCTGTGTTTTATCTATATTTATTTTATTTGGCGTTCGATCTATCAATCTACTACAATTTACCTCATGTCCGTTTGCCTATCTTGAGGCGCCGTACCCCGGAAGGGATTGACAACCCATTTAACACGTCTGGTTGCGAGGTGTTGTTGTTTGTGTGCAGGTGCTGCTTATGTTGTGTTGCTTGGTTCTCTTACTGGTTCGATACCTTGGTTTCATAACTGAGCGAAATACCTACCATCGCTGTGCTACATCATCCCTCCCTCTCCAGGGAAATACCGACGTAGCTCCAGCTACCATCAAGGAGAATTTCCGGCGCCGTTGCCGAGGAGGGATTGACAACCCCTTTAACACGTCGGGTTGGGAGGTGTTGTTGTTTGTGTGCAGGTGCTGCTTATGTTGTGTTTCTTGGTTCTCCTACTGGTTCGATACCTTGGTTTCATAACTGAGAGAAATACCTACTATCGCTGTGCTACATCATCCCTCCCTCTCCAGGGAAATACCGACGTAGTTCCTGTTGGGGAACGTAGTAACTTCAAAAAAAATCCTACGAACACACAAGATCATGGTGATGCATAGCAATGAGAGGGGAGAGTGTTGTCCATGTATCCTCGTAGACCGAAAGCGGAAGCGTTAGCACAACGCAGTTGATGTAGTCGTATGTCTTCACTATCCGACCGATCCAAGTACCGAACGGACGGCACCTCCGAGTTCAGCACACGTTCAGCTCGATGATGTCCCGCGAGCTCCAATCCAGCAGAGCTTCACGGGAGAGTTCCGTCAGCACGATGGCGTGATTACGGTGATGATGTTGCTACCGACGCAGGGCTTCGCCTAAGCACCGCTATGATATGACCGAGGTGGAATATGGTGGAGGGGGCACCGCACACGGCTGGAATAGATCAATAGATCAACTTATGTGTCCTAGGGTGCCCCTGCCCCCGTATATAAAGGAGCAAGGGGGAGGTCGGTCGGCCCCTGTAGGGCGCGCCAGGAGGAGGAGTCCTCCTCCTAGTAGGAGTAGGACTCCCCTTTCCTACTCCTACTAGGAGGAGGAAAGGAAGGAGGAGAAGGAGAAGGAAGGAGAGGGAGGAAAAGGAGGAAAGGGGGGCCGGCCCCCTAGTCCAATTTGGTTTGGGCTAGGGGGGCCGCGCGCCCTGCCTCCTCTCTTCCACCACTTGGCCCATGAGGCCCATTGCTTCTTCCTCGTATTCCCGTAACTCCCTGGTACCCCCAAAAATACCCGAATCACTCGGAACCTTTCCGATGTCCGAATATAGTCGTCGAATATATCGATCTTTACATCTCGACCATTTCGAGACTCCTTGTCATGTCCCCGATCTCATCCGGGACTCTCAACTACCTTCGGTACATCAAATCACATAAACTCATAATATCGATCGTCACAGAACTTTAAGCGTGTGGACCCTATGGGTTCGAGAACTATGTAGACATGAGACATGTCTCCGGTCAATAACCAACAGCGGAACATGGATGCTCATATTGGCTCCTACATATTCTACGAAGAACTTTATTGGTCAAACCGCATAACAACATACGTTTTTCTCTTTGTCATCGGTATGTTACTTGCCCGAGATTCGATCGTCGGTATCTCAATACGTAGTTCAATCTCTTTACTGGCAATTCTCTTTACTCGTTCCGTAATGCATCATCCCGTAACTAACTCATTAGTTACATTGCTTGCAAGGCTTATAGTGATGTGCATTACCGAGAGGGCCCAGAGATACCTCTCCGACAATCAGAGTGAAAAATCCTAATCTCGATTTATGCCAACTCAACAAGTACCTTTGGAGACACCTGTAGAGCACCTTTGTAATCACCCAGTTACATTGTGACGTTTGGTAGCACACAAAGTGTTCCTCCAGTATTCGGGAGTTGCATAATCTCATAGTCATAGGAACATGTATAAGTCATGAAGAAAGCAGTAGCAACATACTAAATGATCAAGTGCTAAGCTAACGAAATGGGTCAAGTCAATCACATCATTCTCTAATGATGTGATCCCGTTAATCAAATGACAACTCATGTCTATGGCTAGGAAACTTAACCATCTTTGATTCAACGAGCTAATCAAGTAGAGGCATCCTAGTGACACTCTGTTTGTCTATGTATTCACACATGTACTAAGTTTCCGGTTAATACAATTCTAGCATGAATAATAAACATTTATCATGAAATAAGGAAATAAATAATAACTTTATTATTGCCTCTAGGGCATATTTCCTTCAGTTCCAGCTACCATCAAGGAGAATTTCTGGCGTCGTTGCCGAGGAGGATCTTCAACATATACCAGGTTCCTAATCACAAATCTCATCTCCTCACAATTTACATTATTTGCCATTTGCCTCTCGTTTTCCTTTCCCCCACTTCACAAAAAAATGTTGTTTTATTCGCCCTCTTTTTCGTTTGCCCTTTTCTCGTCAGATGTCATGTTTGCTTGTGGTGCCATGTGCCTTCTATTTGTTTGCTAAAAAATATATTTGTATGGATCCTCGTCCACTTGCTAATCTTTTATAAAGATTCAATTACGATGAACCAATTGCTAGTGAATTGAGTGCACTAGATTATCTTTATGAAGTTTTGCTTGAGATTCGTGAATCCAAAAATTGTGATGAGGAAATTTACGAAGTGATTCATGATAGCTCCTTGAATGAAAAGCATGATTGCAATGATTTTACTATAGATTCTATTAATGTCAATTGTGCTAGTGATATGCAAAACCCCAAGCTTGGGGATGCTTGTTTCATTATGTCCACTACTTATTGCAATGATCATGATTGGGGTGGTAATGATTCTTATGATCTTGAAAATTTATTTAAACCTCATGATGAATATGCTTGTGATATTATTAAAATTGGGTTTGGAAGAGTATCAACTTTAGCAAAAAATAATCCCACATATTTGGAGAGTGTTCAATCTTATGGAATTTTTAATAAAAGTGGGTTTGGAGGGGTCATGACTTTATTAACTATATTGTTGAACTTGAGTATTATATTACATCTAATTATTATGAGAGAGGAAAATATGGTCATAGAAATTTTCATGTTACTAAATTACCTCTCTTCATGTTGAGATTGTCAATGCTTTATTCCGTTTCCTTGCATATGCTAGTTTTTGCTTGTTTTGATAATTTGTTTGATTGTAAAATTCCTATGCATAGGAAGTATGTTAGACTTAAAAGTGATTTTCACATGCTTCATGATGCTCTCTTTGTGTTTCAATTATTATCTTTCATGTGAGCATCATTGAAATCTTATGCCTAGCTAGGGGCGTAAAACTATAGCGCTTGTTGGGAGGCAACACAATGAATAAATTTTATTTTTGCTTTTTTCTTTCTAGTATTGAGTGTTAACACAATTATGCTACTGTTATGATTGTGTTTTTTTGTTTTAATTAGTGTTTGTGCCAAGTAGAACCAATAGGATCTTCTTGGGTGATAGTTGTTTGATCTTGCTGAAAAAGTCAGAAACTTTGTGCTCACGAAAATAATTGTTAAAATTCATGAGAACGTGATAACATGCTAATTCTTTTTGCAGAAGATCAATATAAAAATTATCCAGGTTGTCCTAGTTTTTCCGAATTGTTGAAGTTCCAGAAGTATTCGAACAAATCAGATTTCTACAGACTGTTCTGTTTTGACAGATTCTCTTTTGTTTGTGCTGTGTGCTTATTTTGATGGCTCTATGGTTTTCTTTGGTGAGTTTTTGCCATATAAAAGTTTGAACATAGTAGATATAATACAAAAACAAAATATGAATTTGTTTGATACAGCACTTATAGTAGTGATTTATTTTTCTTACACTAACGGATCTCACGAAGGCTTTGTTGAGTTTTGTGTGATTGAAGTTTTCAAGTTTTGAGTTATCTTACGATGGATGAAGGAAGGATGTACAGAGCCTAAGCTTGGGTATGCACTAGCATCCCGAGCTATTATCCAAGAATGAGCAATCAACTAAGCTTGGGGATGCCCCCGAGTGGTATCCCCGCTTTCTTCCAACAACTATCGCTATTTTACTTGAGGCTATGTTTAAATTCATCACATGATATGTGTTTTGCTTGGAGCATCTTGTATGATATGTGTCGTTGCTTGTTTTATTTTGTGTTTTAAGTCATCAGTCTTTGCTGGACACACCTATTTGAGAGAGCCAAAATTATATCATGACTTGTTAGAATTGCTCTCTATGCTTCACTTAAATCTTTTATGAGCTAGGACTTGCTCTAGTGCTTCACTTATATTTTTATGAGCACGGTGTGCTTTGTTATTTTTGAAGAAATGCTCTCTTGATTCACTTACATTTTTTTGAGAGTTAGTAAAATTTTGAAGAAATTCTCTCTTGCTTCACTTAAATTATTTTGAGAGAAAGAAAATTTGTTATGCTCATGATCTTCACTTATATTTGTTTGAGCTTATGAAAAGCAACACATGAAAATTAGTCCCAAAGTGATAGGTATCCAAGAAGGATAAAGAAAAAGAAAATGTCATGAAGATCATTGGACAAAATAAACTTGATTCTTAGTAATAGTTTTGAGATATGATGATGTGATGTGTGAGTTATGTTGATGAGTAATTGTGCTCTAGTAAGAATATTGGTGTTAAGGTTTGTAATTCCCTATGCATGCATGAAAGTCAATAATCATGCAGTGAAAATTATATCCTACTTGTGGTGCATTATTCGGTGTTAATTATGTTTAATGCTTACTTATGAGATTATTCGTTTCTTGGTTGGTCGCTTCTCAATCTTTTTGCTAGCCTTCATTTTGCACTAAGTATGACCTCTACTTGTGCATACTAAATCCTTTAAACCAGTTTTGCCACATGAGTCCACTATATCTACCTATATGCGGTATTCTTTTGTCGTTCTACGCAAATTTGCATGTGCCATCTCTAATTTTCATAATAAACTTCTCTCATGTGTGTTTGTTTCGCTCGTGGAACGGTAACGGGTGGCTAATATTTTCCATGCTAGATGTGTCATTCTCAAGATGAGTGTTTATTAAATTGTCATTGCACGAGAGTAAGGCAAAGGTTTTAGGGATGCCCAGTCCCGAAATGCAAAAAATAAATTTTACTTTATGTTGTCAAATAATAAATTCCTTGGAAATTGTTGGTATGGAGGGCGCCCGTGGATGCGGCTAGCCATGGAAAGTGAAAGAATGGTGGAAAAAGGAATAACCTGTATTTTCTGTTTGGGAACCGCCTCTGGCTTATCCAACATCGAAAGTGTTTGTAGCTCTGAGTCGTTTTCATTGGTGGGATGGATACACCTCCCAAAACGTTTTTACCTCTAATTTTTTGCTTTGAGATCTGGCACCTCTACAAATCCCTACTTCCCTCTGCGAAGGGCCTTTCTTTTACTTTATGCAATTTTTATTTTTGAATTTGAGTCTCCATCTTCTCTCATAAAAAGCACCAACTAGGAGGCAATATGATCGTCCTTAAGTATTGTGTGTAGTTAATATTCGAGTGTGTTTCATGAATGGATCAATGTTTGAGCATGATGGGCTAGGGATAACATATTTTAGCATTGATATTTTGAAAGACATGGTGATATGCTTGAGTATCTAAATTATTATGTCAAAACTAGACTATTGCTTTGAATCACATAAAAGTCCAAATGTCCATTCTATAAAGAAAAGAGTATGATATGACCTGATGAATAGCACTCCAGATCAAAAATTCTGTTTTTATCACTTACATACTCGAGGACGAGTAGGAGTTAAGCTTGGGGATGCCGATACGTCTCCAACGTATCTATAAATTTTGATCGTTCCATGCTGTTTTATTATCAATCTTGGATGTTTTATAATCATTTTATAGTCATTTTATATCATTTTTGGTTCTAACCTATTGATATACTGCCAAGTGCTAGTTGCTATTTTTTCCATGTTTTTTACATCGCAGGAACTCAATATCAAACGGAGTCCAAATGCCACGAAACTTTATGATTATTTTTTATGGGTCAAAAGGAAGCAGATGGGTCCTGGTTGCACCTGGGGGGAGTCCCGAGGAGGGGACAACCCACAAGGCCGCACCAGGAGGCCCTAGCGTGCCCTGGTGGGTTGTGCCCACCTCGGGTACCCCCCCGGACCGCATCTTTGCTCTATAAATACCACAACATGCCAGAAACCCTAGAAGCATCGACGAAATATTCATCCAGTCAGCGCAAAGTCCAGAACCACCAGATCCAATCTAGACACCATCGCAGAGGGGTTCACCACTTCCATTGGTGCATCTCCGATGATGCGTGAGTATCTCTTTGTAGACCTTCGGGTCCGTAGTTAGTAGCTAGATGGCTTTCTCCACTACAAAAAAATACACTTCCGTGATGATATTGTTTGTCACAGTAGGTCACTTTTTTTGTCATGCATGTACATCCATGACAAATTTATGACAGAATCAAGATAGTCATACCTGTGCTGTCGTAGAAGTCTTCCATGGCATTACCAAAATTATCATCACGGAAGTGTCCACTTCCATGACCATAAATCACGCGTCACAGAAGTGCTTTCGTCAAGGGTGACCGACATGTGGCATCCACCGTAACGGAACGCCGTTAAGCTATCGGGTCGGGTTTTGGATCCGATAACCCATTAACAGCCCCAACCAATGGGAAATTTCGACGTGTAAAATTCTTATTGGCCCGACGAAACATGTGCCAGCTCGTCAGTGGGTCAGATAGGCGCCTATGATACGTCGACACGTTGCACGGCCCAACAGAGGCCCATTCCTGTGAAAAGGCCGACCCGTTTGACTTGGTCAAAAGGTGGCTGGCCGGCCCATGGAAAGCATGTTAACAGCCTGTTCGCGTATAGCCCATTTACAGCCCGCTAACCCAAGGCCCGTTACGCCCTATCCGAATTAGGCCCAGTAGCGTCATCTGGGCCATCCAATATGATTCCAGCCCGTTTTCACTTCTGGCCCATGTATGGCCCATGACGTCTTTCGGCCCATATGTGGCCCTATGTAACTCTTGGCCTACTAACGGCCCGTGGTGAAACTGGCCCGTAATGAACAGTGTATCACTTTACACCCATTAACGACTCATGGTGAAACTGGCCTGTAATGAACAGTGTATCACTTTATACCCATTAACGGCATGTTATTCCATTGGGCTGTTTCCAGCCCATGTTATCTTTGGGCCTTCTCAGAGCCCATTTATTCTTGGGCTCATTTCCAGCATTCGTTTACTTACGGCCCGTTACTGTCATTTTCTACTTGTGGGCCAAATTCAGCCCGTGGTTACAGTCAGCCCGTTTGTGGTTCGTTAATACGTTGGGCCGATTTCATAGCGTCATCAAATACGGCCTATTAACGATGGCCCATTATGGTCGGCCCATGAACGGACGATTCCAACTCTAGCCCGTTTACGGCCATAATGCGGTCTCTTTGGCCCATGTTTGGCCAATCTATTATACGGCCCATATAAGGCCCATTGGTAATACGGCCCACAGAAGGCCCATTGTTTCTACGGCCCGTAGAAGGCCCATTGTTTCTACGGCCCGTAGACGGCCCACTGTTTCTACGGCCAGTAGGAGGCCCAGTGTCACTACAGTAAATATTAGCCCATGGTTATTGTGGCCTAGTTTTAAAAAATAGGTTATTGCAGCCACTAGCTAACCGCGGAAAAAGAACGACAATGACTACAAGCAAACAAATAAACAAGACAACAAGGAATTAAATAAGCAAGCAACTAATGCTCGGCTATCACGGCTATTACACATATTACATCCACTGGGCATCAAAGTTCGCCACCAGTGCAAATATAGGGAACAAAGTAGCATATCATATACACTGGTTGTCAAAGTTGGCGACCAGCGCAAATAAACGCCGCAGGAAAACAAATCCAGAACTGAAACCACTTCAGAAGAGATCAAGAATCAATATCCTGGGTACCCATAATGCTGGCAAGATGCTTAGCAAGCTTATTAACTTTATCTTGTTTGGCGCTTAAATCCTCCAGCGCTTGCTGTTGCACCAGAAAATATGCATCTGAATTCTGCAGGGACTTCCTTAGTCCTTCAACTTCCTGTCGCTGCACATCTGATCGATGTCTTTCAACTTGAAGTTGAGACTCAAGAAGACGAACTGATTCAGGCAGCAAGTTCGAAGAGCTTGTGCCAGCTGTAGTGGCCAGTAACTCGAACACTACATCAAGACAGGACTTTTGGGTTCCCTCGCTGTCGTCAAGATAGTTTTTATCAGCTTTCTTGGAGACCAACAGGGATGTCTCACTATCTTGAACCTTATCTGCATTACTTCCTTTACCATTGGATAATGCGGTACTATTCTCCAATATTTTGTCCGCATTCTAAAAGAGAAACAAGCAGACACATCACATGTTTACCATGTTGTATATGAAACTCATTTTGGTAAATGAGTTCAGCAGTAAAGTGGACAGGATAACAGCATGAAACAAACATATATCTATGTACCATGGTCACTTTATGGTCTATATCATTCTAGTTTTTGTTGCCAAATCAAGATAGAGACACATTTCAAATAATATTTGTTCAAGACAAAGCAGAATAGACAGAATATAAGTGTGGGTAACTATAGAGCAATAACAACACTTGTAAATTGCATGACATGATAACATAACTGTTTATTCAATTGAAACTGAAATCAACATAGAGCAGGTTACGACAGCAAACCGGTTAAAGAAACAGGTTTAAAACATACCTGTTGCGCCATTGGAGTTTCAGTTCCATCCTTCAAATTTGAAAATAGTTGGTATGAGTAAATACAGTCATGCAAGAGCAATGGACTATGAACCATAGCTACAGAACCTGACCTGAGAACAAATCTTCTTCTCCTTTAAGCGTTGAGTTGGGATCCGGAGTGGTGGTCCTCGTGCTTTGGGCACTGCAATTCCCTTACTAACTGCTCGTGTTTGGGTGCTCTGTGGTGGAGACGGTGCTGTGTCAACTGGAACTGGGTTACTATCTGCCGGGGTTGGGGTTAGAAAGGGTGTAGCTGGTTCTCTGTCCAACTGGGTAGTGGTACAATCTGCGAGAGTCTGGGTTATGTGTGGTGGATCTGGTCCTTGGGCAAGTACAACCGTGGTTCTATCTGCATCAACTGGTAGCACTATCTTTTCTGAAGACCGTGTTGTTACTCCCTTAGATACTGCCATCACGCTCTCCAATTCAAATTGCTAATAAACAAGAAAACTAATTGAAAGTATAGACATTGTATGATAGACAGGTGCAATGGATAGTGGGTAATAAAAGAGGGCATGAAATAATTCATATTTACGTTGTCTAACCAAACAGGATAGCATGACACAATTTCACATATATGATGGCTAACTAAACAGGATAGCATGTCACAATTTCACATTATGATGACTAACTAAAAAAGATGGAAAGACATAGTTCAAAATATGAGACTATGTAAACAGGATGACATGACATAACTACATAATGTGTTTATTAAATAGGTTGGCATGCCATAATTCACATACATTCACGGATAGAATGCCATAATTCAAAATATAATGATTGTAAACACTAAACAAGATGAGATGATATAACTATATGATGTCTTTATTAAATGGGTTGCCCTGCCATAATTCAGATAGATGATGTGTATGTACTATGTAAACATGATGGCATGATATAATTCAAATATATGATTTATATAGTAAGCAAGTAAGCAGATGGCAATCCATATATGATATAAAAACTAAGCAATGCAAGACAACATGCATGACATGGGTAATATAACCCTGCCAAGTTTGAGCATAGACCTCAGGGAAAAAATAGGATTGGTCATCAGTCTCTGAATCCTCCTCTGAGGAGCTCTCTGTAACCAGCAAGATGTCTGCTTCAGCAGGTAGCATTGTCTGCTCCGAATACCTTGTTTTCACTCCAGATACTTCCATCACCGCTTCAAATGGCTGATGCACAGGAAGAGTAGTTGAATATACAAACGTTGTCGACAAATGGAACACGTAATACAAAAAAATGATAGCATGATATAATTCACATACATGATGATTGGCTAAACAGCATGGCATTGCATAATTCACATATATAATGCCTTTGCAACAAGATAGCATTGTATAATTCACATATATAATGTCTTGCAACAAGATGGCAATTCATAATTCACATATATGGCAATTAGACACTGAACAGGTGGCATTCACAAAAAAGCATGTCTAAACTAATCAAATGACATAGCAATGCGAGACACCATACGCACGATATGAGCAACATAACCCTGCCAAGTTAGAGCATACACCTCGAGGGGAATAGGACTGGTCATCTGTCTCTGAATCCTCCTCTGAGGAGCTATCCGTAACCAGCGAGATATGTGCTTCGTCAGATAGCATAGTCTGCTCTGAAGACCTTGTTTTCACTCCAGAATTTGCCATCACCGTGTCAAATGGCTGATGCACACGAAGAGCAGTTGAATGTAATAACATTGTTGACAAATGTAATATGTAACAAAAAAGGATGGCCTGATATAATTTACATATAAGATGACTGGCTAAGCAGGATGGCATTGCAAAATTCACATATATGATGCCTGGCTAAACAAGATGGCGTTGCATAATTCACATAAACGATGAATAAACTAAACAGATGGCATTCGCACAAAGGATGTATAAACTAATCGGATGACATATTTGATGTATAAAGTAAGCAATGCAAGACACCATATGCATGATATAACCAACATCAGCATGCCAAGTTAGAGCGAAGACCTCAGGGGATAAATAGGAGTTGTCTTCTCCTTCTGAATCCCCCTCAGAACAGATATCTTCCTCTTGATTACAATCCGACATGCGTGGAGGGGGGGCTGCCTTTGCGCCTACCATGGAGCGACGTCTGCATGAAATTTTATTGCCACGCAAGGATCGTCTCTTTTGCTCTACAAGTTCAGTTCCATTGTTTACAATAACTACCATGCATAGGAATAAAACATAGTGAGATTATGGAGTGCATGCAGAAATCCAGAGTGATGGTAGCAACCAGTGGATAGACCCAAAACCAATAATAGCAGGCAGATAATGGCTTCAGTTAAAAAATACAGATCATGGCTTCTTTACTATTTGTTTCCCACCCAACATGAAACTCATAGTAGCCACCGGAGATTAACCAGATAGTAGATAGATACTATTGATAGCGGCCCCGATATGTACCCCACAACCATTTAAAAACTCAAGTTTGACCATTAGTTTGGAGCTGACTCAGAGTCTAATCGGTGAAAAGGACGATAAAGTAGCATGTAATATTAAGCGATGCATAACGTAAGCAGACACGAAAGAGTGAGATCTCTCTTGCGGACCCGTGTAGTCCTCGAGGTCATCTGCTCGGTTGATGATGGTAGTGCAGTTTTCATGGCTGCCAGCGGCGGGGAAGAAGATCTGAGACGGCGAAAGACAGTCTGGAGGCCGGATCCCTGCTGTGCTGGACCCTTCTGTCATTGGAGCAGCTGAGCGGCGGTGGAAGACGACGCAGCATGAGCGGGACAAACCACGCAAGGTTTTCTTTGACAACTATCTGTAAGAGAAGTAATTCTATAAGGGCTCGTTTGAATTGGAGGATTCCAACAATGCAGGGATAGGAAATAGACAGGAATAGGATACGAATGCACGTGCAAAACAAAGAATTTAAAAACACAGGATTTCTGCCAATCTGGGTGTTTGATTCACAACAATTGGAAGATCACAGGATGCAAAGAAGCATGGTGAGATTAAGTCAAACCATAATAAAATGTACGGTTATAATGTTATTATGCTACTATCTCTTAGTCTTGTGCTTCATGAATAGGAATTTGAAAAGGAGGACAAGTGAAAATTAAAATTCCTGCGTTTTTTCTTTCAAGGAGACACTAAAGGAACAAATCCGTGTGCTCAGTGGACAATATATATAACATGTAGAGTAAAAAAGAGATGCAACAAGTGTATAACCTCTTTGGCGAAGCCATGTCGATCTCAGCGTGATTGGGTTGGCCGGTGAGGATGCTTCGGCTGACTTGGCTGTCAAAGCAGGGGAAGAAGATCTTAGGCGTCTGGAGATGGAGCCCGAGGTACTGCTCCGCTGTGATGGAGGGTTTCGTCATTGGAGCAGCTCCGGTGAGTTGTACGACGCCGAGGCTGAAGCAGGACAAGAGAGACAACGAACAACGTTAACCTGAGTGGAATGCTAATAGCATCTCCAATACATGACGTAAAATACATAACCACAAAGTGCTAGATGTAAAATACATCAGCCGCTCATCTCTGAACTTAACTGTCAAAACTGAACTTAACTGTCGAAACTGAACTTAACTGTCGAAACTGAACTTAACTGTCGAAATTGAATTTTGCTATCGAAACTGAACGCACTAGCAGGGTGAGGCTACACGTCGGTCGACTGACTTTTTCATCTCTGGTCAGTCAATTTTGCAGCCGTTGGATACGAAATCAAGGGCCCGCGGTTCATCTTCAACCTCCACCCCCCTGAGCCGGCCAAATAGCAGACCCCGCCGCCCGCCGCCCGCAGTGCGCCGCCCCGCCCGCCCCGAAAACACTCCCCATCGCCGGTCCGCCGCCGCCCCGACCATCCCTCTAGCCCCCCCCCCCCCCCCCCCGTGCCGAGCTTTTTCTCCGGCGATCCCCACGCCACCACTGGCGACCACCGCCCCCATCCTGAACCCTAAGATAGATAGTGGGGTACCTCTCCGGCGAGCCCCCTCCCCGCTGCGGCTGGTTCTTCCTTCACCCCGGCGAGCCCCCTCCCCGCTGTGGCTGGTTCTTCCTTCACCCCAGCGAGCCCCCCTCCCCCACCACCACCTAAAAATCGACTGACCCAAAAGTCGATTCAGTCGACTAAAGTGTAGCTAAATCGGAGCAGCATCGCAAGCAAGAGCAAGTGCGAGAGCAGCAGCGCGAGCAAGAGCAATAGCAAGAGCAGACCAGGTAGGGGACCGAGAGCAAGAGCAGTGCAGCAGCGCGAGCGAGAGCTAAAGCAGCAGTAGGTCCTATTGATGTGGACGTCGCCACCGAGGGAGCGACGCAATGGAGGAAGTGGCTGGCGACGCCGCCGTGGATGGAGTTGCACCGTGTCGGGTCGGGACCGAGCGCCGGCAGCACCGTGAGATCGAATCAAGAAGAAAATGTGGCGATTAGTGTACAACCTCTTTGGTGGCGCCGATTAGGCCGCAGCTTCATCCGAGGAAAGGGTGATGATGATGCTCTTCCGGTGGTGCAGGTGAAGACGGCGGTGTGGGAATGGAGGTGGAGCGAAAGACGAGGGGAACATCGGGGCAGCTCCTTGGAGGTGGAGGACGGGGTGGCTGAACCGGCGGGACGATGAGATCGATGACGGATCCTCATCCGGTATGGTGGATGAGGGACGTCGAGGTGTTGCTGTGGACGACGTCGTCGGGGAAGAGGCTTCGGCTGGGTGGCGGATGGAGCAGGGTGTGGGGTTTCGTCGTGGGTTTTCGCGGCCTCGGTGTATGAATGGGTGGGCGGATGGGATGCCAGTGGGGAACCATGGCTTAGAGACGCGCTTGTCCGAAATGTGGGGTAAGTTATGAAAGTACCCCCACCGATTTGAGGTGGTTCTTTCGGTTCAGGGGTACCACGGGCATTTCGAGTGGCGGGATTTCACAGGAGGTGGGAGTTTTCGCGCGCGTTGTAATTTCGGAATAGCAAGGCGCGGGTTGAGATGGAGGGAGTTGTCGGAGCACAACGAGACAAAGATATATCTTAAAATATTTCGGGCTAACAAGGCGCGGGTTGAAATTCCCGGACAAGCCTAATGTGTACTGTCCCAAATCAACGCGCCCTACAAATGTCATTCAAAACTTAGAATTCATGTTATGTTCAATTAAAATATTTCACTACGTGTATAATGCATGCAACCTACTACTCAAATGAACGTTTTAGTGCATTCCAAACGTATATACTACCGCTTCAATATGAACTAAATTTGAATTTGTTTCTCTATTTGAACAAGGTCTACAGTAATGATTGTTGTGAAGTCAAAGCATTTGAATTCGTTTCTCTGTTTTAATAAGATCTACAATCATCATTATTGTCAAGTTAAACCATCGTTTGTGTATTATCTTCACAGCACACCACATGATTAGTCTCGAGTTACATATGAACAATGTGTACTATATGAACTCGAACTAGATTTTCTGAATCCACTTTATTTTGATTTCAAATCACATTACATTTCTAGCTCTAGCTAGATCTTCATAATCTAAACAATGTCTCATATAATGTGTTTATCACATTATGTATGGTGCCCCGCCCCCTACGCCTACAAGTATTTTGATGTGAGTTGCAAACACCACACATTACCACAAATTCAAATAAAATGTGAGAATGTTCGATATATAGTATTGTTTAGATTGTTCGATATTTAGTTGTAAACTCCAAACGCCACACATTATCACAAATTCAAATAAAATGTGAGATTGTTTGATGTAGTATGGTTTAGATTGTTCGGCATTTAGCTGTGAGTTGAAAACGCCATGCATTATCACATTATGGTATAACATGTGCACAGCATGTGTATCACCGCTATATTCATGCATGCAATGTTTAAAACACTATGATATCCTATTCAAATATATTAATCCGCTTTCATATCAAATTATGATCTTTGTTAGTCTCTTACACCCACAAAATCCTCTAACCTTTGTAGCTACCACTAACTTTCTCTCGTGCATGCACACGCCCTCCTCGCCCTCCCCCTCCCTCGGCATTCTATCCACCGGGCACATTCATTTTTTTCTTTAGGTCGTTCTCCCAGAGTCCCCACAACTCTTTTCCAACACACACCGATCGATAAACCTCTCCAGCGATGCCTGCCAACAACATACAAACACACCATCAATCTCCTCCTTTATGTGTCCTTGCCTCATGTCTCTCATACGGTCAGACACACGTGTAAACTCTCGCCCCTCTTTTCATCTCTCTCACAACCGCACACTCCTCCCCCTATCTAGCTAGTAGTTGGGCCTCTCGCACCACCTCCTAACTCCACTCTCTCTGTCTATCCGTCTCGCTGGGCCTTATTTGCCTCTAACAAATGGACGTACACCGACCGATCTCTCGCAATACATATAGCTAGCTAGGTCCTTATAACTCGTTTTTACCCACACGTCAATCGATCTACCTCATTAGTTGTGTCTCTCCCTTCCTCCGACAAACAACAATTGATCTACCGATCTAGTTAGGTTTGCTTACCAAACACATGGTTCCCCTTCATCATCCATGGATGCGTCCCGACAGATATATCACGCACAGGCACACACAGAAACACATCCCCACTCTTATTGATAACATTGCAGTTCCACCCTCAGTTTGTCTAGTAGGCCTCTCCCACCATCTTCGGGAAGCAACTCCATCACCCATCCAGCACTGTACCCCTCTCCCTCCCTCTCCCTCCCTCTCTCTCTCCTCTCTCTCTCTCTCTCCCATCATATTTCTCGTCCTTCAGTTATGTATGGATGTCGACCGATCTCCCTCAAGACATAGCTGGGTCTCTCCTTCTCAACACATATACGAGTCGTTCTACCTCTATAGTTAGGCCTCTGCCTACCCCTCCCCCCACACACACCGATACATCGAGCGCTCTAGTCATGTCTCCCTGCCACACACAAACATGACGTGTGCCCACTAACGTTTCGGTAGGCCAGTCGCCCTATATCTTTGACTTGTACACACACACACAATTTTGATGGCTCTCTTCATCGATCTCGCACCCACCCACTTGATCCTCTCTTCGACACTATCGATAGCTATGACCCCTCCCTCTCTTCTCGTGGATTGCCCGACCCTCTATGTATGATATGGATAGGCCTCCATTTCACACACATTGTATGCAAAATTTTGTTTGAGATGTCATCGACACATATTCCCACAAATAATTCACGAAATCAACCCCCACCCCACCCACCACCCCAAAACAAAAAACACTCATGAACGCGGTTTGTATCTCTCACGCACACCCACGTAGGTGGGGGACGTGCACGAAGAGAAGAGGTGCATGCACGGCGCACGTACTCCCGTCTCTTTCCCAACCACACCCGCGCGGGTACACGGTGGAGCTCATTTATGTATGAAAAGGCAGCCCACGTGGTAATTTGGCACGTGTGCTGGTTGTCCACTTGGTGGAGGGAGGATCGTCTACCACGGGTGAACAAACAAATTGCGACTTGACTTGTTATGTTAAAAAAGAGGCAAACCATGTGGGGCCTACCTTAGAGGCAAGGCACTATACACCGGAGTAATTTTGACGTGTCCCGTCAACTCGCAGAACGAGGAGAAGCTTGCGTAGTACGCCGTCTCCCCCGCCCACGGGCGCGGTGGCTCGCAGGATGAGGTGAAGCTTGCTTACTACGCCTTACGCCCGCTCCCTCGCCCATGCGCGCGGTGGCTCGCAGGACGAGGAGAAAAATTTACTACTCCCTCCGTTTACTCCTCGTCCCTACTACCTTGGTTATAGAGATTATACTATCATATTGTTTGGAATATATATGTCCTTTAGTAGATTTCAATATGAACTACTAGTACATACTCCAAACACTGATGTATATAGACGTATTTTAGACTGTAGATTCACTCATTTTGCTCCGTATGTAGCACTCTCCCTCGCCCCTCGACCCTCGCCCACGTGGTGGACGTGCAGCAATTCATTCGGTCTCATATAGCCAGAACATATATACTCCACTACCATTATTGCTCGACTTCCCGAAGAGGCGAAGAGCCAATCGCAAGGTTAATATTTTGGAGATGCCAATTGCAAGGTTATAGGAGAACGAGTAGTAGGTGCCGCGTCATTTATAAATAATTTTTTTTCTTCAGTGGCACGTACGCAATATGATAGGTTCATATGGAGAGAAAAGGAAACCGCTCCACTATATACATAGTCCGGACGGGCCAGCCTACACGGTTGCTTGCTGGGGTTGCTCTCTTCACACTCTCTCGCACAAAACGACTGTGGCCACATCTCTAACATCCCGGCGGATCACGTCCGCTTGGGGAAGGGGTGGATGCTTAGTGTGCGGTGGCCGTCGCCGACGGCGAAAACCCACTATCGGCACGTCCCGATCAGGGGTCCCCGCTGTTATCTCTCACAAAGCCGGTGAGGTTGCCTTCATCCCTTGCTCACTACCGCGACGTGGGCAGTTGTCGCCTCCCGCCGCCCTCCTCAAGGTTGAGCTACGTCCCCCAGGTACAACTCCCTTTACAGCCGGCTTGCACCACTGCTCCAGCTGCCCACATCACTCCCTGTGGATATTTCTCTACTTCTTTGCCCCGCACATACCTCTACTGGCTTCTACATACTGTATTTGTGATGAGTTTATGTCTCATCAACTAGTCCCAGTAATCTTATTCTAATCACGCTTGTTCAATTTCTTTGCCACAGGGATGCTCATCTCGATTTTGGTGAAACTGCACAAAATGATCCGATGGTCAAAAGGTTGCAAACTTCATTTATTAGGAAGCTCGAACGTTGCCAGCAAATTGAAGCCTGGTCAAGGTTCACGGTTCAAGGGCTAGGGACTGCATGGATCATTTTTTTCTTTAGTTGCCTCTGTTCCAAAATAAGTGTCAACTTTAGTAGTAGTACAACTTTGTACCAAAGTTTGACAAAGTTGAGAAACTTATTTTGGAACGGAGGGAGTACATATTTGCTATGATCTGTCAATCATTCAGATGCAATAGCATGCATGTTAGTCTCCTTTGTATTTGATGAAATGTTGCAATGGGCAACCTTGGACGCAAGATACATGTAACAGAAGCTGGAAGCTTCATAGCATTGTACAAATTTATCTCGCTGATAAATTACAGTACGTACTATACTAGTACTTCCTCCGTTCCTAAATATAAGTCTTTGTAGAGATTTCACCATGAACCACATGCGGATGTATATAGATGCATTTTAAGTGTAGATTCATTCAGTTTGTTCCGTATGTAGTGGAATCTCTACGAAGACTTACTATCTACTAGTAATAGCTAGCCCCCACTACTAGGAATTATCTATCCTCTCCTTGAGCTACGTCATCAAAATTGATGTAGCCGTTAGATGAAGTAAATCAGTCCATAATAGCCATCTGATCTAGACGTTGAGAGGCTCCGCACTAAGACACATGCAAGCATGCAGAAATACCGTGCCACATGCATGTGAGTGGGTTTTAAATCACATCAACATGTCTGCATGCAAGCATGCACCGGTAGCATGCATGTAAGTGAGCTTTTAAGTCCAATTAACATGTCCAAAAGAAAAATATAATCCCATTATGCAGTAGGACTTGGCTGATCTTTTTTCCTTACGTGGGATGATCTAAATGATGATGGGAGTTTATTTAGTTTGGCTACCACATTTGTCATGCGGTTATAGAGTTTTTTTTGTTTTATGAAATCGATAATTTTGCGCAGAGAGATATACCGTTGTTCCGCGCCAACGCGCGGGGACTCATCTAGTAATAATATTTAGGAACGGAGGGAGTACTATGTAAAGAGTTAGGTGTCGCACGGTGATAGTGTGAGGTGGGCCATGTAATCACTGAGCCTGCGTGTTTTCACTGCTCTTGCACGCCTCCGCTGTAAGAATGGAGAAAATTGTAATCTAGGAGTAGTAGTATACCTCCTTTCACCGAAAGCGTGGGACATCCAGCAGTCCTACGACCTCAGTAATAAAGACCAATGAGCCGTCAAATCACATAGACCCAGCAGTAAGTTGGACGAACGAAGCAACCATCACTCTTGCGTCAGTGAGAGGTCGCGTCCGCTCTGCCCGGGCATGAATGCGGCACTGATTCTTTGGAGCGGTGCTGACCGTTTCGGGTGGGAAGCGCGCGCGAGCGATGGAGGGGCTTTGGGTGGGCCAGGCTGGTCAGGAGCAGGCATGGCAGCTGTCCGCATGTCCCTACCGGACATGCCGGAAACGAGAGGCTGCACCGACTCTCGCGGCTAAAATCGTACACTACACAACATCTCTCCCTAGGAGTAGGTCGATCTGTCGCTCTCTCTCTAACACACACATGGTGTTAAACACACACACGCGCTCGCGTGCGTGCGCACGCACGCACCTTGGTCCCGTTGCACCTTCTAACGTGACTTATTACACCTACACGGAGGGAGTAGTAAGTATACGAGATACGATGGCACACTGACTTAAGTCGAATACAAGTGCCCAAAATTTGTGTGCATGTTATAATAAGAATTCAGGAATGTATAAAAGGTTATTTCCCTCTCGTTGAACATAACGGGAGGGTTATGTAGCTGGTTAGCCTGTTCGCTCATAAAACTTGAGGTCTCGGGTTCGATAACTACACTTGAGCATAATTTGTGCCAGGAGGATTCTTTGACTGGTCAAAATGTTTTCTAGGGTTTGCACGCTTCACACTCTCTCTCCAGTATATATATACACGCTGGAGCCTCGGCGCTTGTACTTGCTCTCTTCACACTCTCTCGCCCTCTCCCGCTGGAGCCTCAGCGCTTATAGTTGCTCTCTTCACACTCTCTCACCCTCTCCAGATCTAAACAAGACTTCGTTGGCCTCTCTCTCCTCTCACTGCTGCTCAAAGAGCCGGCAGGATCCGTTCGCCGGGAAGGGAAGGAGTGAGGGAGTCCTGGATTAGGGGGTGTTCGGATAGCCGAACTATACCTTCAGCCGGACTCCAGGACTATGAAGATACAAAGTTGAAGACTTCGTCCCGTGTCCGGAAGGATCTTTTCTTGGCGTGGAAGGCAAGCTAGGTGTGCGGATATTCGAGATCTCCTACCATTGTAACCGACTCTGTGTAACCCTAACCCTATCCAGTGTCTATATAAAGCGGAGGGTTGTAGTCCGTAGGACAACCATCATCATACACAATCATACCATAGGCTAGCTTCTAGGGTTTAGCCTCCTTGATCTCGTGGTAGATCCACTCTTGTACTACCCTTATCATCAATATTAATCTAGCGGGAGTAGGGTTTTACCTCCATCGAGAGGGCCTGAACCTGGGTAAAATAAAGTGTCCCTTGTCTCCTGTTACCATCCGACCTTGACGCACAGTTCGGGACCCCCTACCCGAGATCCGCCGGTTTTGACACCGAAATTGGTGCTTTCATTGAGAGTTCCTCTGTGTCGTCACTTTCAGGCCCGATGGCACCTTTGATCATCAGCAATGATGAGGTCCAGGGTGAGACTTTCCTCCCCAGACAGATCTTCGACTTTGGCGGTTTCGCTCTAAGGGCCAATTCGCTTGGTCATCTGGAGGAGATCGAAAGCTACGCCCCTGGCCATCAAGTCAGGTTTGGAAGCTTAAACTACACGACTGATATCCGCGGAGACTTGATCTTCGACGGGTTCGAGCCACAGCCAAGCGCGCCGCGCTACTTCGAGGGGCATGATATAGCTCTGCCTCCGAATAGCACCCTGGAGGCTGCACACGCTCCGGCCCCGATCTTTGACTCGGAGCCCGTTGCGTTCTCTGAGGATGAACGGTTGGACGTCACCTCGGGGGATGCGATCTCAAAGGCGATCGAGCCGAACGCCAGCCCCGTACTCCGCACGGCCCAGGACTCCAAGGAGCCGGACTCTTCTCCGAACTCCGAGCCTTCCGCGCCCCCGCCCATCGAATCTGATTGGGAGCCTGTAATGGAGTTCACCGCCGCGGACATCTTTCAGTGCTCACCTTTCGGTGATATCCTGAATTCTCTCAAGTCTCTCTCTTTATCAGGAGAGCCCAGGCCGGACTATGGTCTGCGAGGTTGGGATTCGGACAACGAAGAAATTCAAAACCCACCCACCACCCACTTAATAGCCACTGTCGACGATTTAACCGACATGCTTGACTTCGGCTCCGAAGACTTCGACGGTATGGACGACGAAGGAGGAGACGAACAAGAACCAGCACCTGTAGGGCGCTGGACCGCCACCTCGTCATATGACATATATATGGTGGATGCTCCAAAGGATGTGGATGGTGATGGAGCAGCGGGAGACGACACATTGAAAAAACCGCAAAAACGTCGACGCCAACGGCGCCGCTCTAAACCCCGCCACAGCAGAAACGGTGATTCCGGCACAAGAGATAATGCTACCCCGGATAGCACCGAAGAACACTAGAACCAGCAAGATTCGGCGCAGGAAGATGGAAAAGCTAGCCCTCAGGAGAGAGCGGCAAAGCAAGAGGTTGAGGAGGATAACTACATGCCTCCCTCCGAAGACGAGGCAAGCCTCGACGACGACGAATTCGTCGTACCATCAGACCCCGCCGAACAAGAGCGTTTTCAACGCAGGCTTCTAGCCACGGCCAACAGCCTAAAGGAAAAGCAGCAACAGCTTAGAGCTGATCAAGATCTGCTAGCTGATAGATGGACAGAAGTCCTTGCGGCTGAAGAGTATGAACTCGTGCGCCCCTCCAAAAACTATCCTAAGCGCAGGCCGCTACCCCAATCAGAAGGTGAAGCATATGACATGGCAGACCGGCCACCCCGTGGCCGCGACAGGGAGGCCTGTCGAGCCCCTCAACAAGCCATGCCCCGGTGCCGCTCGAATAAGGCACGGGAACACGAGCCAGACCTGCGAGACGTACTGGAGGATAAAGCAAAGCAAACAAGATCGATCTACGGATCGCACGGACGCCCGAAGACACGTGATGATCTTCACTCCGGACACAACAAATCCGGCCGGGCCGAACACAGCAGGCACAAATCTTCCGAACTGCGTCGCGACATAGCCCAGTACACGGGCGCCGCACATCCACTATGCTTCACAGACGAAGTAATTGATCACAAAATCCCAGAGGCTTTTAAACTCGTCAATATCGAGTCGTACGATGGTACGACAGATCCGGCAGTATGGATTGAGGACTATCTCCTTCACATCCACATGGCACGTGGCGATGATCTGCACGCCATCAAATATCTACCCCTCAAGCTTAAAGGACCAGCCCGGCACTGGCTTAACAGCCTACCAGCGGACTCAATCAGTTCTTGGGAGGACCTGGAAGCCGCATTCCTCGACAACTTTCAGGGGACCTATGTGCATCCACCGGACGCCGACGACCTAAGCCACATAATTCAGCAGCCAGAAGAATCGGCCAGGCAATTCTGGACACGGTTCCTAACAAAGAAAAATCAGATAGTCGATTGTCCGGACGCAGAGGCCCTAGCAGCCTTCAAACATAACATCCGTGACAAGTGGCTTGCCCGGCACCTGGGACAGGAAAAGCCGAAAACCATGGCAGCCCTCACGACACTCATGACCCGCTTTTGCGCGGGCGAGGATAGCTGGCTAGCTCGCAGCAACAACTTATCAAAGAAGCCCGGTAATTCGGATACCAAGGACAAAAGTGGCAGGTCACGTCGAAATAATCAAAAGCGCCACGTTAGCAGCGACAACAATGAGGATACGGCAGTCAATGCCGGATTCAAAGGCTATAAATCTGGTCAGCGCAAAAAGGCATTTAAAAAGAATACCCAGGGCCCGTCCAGTTTGGACCGGATACTCGATCGCTCGTGCCAGATTCATGGCACCCCCGAAAGGCCAGCCAATCACACCAACAGGGATTGTTGGGTGTTCAAGCAGGCAGGCAAGTTAAGAGCCGAACATAAGGACAAGGGGCCGAACAGCGACGACGAGGAGGAGCCTGGGCCGTCGAACAACAATGGACAGAAAGGGTTTCCCCCACAAGTGTGGACGGTGAACATGATATACGCGACCCACATTCCCAAGCGGGAGAGGAAGCGTGCGCTACGGGACGTATACGCGATTGAGCCAGTCGCCCCAAAGTTCAACCCATGGTCCTCCTACCCGATCACTTTCGATCGAAGGGACCACCCCACTAGCATCCGTCACGGCGGTTTTGCCGCACTGGTCCTCGACCCAATCGTGGACGGATTTCATCTCACAAGAGTCCTCATGGACGGCGGCAGTAGCCTGAACCTGCTTTATCAGGATACAGTGCGGAAAATGGGCATAGATCCATCAAGGATCAAGCCCACAAGGACGACCTTTAAAGGCGTCATACCAGGTGTAGAGGCCAATTGCACAGGCTCGATAACACTTGATGTGGTCTTCGGATCTCCGGATAACTTCCGAAGCAAAGAGTTAATCTTTGATATAGTGTCGTTCCGGAGTGGCTATCATGCCCTGCTCGGACGAACCGCATTCGCTAAATTCAATGCGGTGCCGCACTAAGCATATCTCAAGCTCAAGATGCCAGGCCCTCGAGGAGTAATTACGGTCAGCGGAAACACAGAACGCTCCATCCGTACGGAAGAGCACACGGTGGCCCTCGCAGCGGAAGTACAAAGCAGCCTTTCAAGGCAACTCTCCAGTCCGGCCGTTAAAAAACCGGACAATGCAAAGCGCACCCGGAGTAACCTGCAACAAGACCACCTGGCATGATCAGAGCAAGCGTAGCAATACGGCCCCGACCCCAGCCATCGCAACATAGTGGAGCAAGTACCTCGAGTACACAATTACGCCCTTAAAATTCCATGGGCACAGGGGGAGGGGCACATTAACGGCATGCCTAAAACACGGCGTCAAACGTACTAGGGGCTGCCGGATTTTTTCTTTTTTAATTTCAGGACTCCATACTCTGGACAACCTGTTCGTCAGCGTTGCCACACAGACAATGCAAGATCCAGGAAAGTAGACGAATCTATGTCGCATTCCGGAACTCTCAGGTGGTCTCTATCTCGAGCGATATATCTGTTTCTAAATTCCGCGGCCTGTGCCTGGTCAGGACATGTTAAATAGTCTAATATCTTTTTTGCTTATCGCACTACTTGTATCGTTCGGCTTTGATAAACAACCTCTTTATCAAACAATGCATAGCCTTTTATCTATTTTTTTGCATTGTCCCCTTTGAATATATGTGTTTATGATATAACATGATCGCACCCGTACACCATGGTACGGCAAACCACGCCAGGGGCTTCATTACCCTTTTATCTTGTGTGAGAAGTCCGTACACTTCCACAAGTGCAGCACCCCGAACTTATAGCACTATATGCATCGGCTCCGAGTCATGATTTTGGTCACATCTTGGGTTTGCCCGGCTACTATGTTTTGGTACCTTACGTTCCGCTCTATCGGCTAAGGTAGCACTAGGAGAATCACTGCGATTGTGCCCCAGATCAGGTGGGTTGAGCACCTAAGTGGAGAAAGCTAAAACAGACTGTCATGATAAGGCGCGAGACCGGTCGCTGTTCAAGAGGTTTTTCGAGTCCTTAAAGGCTTATGCAGCTTCGAGCGAGGAGCTGGCTATGTCTGGCCTAAGGCGTGGATAGCGCCCCGAATTCGGCCTTCCGAACTAGGGGCTTCGCCGAAATTTAAAATTATAATGTTCTATGGCTAAGTGAGAGTGTTCAAGCATTATAGTCCGATTGCCTGGTTCGTTGTGCTGAGCGCCTCCCTCGAAGGACCCAACCATGGGAACAAGAGCCCTCAGGTTTATCCCGAACACCCCAGCACTAGGGGCATGGGGGAAGAAGTCGACGACTCGCCATCTCTCAATTTTTTGATAAACGGCCGCACAGAAAATAATATTTTAAATTAAAAAGCATTGCTTAGCGCATATGAACAAGTTTTCAGCGCACAGGATACAAACGAGCGAGTTCATTCAAATACTACATCTTTAGTACATTCATCCGCGACAAGGCGGGCTCCGGCAAGAACGTCCTTGTAGTAGTTCTCGGGCTTGCGATGCTCCTTCCCCTGTGGCGGCCCGTCCTTCACCAGCTTCTCTCCGTCCAGCTTACCCCAGTGTACCCTTACACGGGCAAGGGCCCTCCGGGCACCTTCAATGCAGACGGATCGCTTGATGACTTCAAGCCGTGGACAGACCTCCACCAGCCGCCGCACCAACCCGAAATAGCTCCCAGGCAGGGCCTCTCCAGGCCACAGCCGAACTAGTAAGCCCTTCATGGCCTGTTCGGCCGCCTTGTGGAGCTCGACCAGTTGTTTTAGCTGATCGCTTAAGGGCACAGGGTGTCCGGCCTCAGAATACTGAGACCAGAACACGCTATCCGTCAAGCTGCCCTCTCCATCTCGGTAGAACGCGGCGGCGGCGGATACGCTACGGGGAAGATCGGCGAACGCCACTGGAGAACTCCGGATTCGGGTAAGTAATAGGTAGTTTAATTTTATATTCCTACTCTGCATTGAGAATGCCTTACCCGTTGCTATCTTTTTCACCTCCTATAACTCTTGGAGGGCCTTTTGGGCTTCGGCCTTGGCACTCTTGGCGGTCTCGATGGCTGACGCGAGCTCGGATGCTTGCACTTTCGCCTCAAGCTCCAAACCATCATGTTTTTCATGAGAGTTTGCAGCTCTTGCTGCACCTCGCCGACCTGAACCCCCAGCCTCTCTCGCTCGGCGCGCTCCTCGGTCGTTTTCTTCTCGGCCTCAGCCAGCGCCTGCTTCAGGGTTGTCACCTCGGTAGTGGCCCCTACAATAAGCAGTACAATCCTGTTATTTCTTTCTGCAATCAAGCCTCTCTATAGGCACCTTTTTTCTTCTTTTTCTTTTTTATAGGTATTTCTTACCTTCCTTCTCCTCGAGCTGCCGTTTGGCAAGGCCGAGCTCTTGCTCAGTCCGCTCGAGGTCCTGTTTCAGGACATCCACCTGCACAGTCAGTGCGGCGGTGGACAGCAGTGAAGCCTGCATACGCATATTTGACCTTTTCTGTTAGACTCCTGCGAAAATTATTAGATCATCTATCCGACTTTTCTTTCCGAACACCGAACAGAGCATCAGGGGCTACTGTCTATGCGGTAAATAAATTGGCACATTTTTTACTTATCTCGAAGCCTGTTAGAAGGCTAGCGCAAGCTTCATTCAGTCCGCTCTTGGCGGACTGAATCCTTTGGATCACCGTACTCATAACAGTACGGTGCTCCTCGTCGATGGCGGCGCCCTCAAGCACCTCCAGCAAATTGTCCGGCGCCTCCGGTTGGACGGAGGCCGCCGGCTCGGATGGCTTACTCCTCTTGGAAGGAGTTCGCCCGCCGCGGACCGGGACTGTCGAGTCCGGCGCGGTGTCCGGCACAAAGCCAGACTTGGAGCACTGGGGGGTTTCATCCCCTTCACTCCTGGGGTCTGGAGGATTGCCTTGTGGCTCCTCCAGGACCATCTCCTCCTGCCCTGAAGCTTGGCAGGGCACCACTTCGGCGTCGTCCGCCCCGCGGGGGGAGACCGCGGGCGGAACAGAGTTCACGTCCGACGAATCCAGGGAGCCGCTCGACGAGTCGTCGAGTTCGGCCCGGGGCGGGCTGCATAAAATACGTGCGATATCAGGGAAAGCTGCACACTAAAAAAAAGGGTATCATGAGTTACTCTGGTGTATAAATACTTACGATTTCGCCGGACGCTTGGTCCTGTCCGACCACTCCTCTCTGCCCTCTTCAGCGTCGTGGGAGTAGTCCTGCGGAGGGGTCTTCCTTTTCCTTGACCCCTCGGCCTCCCCTGTTGGGGCGGCCTTCTTCTTCTTTGCTCCCCTCGCTGGAGGGGGAGAGCTTCCTTGTTCCTCCTCCTTGTTTTCGCGAGAGGAGGGCGTTGCGGACTCGTTGGATGATGAGTCCGACACCACCATGTTGCGGGAACTTTTTCGAGTCCCGGTGGTTTTCTTCTTCTTGGCCTTCCTCTCCGGCACCACGTAAGGTGCCGGAGCCATTAGCTTCACCAAGAGAGCTGGGGCCGGGTCTTCGGGCAGAGGGGCCGGACAGTTAATCGGTCCGGATATCTCCAGCCAAGCCTGTCAAAGGTAAAAGGGGGTTTAGATCCCGCATAGAGATAATCTATGAAGAAGAGCTTAACGAACCTGTCAAAGGTATAGATAGCTTACCTCGCCGGCGATACGCTGCGAGCTGTATCCGTGATCCTCGGAGGCGGATGTGGGGGACTCGGCGCCTTTGGTTAGCACCTTCCAGACGTCTTCATACGTTGTGTCGAAGAGCCTACTAAGGGTCTGGTGCTGCACCGGGTCGAATTCCCACAATGTAAAATCCCGTTCTTGGCACGGGAGGATCAGGCGAACGAGCATGACCTGGACTATGTTGGCGAGCCGGATTGGCTTGTTCACCAGGGACTGGCTGCATGTTTGCAACCAAGTCACTTCTTCCTCATTGCCCCACGACAGGCCTGCTCTTTCCAGGACATGAGCCGCGTGGGGGGTCCGGATCTGAACTCAGGGGCCGCGACCCATTTCGAATCACGGGGCTCGGTGATGTAAAATCACCCATCCTGCCACCCCTTTAGGGACTCCACGAGGGAGTCATCGAACCAGAGGACGTTGGCTATCTTGCCAACCATAGCGCCTCCGCACTCCGCCAGGGTGCCGGACACCAGCTTGGGCTTGACGTTGAAGATCTTGAGCCAGAGGCCGAAGTGGGGGCGGACGCGGAGAAAAGCCTCACACACGACGATAAACGTCGAGATGTTGAGGACGAAGTTTGGGGCCAGATCGTGAAAATCTAGGCCGTAGTAGAACATGAGCCCCCGGACAAATGGGTGAAGTGGAAAGCCCAGTCCGCGGAGGAAGTGGGGGAGAAAAACTACCCTCTCATGGGGCCTTGGGGTAGGAAGAAGCTGCCCCTTATCAGGAAGCCGATGCGGGATATCCTTGGACAAGTATCCGGCTTTCCTTAGCCTTTTTACTTGAGCCTCCGTAACAGAGGAGACCATCCACTTGCCTCCCGCTCCGGACATTGTTGGAGAAGGTTGAGGAAGAAGAGCGGACTTGGGCGCTGGAGCTTGAGTGCGCGAGAGATGGATTGGCAAAGGAGGAAGAAGGCGTAGGTTAAAAAGGTGAATCCTTATCCCTTTATATAAGCAGGTACGGTTAGGTGTCCTCACCTACCTAATAAAACTCACTTGACTCCCAAACGCCGCGGTAAATGGTGTGGTTGGGTTACCCACGTCCGTATTAATGAGAATCCCGTTAGAAGGGGGCACACGATCTCTGCTTCGACAAGACGTGCCAAGGAAACCGCCTCGCTATACGAGCTGAGGTGGAACAATGAAAACAATGTATATAGAAGGCTTGGCCGCAGTGTTATGACGCACTGTGGGATACGTCAGCAGATTTGATTTGTGTTAATAGTATTCTTTGTATGGCAATATATGGAAACTTATTTTGCAGAGCCGGACACTATTCTGTGGTGTTTATAATCTTCTTGAAGAACTTGGAGGAGGAACCCGCCTTGCAATGCCGAAGACAATCTGCGCGCCGGACTCGTCGTCATTGAAGCCTGGTTCAGGGGCTACTGAGGGTGTCCTGGATTAGGGGGTGTTCGGATAGCCGAACTATACCTTCAGCCGGACTCCAGGACTATGAAGATACAAAGTTGAAGACTTCGTCCCGTGTCTGGAAGGATCTTTTCTTGGCGTGGAAGGCAAGCTAGGTGTGTGGATATTCGAGATCTCCTACCATTGTAACCGACTCTGTGTAACCCTAACCCTATCCGGTGTCTATATAAACCGGAGGGTTGTAGTCCGTAGGACAACCATCATCATACACAATCATACCATAGGCTAGCTTCTAGGGTTTAGCCTCCTTGATCTCGTGGTAGATCCACTCTTGTACTACCCTTATCATCAATATTAATCTAGCAGGAGTAGGGTTTTACCTCCATCGAGAGGGCCTGAACCTGGGTAAAATAAAGTGTCCCTTGTCTCCTGTTACCATCCGACCTTGACGCACAGTTCGGGACCCCCTACCCGAGATCCGCCGGTTTTGACATCGACAAGGAGGCTTAACGCTGTCGCCGTCGGCGAGGGACTACCGGCACAACTGTTCACTTTCCACCCAGCGGCGGCGCGGGAGGGCCTCCGACCCCTTCTTCTACGCCGCCGTCCCGTCGCCCACCGAACCACGCCCCAAGAACCTTAAGGTATAATTTACTTACTCCACATGCATTGCTCTAGCTGCATGTATACCATGAATCTAGGACGTGGTTCAAAGAGGAAAGGAGTGGGAAAAGTTGTATATAACATGAATCTAGGACGTAGTTCAAAGAGGAAATGAAGGGGGAAAGTTGTATAGCATTAATCTAGGACATGGTTCAAAGAGGAAAGGAATGGGGGAAAGTAGTGGGGAAAGTTGTATCGCATAAATCTAGGATGTGGTTAAAAAAGAAAGGAAGGGGCGAAAGTACTAGTTCAAAAAGGAAAGGAAGGGACAAGGCTGTAGAGTTTGAGCAGGACTAGATTTGCTGCGCTCACATAGGGAAAGGCGTCTGATAACAAAACTGGGACCAACACGGACTGACATGGAGTTTTTTTAGTCCCTACACCAAAATGTCCCTGTAAACAAACACCCTCTAATAATGCCGCTGCAAAATTGATGCAATGCCACAGTTAAAAGCAAATTACATGTTTAACGAATTTTATTGTTCATATAATATCTATGTTAATATTAATCAATGCCATTGTTTGAGAAATGCTACTGTCTTGCTTTCTTTCCCATTTAGATAAGGTAGATGCTTCTTTTTGTTGCCTTCTATGTCATCCACCGTTATTGACCACTAATTCTTTCCTTTGCACCTCTGTGTAAACAGGGTTATCTGCTTCACCTTGTTGCCATTGTGACCTTTTGTTGCACTGCACAAAACACTTTTCTTTTAAGAGTGTTTTGTGCAGTTCAACCAAAATGTCACACCGACAACATTGCTTGATTGCTTGATCTTAGTGGAACTACACAAGAGGAGATCTTACTTCCTATCCGTTAATGCGAATTTGGTTCAGGTCTTCTTCTTTTGAGTTGTTCTAATTCTGCATCATGAGAGGTCAGTACTAGCATTCTTTCACATGATTCTGCAGTGTGCATTCATATGGTGTGCTACTTGTATGATAATGTTGCTTGATTTTAGTGAACTACACAAATGGAGACAAGACTTCCAATCTGTATGTGCACCGTAATATCCCATTGAGGTAAGATAAGGATATTTCACAACTGCTGGCATGTATTTTGCCACTTTCATCAGAAAATTAAGTTTAGTACTATACTTGTGCTCCCTAATTGACATGCCAAATCTTACATTTAAGGCGAATCTTGTTTGTTATTGAACCAAGTGATGAACGGGAAGAACAAGGGGAAGAAAAACAAAAATCAACTCCCGGTGTTGTAATGAAGCACTGGAACTGTGATGGCACAAGTAATGATATAGTTTTGCATCTTAATTTATTACTATGGCTGGAACGAGCAATTGTTTTGCCACTGATTTGATGCCACTCTTAATGTAGTATGTAATTATCTCTACTTGTGCAAACAGGGATCTTCTTTGAAGATACCATATATTTTAGTGGAACTGCACAAGAGGATGTTTGGAACATTAAACTAATCGAGGAGTATATAGTAAGCTTGGCCACCACCGTAGATAGCAACAGAAGGTTCCGGAGAAACGCTTCATCTGTATGCTCTACACAATAAGCCTCCTGACAAAGGTTGGCACTCGCCCACTGATTTCATCCATATGATTGAGCTTTGTCATCTCTATTGGTGTTGTGCTATTGTTTAGATATTGTCATGAAAAAGTGGTATTGTCCTTGAGAAGTGCTTCATCTATGCTGTTTTAAAGGTTTCCTTTCCTTTGTTTCGAGCAAACAGTGATGCTAGCATTTAGTAGTCCTCTTGTCTTTGCACAACAGGATCATCTTCCTCTGTAGAAGAATATGGAGTACGTGAAGTGACTAGTTCCGATTATGCCAGGATGAAGAAGCCCTGTCTATCTTATCATCAGAAGGAGCAGTTGAAGGATGGTTACATTACTCCCGACAAGACCAAACTAACTTCAACTCAGAAGGACTGACAAAATCTCCATTTTTTGCTGTGATGCGCGAGTACAATGTTGCTCTAGGATTCTTTCTAGTGAGTTCCATTTTTCTAAAAGTGTGCTCTACATGGACCATGTATTTGTGCAAACAGGGGTGCTCAGCTTGATTTCAATGGGAACTGCACAAAATGTTCATGAATACATCGAATCATTCATTTCCACCACAAGAAAGGAGGTGCCGATAAGTTCAAGGCGTGGCAACATATAAGGGCGAAATCATACAAGCTACACGCGAATTTGGTTGATTTTGGTGGAATTGCACAAAAAGAACAGCTGGTTTATTTAGCATGAGGTGCCATGTCAATGTCCGAACTGATGGCAAACCCTGCCCATTCCACAATCGCAGGCATTTGATATTTTGGAATGGGACAACCTTGTCAAATTTTGCTCATTGATTTTAGCAAGACATGCGTCTGATATTTTCGAATGGGACGCCCTTTGCTGTCAGCAGCGTCGATCAATTTTTTTCTTTATTCTTTAGTTGTGAAGTAAATATTGCCTCTGACATGTGAGTCACTGAGATGCATAATCATCGATTGTTTTGAATGTTCTCTATGGATTGCCAGGCATGTGTGTTTGATTGCAATGTACAGAAATGCTAAAAAGCTGCTCAAACTATTTGTACTCCTTCTGTTCCTTTTTATTTCGCACATTGTGAAAGTGCATACTTTTTTGTATAAGATTGGTCAAAGTAGAGATACTTTGACTGCAGACAAAACTTGTATGCAGACTAGAAAGGACCAGAGGGAGTACATGTGAAACTGCTGCAAACGAGGTGATCACCCTGGGAATAATGCTAGTACGTATTGTTTTGCATGTTCATCCAATGCCAGTGATACAGGAATTCGAACTAATCGAAATAAATTCATTCATAAGCAGTCGGATTTCATTACATTTCAACTAAAAAGGGGTGCGGTGGAGGTATAATTAATTAACCGGCCTAGCTTGTCATAGCGATTAGGGCAACTAGGAGCCCAATGATCAGGATCACCACATGACAAACACCTTTCTTCTTGTCATTCTTCTTCTTGAAGTTCGTGTGTTGCACAGCCTTGTTCTTCCCATCAAACTTTGCTTCACCATCAAACATGCCCTTGTTCTTGAACTTGTGGGGTTGGAAGTTCTTTTGTACCATATTGGCACTAGATCCTCCCTCATTTCCTCAAGCATGTGTGTCCTTTGCTCTCGCCTTTTCTTCCACATCAAGAGTGCCAATGAGATCCACGAAGGAGGAAGCTTGGTGACGAAGGAGGTATAATTAATTAATCGAAGCTACCCACATGTGTCCCGCTGAGCCGAACAGAAGCTTTAGTGACTAAACTGCAGGTGCAGTTGCGTAACTGACATGTGGCCTGTTGGGCCCACGTGTCAGTCAGCCAACTGCACCAGCAGTTAAGTAGAAGCACCGTTATTCTCCAGCAGAACTCCCCGACTCCACGTCGCCGCCAAGAAGCTAACCGGTCGTCAATGGTCAACCCGCCTAGCTTGGCTTCAATAGGAGGGTAGCAGCGGTGGCCTTACTTGGACCCGAGCGGCAGCGACCTACCGTGTTCTACTCTTCCTTGTTTTCTGTGTGGCGCGGCCTTGTTGGCAGCGGGGCGGGGCCTCGGCGGAGCTGGCGATGTCCTTTGTCTCGTTGCCGGCGGGCGGCGCCTCAGCGGAGCGGTGGAAATCCTCCCTCGCGTTGCCCTTAGGGTGGGGCCAAGGCTGAGCCGGCGATGTCCTCTGCCTCGTTGTTGGCGGGGCGGGGCCTCGCCGGAGCCGGCGGTGTCCTCTGCCTCATTGTTGGCGCCGTGGGGCCTCGACGGAGAGGGCCTCGTCGACGCCAGCAAAGTGGGGACTCGTCGGAGCCGGCATTGTCCTCTGCCTCGTCCTCGGTCTCGCCAAACAGCGCCTCGCCCCCTTCATCGCCCTCTTTGCTATCCTCTTTGTAGGCGGCCGCAACCTCCACCACCCGCATGTGGTACCGCTAGCGCTCGAGGCGGCTCTTGCGGGCGGAGCGGTACGAGTCGAGCAGTGCCTCCTGCTCCGCCCGCTCCGCAGCGATTTGCTCCTCCGCCTGCAGGTGCTCCTGGAGGAGATGGTGGTTGTAGGCGGTGTCGGCCTGCGCCTCCCGGAACTACTCCTGACGCACACTGTCCATATATTGGGCACGGGCCTCGCCGATGGTAATGGTGCAATGCACCTGCGAGGGTGGCGCGGAGGAGGGGGTTGGCGCCGAATCGTCGACTACCATGTTCTCCATTGCGACTTCGTCGTCCTCCGGCTGGCTGCCGGCCAGCCGGTCGGCAGCAATGGCTGCCATCTCCTTGTGGTCCGTCGTCCACCCGTCCGGAAGTGCGCTGGAGCGCGAGGAAGCCATGGTGGGCAGTAGTGGTGTGGACAGGAGAAAGGGAACGGATGCGGATGACCGCGGCTATGGACGGCGTAGCAGTTTATATAGCAATGGTGGGCGGGCAGAGGGACGGACGTGTGGCGCCGGAGTAGCCGCCTCGGCAACCGCGTATCATTAATGTGGGCGGCAGATGGACGGATGGACGGCACTTGTGTCGTTTGAAGCGGGGCAGGCGGCGCTGACTATTTCGGGCGGAAAGTACGCGCGGGCGAGGAGATGACTTTACTTGGAGAGGATGACAATGGGGACCCACCAGGTCCATAGCCTCAGTGCCTCCTTATTATATATATATATGTGTGTGTGTGTGTGTGTGTGTGTGTGTGTGTGTGTGTGTGTGTGTGTGTGTGTGTGTGTGTGTGTGTGTGTGTGTTTGAGTGTGTGTGTGTATAAAACTATACTCCCTTCGTCTAGGTGAATAAGTCGTATTAGAAGGTGCATCACGACCTAGGTGTAAGCAGATTGGTGGAAAAGAAGAATATTTCTCTCTTCTAAACACAAAATTTAATCACAGCAGTTAAGAGGATGCCTTATTAGCTACCCATGCAGGCCATCGTAATTCATAGCATGCAAAGCGCTTTTATTTCTTGCCTAATAACCGCATGGACGTGTTGCATGCATTGGTCCTTGCCCGAGCAAAAAAAGGGAGGAAATGGGTTTCCACGGGAGACAATGAGGCAGAGGTGGAAGCACTCGCTGGAGTGATTTATTTTTCTTCCCCCTGCTTTTCTAACATCATGGTCCCACACAATTGTCAACCTATGTATAGTCAATAAACGAGAGAATTGCACAAGAAGCGGACGACAGCTGGGACAAAGCAGCTCGAGCAGTATTTGTGTTTTTGAGGTGTGAGCACTGCAGAGTTTTTTGATGTTTAGCCCATATATTTTTTTCTCCTCTGAGCAACAACGAAAACATCGCTGCTGGTATTAACTCGGCGGGCTGTCATGGTTTTGTCACGGCAGATGTCCTAGTGTTAGGACTTAGTCGTGGAGCCATCGCGACGGGTTAGCTTGAAGGGGTTAAAGCGGACACAGGGACGCAGGAGAGTTTATACTAGTTCGTCCCCTTCGATGAAGGTAAAAGCCTACGTCTAGTTGTGATGGAATTGATGGGGCTTCGAGGGCTTAGGGAGCAAACAAGCTTCGCCTAAGTCTCGGGTTGTTGTTTGTTCTTGAACCGTCGCCGGGTCGTCCCCTTATATACATGGGTGACGCCCGTCGGTTCATAGAGTCCCAACACCGGTTCATATTCGTATCCGGGTTGGTCTCTTCTTATCCCTAACTTACAATACAAGTTTATATACACATGCCGGTTTACGGCTACAAGTCTTAAACCGACTATGGGCCCCAGGCCCTCATCTGCTTTCTTGGGCTTTAATACTCCTGAACTACTGATGGAGTTGACCCGGCCCAGATAGGCCGGTTTACGCCCAGTAGTAATATCCCCAACATTAGGCCCCAGATTGATTTGAACGGGTTCATGTCAATCCTTTAGCAAAGAATCTTTATCTTCAACATCTTATTGTAGTTTGTTGAACAGCCGTGATGTCATCTTCCCTGGTCGTTGCAAACTGGAGTGACATCACCTGTCATAAAGAGAGCATCAATGATACCGTCTTGCTTAATAGATCCGCAATAACCGAGGCGACAGCTCCGCTTCCAAAATTCACGGTCCCTTGATTGACGCGCCTGACCCATGTCCTTTTGCCTTATAAATAGGATCAAAGGGTCATTTCGTTTCTCCCCTTCGTGCCCTTCTTCTTCGTCTTCCTCGCGTCGCCAGCCTCAGAGCTCCGCCGCCGCCGTCAACTTCTGCACCGACCTTGGCCGCTGCATCAACCTGAACTCACCAGAGCACCGCGGCGACCTCCCGCGTCTTCCTCAACCCTGGTAAGCCTTCTGCTGTTCTCAACACAGATCTGTTCTAGGGTTTCATGTTCTTGCAGTGTTCATCACCTGTTCATGTTCATATACTAGCCCCTGGATGCATATGTGAATCCATGCTCTGTGCAGCGGTAACTTTTAGTATCCGCCTTTAGTTTCGTGCCCAGGACCATAGATCTCACATATATTTCTGCCCATTGATGAAATACTATCCTGCTTTGAGTTTTTTGGCTATTTTCCTTCTTTTCTGAACTTGCTTTAGATCCAATGCTGTAGAAAAATCTTGCGAAATCTGTTTGTGCATACTTATCCATCCGCAATCTCAGCTGTTTCAAATGCTTAGATCAGGCGGTTTAACTTGGTGTTGAAAAAATTAACCAATCGATATATACCATTAGTCCCCTTGTTGAACTCTTTAGCCAAATGTTGTCACTTCATAGAACTCCGGTTTAGATATAGTTGTCTCCGGTTTAACATTGTTCATACCAGTGTACATTTAACCAACACATTCTTGAACCGGAATCACTTATTTTGTAGATTTCACCATGGCCAAACAAGTATACGAGTGCAACTGGGTTCCTTCACGCGTCACAGAAACTCAACTGAATAATTTAGTCTTAACCGGCGCCTTAAGCAGCAAAGACACTATCCATTGGAGGGTCCCCGGTACAGAATGTCCTCCCACACCTCAAGAGGGAGAGGTCGTCGTTTTCGCAGATCACTTGGCCCGGGGTTTTAATTTCCCCGGTACAGAATGTCCTCCCACACCTCAAGAGGGAGAGGTCGTCGTTTTCGCAGATCACTTGGCCCGGGGTTTTAATCCGCCTGGTTCAAAATTCTACCAGGATGCCTTAGCCAATTTTCAACTCCGCCCGCAAGACACTGGCCCCAATTCTGTTACCAACATATGCCACTTCCAAGTGCTCTGTGAGGCATTCTTTCAAGAGGAACCCACAGTTGAGTTGTTCAGAGACTGCTTTCATCTAAACCGCCGCACAGAGTTTACTGATGGCTCCAATACGGAATTGGGTGGTGTGGTGATTCAGAAAAGAAAAGAGGTCACTTACCCTCACGCTAAACTGCACAGCCATCCCAAAGAGAGGAATCAATCATGGTTCTATTGCAAAGACACCTCCCCTGCTGATGAAAACCCTTTGCCTGGCTTTCGTCCGGAGCGACTAAGCAATACCTATCCTTTTCCACAAAGGTTAACTGCCAAAGAGAGAAGTAAATATGCTCCCCAACTTTCCAAACTCAGGGCCTTCATGGCTAACGGTTTAACACGAGTTGATCTTGCTCGCTGTTGGATATCGTGGAGCATACTGCCCCTCAGTCAGCGCTCCGGTTTGATGTGCGAATATACTGGCAGTGTCTATGACCCCCTGCGACATGTTAACATCCAGCTCACCGATGATGAAGTCACAGAAGCTGTGAAGAAAATGTTGAACGAACTGGAACACATCTGTGCTCTAACCGGCCTGCTTCCCTTCTGTGCCACCAACAAACCGCCAGCTGTAAGATTTTAATTTTACCTTTTACTGAGCATGTCATTGCTATATCTTCCCATTATTTAACATCAACATCTATTTAAACAGGGCGATGATCCGTTTTGGAGCAAGAAGCTTCCACATGAGAAACCAGAAAAAACAGACAAACCGGAAAGACCAATCCAGCCAAAGACTAAAGTCGTGAAGAGGTCCGCCCACAGGAAGAAAACCACTGCATCTTCTGATCCGGCCGCTGATGATAACGTGGGTAATCCGGACCTTGAGGTAGAGCTTGACTCACTTGGCTTATTTTTCACACGCCTTATTGATGATGATATTTGTCAGGATGATGCCGAAGCCAGCCATGCTGACGCTGCAGAGGTAATCTCTCTCTCTTCCGATTCAAACCCTTTGCCTTCACAAAAAATCCGTCAGGCAAACCGGAAGGTTAAATTTTCTCATCCTCTTGCTTACTTGGATCTCAAATTTCTTATGAAGACCCAACAACACGAAGCTCGCTGCACAACCCGGCACAGAGGCCAGGTAGTTACCTCCGCCGGTTTACCGAATAGTCCGGTTCGGAAACGCCGTTCAGAGGTCTCTAATTTGCTTGTAAGTGCTTGTCCTAAAGCGGGCTGTTTTCATCAACCTCTTAATCCATCTGACTCCGATTATCAGGTTACTTCCCATTCATCCTCTGGCGAGTCATCGGGTACTCAGCTGCCACTGCTCAAAACGGTGCTTGGGTAAGCTATACTTATCATAATATTTCTGGTGTATTACTTTGTAACATATGCTGTTTTTGAATTTTATTACTCCTTTCACGGCCAAGCCTAGACCGAGCAAGAAGGCCCGCCTGGATAAAGTGGCCGAGGAAGACGCCGTCCCTGAACCGGATAAAACGCCAGATCTTGAAGCGGCTATTCGTGAAGATATACCCAACGACCCACCACTGCAAGATGATGACTTTATTGCTAAAGAAAGGCCTATTGACACCTCAGGCCCTGTCAACCAGCCCACAAGCCCCATCCGGATTGAGAGATCCACTAGTCCATCCCAGCCTGCTGACAAACCGACTGCCCCAGTGCGAACCGGTGATGCTAAGGATGATGATGTTGTAATTACTGGCATTGGCCGTACAGAGCCAAGCAATCCTGTCGCCCTATCCAAGCATACTGTCAAAGAAGAATTTGCTGCCATGGGAAAAGGCAAGTGGAATGTTGATCTGGCAACTTATGCTGCTCTGAATACCCAAGACCTTCATTCCGGCTACCTGAACCGGCTGTATACCAGCCGTGATTATGAAGCTGGTCTGCTGAATATGATGAAAGAAAATTTTGACATAACTTCCCGGTGCTTTTCCTGCTTGGATATTCCAATTTTGTTAATTCTCCTAGCCCCCAAGGGCCGGTTTAAAATCTTCATTCAAACCGGGACTTGCTAATATAAATCTCCATGCTTCGGAATTCGCTCATGTAGCCCCCAAGGGCCGGTTCAACTTAGTGTAGTTAAACCGGGACTTTAAGTAATTGACATCACAGCATCAGAATTTATTCGAGCAAATAGCCATTAGCCCCCAAGTGCCAAGTTGAATACTTGTATTGATCTTGGGACTTTATAATCAGTTGAAAGATGAAGATCAAATATGCATTAGCCCCCAAGTGCCGAGTGCATAACTTGTTATGTGGTTGGCACTTCAATTTTTGCACTGCTTTCTGAATCATATAATTGTCTGTATGCAGGCTGAGCTGAAGACAAAAGAAAACCAAGTCGCCGATCTCCAAGAAAATCTGAAGTCTCAACAAGCTGAAACCTCAAAAGCAAAAGAGGAGTTGACCAGCGCTTTAAGCGTCATGGAACAGCTTAAGGAGGATTTCAAAAAGGAGCGGGCGGACTGGGCCACTGAGAAGTCCGCTTTAATCAAGCAAGCAGAAGATGCCGAGGCTGCGCTCAAACCGGTGGTGGAAGAACTGACCGGCATAAAGTGGCAAGTGCACTCCACGACTTCTGCTATCTTTGGTAAGCCGATTTAACTTCTGGAATTACTCAGTCTTCTTATGTAGCTTTCAATTTGCTGACTCTTTGTAACATTTCAGGAACACGCATTGGTCACTTGGGGTCAGATGTAGGGATGAAATTGAAAGCCGCCAACACATTGATCGAGCAGCTGTATACTGGAGCATAGCGGATTATCTCTACTGCATCACATAATAATCCGGCACCCACTTTAATTCAAGATACTTTGAAGAGGTTGTCGATGCTTCCTGCCCGGGTTGAAGAGCTGAAGGCATCTGCGGCTCGAACCGGCGCCATCAATGCCTTAATCCGGGCAAAAGCATGGGTGCCGGATTTTGACCCTGTTGAGGCAGCTCAGGGCTATCCCAGCCTGAAGGAAGACGGATCAGCATTTAGCGAAGCGGAGCAATAAACCGGGAGGTGCGTCCTCTAGCTTGCCAATTGGCTAAAGAGGCAGACTTGTCGCATTATCAAGCACAATACAATGATCAAAACAAGCGAGTAGCCGCACCGATTCCTGAAGCGGAAAATCTTATCCCTCCAATCCGTAAGCACACTTATGCTCCTGATATTGAACCGTCACTGCTGATCCATGATGAAGCTGTCTTTCAAGCATTAATGGGAATCGACTGGACAACTGTTGATTTCCAGCCGCTGGGTAGAGAAGCAGAAGTTGAAGCGGCGCGGGATGATCCATAACCATCAAGCCATGCTGGTGACCAAGCTTGAACCGGAAGCCGGTTTAAACTTCTCCTCCTTCGAAAAAACAATGATCTTATTTGGGCACCGTGTTGCCTTGTAATAGGCTAGCCAATACTCTTGCTTTTGTTATGCCTTCGTGCATAAATACTGCAATCTGCGCTTCCTTTGGGTGATAAAATTTCCAAAGTATTTTCTGCAATCAAGAAATCTTAAAATACCGTCGCGGTTGTACCGTCAGGCGGATTGTTATGAAATCAAAATATCTGAAATTTGAAGTATATGATCTAATCTTTGTGATACATAATACCTGCCATCGTTGGGCATGAAGCTGGCTTAGCCAATCTTGAAACGGAGGTTTTATAAACCCACACTATTGGAGGAGACAACAGCTCCTGTATATATGTAATGCCAGTTTACCTTGTAAAACCGTGCCAGGTGTTATAATAAACACCATGTTACTCCTAAGTTGGATGTTCAACGAAGAAGATCAAACCAGGCAAATAAACTCCGGATTAAAAATGGACCGTGTTCCGTCAATTGACAGTTTGAACCGGTTTAAAATACTTTGTCGGTTTAAAAACGCAACAAGAATAAAAAAATTAGGCAAAGGTAATGATAAAAACCGTTTGCAAAAAGAGGCTTTATTGAGCTGATCAGATGGTGTTACCATGGTCGGACACGACCAAGCCCCCGATAGGCATAGCTATGGTTCAAGTCAGCCAGGTCCCCAAATGAAACCGTGGCATTTATGCCGATCAAGAGGCGTGGCAATGGTTCGGGTTCGACCAAGCCCCCAAGTGATTTTGTGGCCTTAGGCCGATCAAGAGGTGTGACTGGTTCAGACTTGACCATGTCCCCAAGTGATCTGGTGGCTTTCGCCTATCAAAAGGTGTTGCATTGGTTCGGATACGACCAAGCCCCCAAGTGATGTCATAAAGCTTTTGAAAAGCAAATTCAAGGGGTAAACCAGAGGCCGCTTTAAGACAGAACAACTCCGTGTAACCACTCATGATGTAAAAAGAACAGAGACCCCGCTTTAGCTGAGCCTCTGATTTATCATAATATATATAGTATCATAATATGTACATAGGTAGAGCTGATGGCTCAGGTATAATAAGGCCGAAGATGAGCTATGTTCCACGGCCTGTTTGTCTCCTCCTCTGATATACGTGAGTCTTTGTGCTCTCGAATATCGATCAGATAGTATGACCCATTGTGCAGATTCTTGCTGACCACGAAAGGCCCCTCCCAAGGTGGGGATAACTTATGCATATCAGTCTGATCTTGGATGAGTCGAAGTACCAAGTCTCCCTCTTGAAAGGTTCTGGTTCTGACTCGGCGACTGTGATAACGACGAAGATCCTGTTGGTAAATCGTCGAGCGGGCAGCAGCTATGTCATGCTCTTCATCCAACAGGTCCAAACCATCTTGCCGTGCTGTCTCGTTGTCCGCTTCAACATAAGCCGCCACACGAGGTGAGTCATGACGGATATCACTGGGGAGAACCGCCTCCGCTCTGTAGACCATGAAGAACGGTGTGTATCCTGTTGACCTATTGGGTGTGGTATTGATGCTCCATAACACGGATGGTAAACCCTCTAACCAACAACCCAGTCTTCTCTGCAAAGGAACCATAAGCCGGGGTTTGATGCCTCTCAAGATCTCTTGATTAGCCCTTTCTACTTGGCCATTAGACTGTGGGTGCGCTACTGATGAAACGTCAAGCCGGATGTGCTCACGTTCGCAGAACTCTTTCATGGCACCCTTGGAAAAATTGGTACCATTATCTGTGATGATACTATGTGGAAAACCAAACCGGAAAATCACTTTTTTGATGAACTGAACCGCCGTGGCCGCATCATACTTGCTAACAGGTTCTGCCTCTACCCACTTTGTAAACTTGTCAACCGCCACCAGGAGGTAGGTCTTCTTATCCTTGGACCTTTTGAAAGGCCCAACCATATCCAGCCCCCAAGTCGCAAACAGCCAAGTAATTGGAATCATTCTCAATTCTTGAGCCGACACATGAGCACGTCTTGAAAACTTTTGGCAACCGTCACATCGTCTGACTAGATCTTCCGCATCAGCATGAGCAGTTAACCAATAGAAGCCATGGCGGAACGCTTTAGCCACCAAAGATTTTGAATCGGCGTGGTGACCACAATCTCCTTCGTGGATCTCACGCAAAATTTCACAGCCTTCTTCAGGAGACACACAGCGTTGAAACGCCCCTGATACACTGCAATGATGCAACTCGCCGTTGACAATAGTCATGGACTTGGATCGCCAGATTATCTGTCGGGCCAGAATCTCATCCTCTGGTAACTCGCCCCGGTTCATGTACGCAAGGTAAGGAAGCGTCCAATCCGAAATGACATGAAGAGCTGCCACCAACTGAGCCTCCGGATCAGGAATAGCCAAATCCGCTTCACCAGGGAGCTTGACCGACGGGTTGTGCAGCACATCGAGAAAAACATTGGGCGGGACCGGTTTGGGCTGAGAGCCCAACCGGCTTAAAGCATCCGCCGCTTCATTCTTCCGTCGGTCCACGTGGTCCACCTGATAGCCTTTAAAGTGACCTGCAACAGTATCCACCTCACGACGATATGCTGCCATGAGTGGGTCCTTGGAATCCCAAGTGCCAGACACCTGTTGAGCCACGAGGTCCGAGTCACCGAAGCACTTAACTCGACTTAAATTCATCTCCTTAGCCATCCAGAGACCGTGGAGCAAGGCTTCATACTCAGCTGCATTGTTAGTACGAGGGAACATTAAGCGGAGAACGTAACAAAACTTGTCACCTCATGGGGAAGTTAAAACCACTCCAGCCCCCGAGCCCTCCAATTGCCTGGATCCGTCAAAATGGATGGTCCAATATGTGTGATCCGGCTTTTCTTCAGGTGCTTGCAGTTCCTTCCAATCATTGATGAAATCAACAAGTGCTTGAGACTTAACCGCCGTCCGAGGCACGTATTTTAACCCGTGCGGCCCAAGCTCTATAGCCCACTTGGCAATCCGGACAGTCGCTTCCCGGTTCTGGATGATATTGCCCAAGGGAGCAGAACTGACCACCGTAATGGCATGCCCTTGGAAGTATTGCTTAAGCTTCCGGCATGCCATAAAAACTCCATATACCAGCTTCTGCCAATGCGGATACCTTTGTTTGGACTCAATAAGTACCTCGTTGATATAATAGACCGGACGATGAACCGGGTGCTCCTTGCCTGCCGCCTTTCGCTCCACCACAATAGCCACACTGACCGCACGAGCATTAGCAGCAACATATAGCAACAATGGCTCCTTGTCAATGGGAGTGGCGAGCACAGGCGGATTGGCCAATTGCCTCTTTAAGTCCTCAAATGCCTTATCAGCAGCAGAACTCCAAACGAGTTGATCTGTCTTCTTTAACATCTGATACAAAGGGATTGCCTTCTCACCAAGGCGACTGATAAACCGGCTCAACGCGGCAATCCGGCCTGCCAGGCGTTGAACATCATTGATACACTTTGGTTTAGCCAAGGAGGTGATGGATGTGATCTTCTCCGGATTAGCCTCGATTCCCCTATTGGACACCAGAAAACCCAATAACTTGCCTGCCGGTACACCAAAGACACACATGGCCGGATTAAGCATCATCTTGTACGTCCTCAGGTTATCAAAGGTTTCCTTCAAATCGTCAACCAGAGTCTCCTTCTCCCTTGACTTAACCACGATATCATCCACGTAAGCATGTACATTACGGCCAATCTGCTTGTGAAGGCAATTTTGTACACACCATTGATAAGTTGCCTGGGCACTCTTGTGCCCAAAAGGCAAAGACACATAGCAGAAGGTTCCAAAGGGAGTTATGAACGCTGTCTTCTCCTGGTCCTTAACTGCCGTTTTGATCTGATGATAGCCAGAATATGCATCCAAAAAATGCAAACGCTCATAACCTGTCATAGCATCAATAATTTGATCAATACGGGGGAGGGCAAAAGGATCTGCTAGACAAGCCTTATTAAGATCTGTGTAATCCACACACATGAGCCAGGTGCCATTTTTCTTAAGGACCAGCACCGGATTAGCAAGCCACTCAGGGTGGAAAACTTCAATAATAAAGCCAGCAGCCAAGAGCCTGGCCACCTCCTCTCCAATAGCCTTGCGTCTTTCTTCGTTAAACCGGCGGAGGAACTGTTTCACCGGTTTGTACTTAGGATCCACATTAAGAGTGTGCTCAGCGAGTTGCCTCGGTACACCTGGCATGTCAGAGGGTTTCCATGCAAAAATGTCTCGATTCTCACGGATGAACTCGATGAGCGCGCTTTCCTATTTTGAATCCAAGTTGGCACTGATGCTGAACTGCTTGGACGAATCGCTAGGCACAAAGTCAATAAGCTTAGTTTCAGCTGCCGATTTGAATTTCAGGGCCGGGTCATGCTCCGTGGTTGGTTTCTTCAACGGAGTCATGTCTTCCGGATCAACGTTGTCTTTATAAAATTTCAACTCCTCGGTCGCACAAACCGACTCTGCGTAGGCCGCATCTCCTTCCTTGCACTCCAAAGCAACTTTACGGCTTTCGTGAACCGTTATTGTCCCCTTGTGACCCGTCATCTTGAGCTGCAAATACACATAACAGGGGCGTGCCATGAACTTGGCGTAGGCCGGTCGCCCAAACAGGGCGTGATATGGACTTTGTATTTTTACCACTTCAAATGTCAATTTCTCCGACCTGGAATCATGATCATCTCCAAAGGCCACTTCCAGAGCTATCTTACCAACCGGATATGCTAACTTGCCAGGTACCACACCATGGAACACCGTATTGGACGGTTTGAGATTTTTATCTATTAGTCCCATACGACGGAAGGTCTCATAGTACAAGATATTAATGATGCTCCCTCCATCCATGAGTACCTTGGTGAACTTATAACCTCCCACTTGAGGCGCCACCACCAATGTGAGCTAACCCGGGGAGGGTGATCCTCTCTGCTCCACACGATTGGCTGTTCGGACCAGCGTAGATATTGGGGCACGGCTGGTTCGATAGAGTTGACTGCCCGCTTCTGAACCTTCCGGTCTCGCTTGTCCGAGCTAGTAGTGAAGACATGGTACTATCCACTATTCAACTGTTTTGGGCTGCTCTGGTAACCCGACTGCTGTTGCTGCTGGTTGTAACCGCCCTGGTTATTCTGATTATTTTGATTGCTATATCCGCCCGGATTACCATTAAACCCTGAACCGGAATTTCCACCACCGTAACCCGGCCACCGGAGCCGTGATCATACCGGAAGGCATTAGAATCCTTGAACTCCTGCATAATGTAGCAGTCCTTCCAAAGGTGGTTTGCTGGCACCTCCTTCGTCCCATGCTTTGGACAGGGCTGGTTCAATAGATAATTTAAGCGGTCCGAGTTAGGGTTAGGCGCTCCACTGCGATTCGGCGGTTTACCCTTGCGTCGCTGGCCCTTGTTCTGTGCATTGGTATTAGCCACGAGGTCCATGTTGCCATCCGCTTTACGCTTGCCTCCGCTAACATTACCTGCTGAGTGATGTTGCTGACCTTTGGAGTTGTTGTTCTTCTTTCCCTTCCCTGTCTTGTCATCATCAGACTCGGGATCCTTGGTACTATCAGAATCAGCATACTTTACCAAAGCAGCCATGAGGGTCCCCATGTCAGTGCAATGGCGCTTCATCCGTCCTAACTTCAGCTTTAGGGGCCCAAACCGGCAGTTGCCTTCTAGGGTTATAACCGCGGTGTCAGCGTTGATACGATCTGATGAATGTAGAACTTGCGAGACCCGGCGCACCCAATGAGTCGTCGATTCTCCTTCCTCATGGACACAGGCAGCTAAGTCCACTATTGACATAGGCTGCTTACATGTATCCGTGAAATTACTGATAAACCGGGCTCGTAACTGGGCCCATGAACTGGTAGAATTGGCCGGTAAGCTTTTTAACCAAGTACGGGTCGTTCCTTTGAGCATCATGGTGAAGTACTTCGCACATGCCGCATCATCCACATCAAGCATCTCCATGGCCATCTCATAGCTCTCCACCCATGTCTCGGTAGGTTGATCCGCCGTGTAATTTGGTACCTTGCGCGGGCCCTTTAAATCCTTGTGCAGGCGCACATTGCGTAAAGCGGGGACAAGGCAAGGCACTCCCAAAGAACTAGAAGTAACACCAGGATCGACTGAGGTAGTGGGACGAACCGGCGTAAGCTGCCGTGCCTGATACTGTGCGGCTAACTCGGCCTCCCTACGCGCTCGGGCCCGGTCCACCACCTCCTGAGCATTATCAGCACCACCCGCCGGGTTGTTGCCGCGGGGTGCTCCACGTCGTTCATTACTTGATACGGCCAGTTCATCCGTATGTCTGCTATAGCTCCGGCTTGGATGAGGGGTGGAATGGATCCGGTCGCGGCTGTACGAGTATGCTTCCTGTTGGACCAAAGCTGTCCTAAGAAGCTCCTTGACCCGGCGCGTCTCTACTGCCTGTGGCGAATCACCTTCAATGGGAATGGCCTCCAGTCGTGCAGCAGCTGCAACAAGGTTGTCCATCGGGTTGGAGTAGTGACCCGGAGGTGTTGGAACGGCCTGGGGTACAACAGTGTTATGACGAGGCAGATCCGTCAAACGGGGCTGAACCGGCGCGCATGTCCCGGGGGCTTCCACCCGGTTTACCCCCGGCGGGTTACTGGTTCCCGCTCCTGGGGTGTTGAAGAGGTCTCTGGCCTCGAACACCGAAGGCAAACGTGATCGGTACTTCCTCTTCATGACTTCATGCGACGCGTTCTGGTCCAACATGAGCCTGTAGGCTTGTGCATCTAAAGCGGCCCGCTCTGCAGTCATGCTGGTATTTTCAGCTGCCAAACCGCCTTGGCCTGAGTGATCTGTTCCCTCACCTTTGCAATCTCCACATTGTGGACGTCCTGATCCGCCGGGTTAGCCTCTGCCAGAAGCGCAGCCAACACATCAAACAGATCTGATAAAACTTGAGCCGGCGGGCGCACAGAGCCTCCTGCCCCGGCAGCCGTCGCCGCTACTAAACCGGAGGTCATTGTCGTAGCGGTCAAAGAATGAAGCATTGCTTGTGTACCGGCCATGAATATTCCAACCCGGTTGGGCAGATCAGAGGGGTCCGGAATACTGTCGCCGTCGGAACAGCCCCCAATCCGGCCATCTTGTAGTTGATACAGAGATTCGATTTCTCTGGTTGATGACTCGTCGCCAGAGTAAACAACGGTCTCGCCACCAGATTCCGATCCATCCTCATAACCTCCTCCATGGATGACTCCCACGAAGGCATGCTTCACGGCCGGTTTAACCTGGGCAGATCGCGCATGCTGAGCCGTTTCGACGAGGTCGGTGCAGATGTCCGGCTCAGGGCCCGGTTCACCGATCTTGCCGATGAAAACATGTATGCCACCAAAGGCGACCCGGTACCCGTACTCAATTGAGCCGGCCTCGGGGCCCCAGCCTGCATCGTCGATGTAGAGCTTGCCGCGACGACTCTTAGTCATCCGGCCCATAGCATAACCCTCGAGTCCTTCGAAGCGGCCCTCTAAGAACTTGAAACCATTGTGCGATAGCCCCACGGTGGGCGCCAACTGTCGTGGTTTTGTCACGACAGATGTCCTAGTGTTAGGGCTTAGTCGTGGAGCCATCGCGACGGGTTAGCTTGAAGGGGTTAAAGCGGACACAGGGACGCAAGAGAGTTTATACTAGTTCGGCCCCTTCGATGAAGGTAAAAGCCTACGTCTAGTTGTGATGGAATTGATGGGGTTTCGAGGGCTTAGGGAGCAAACAAGCTTCGCCTAAGTCTCGGGTTGTTGTCTGTTCTTGAACCGTCGCCGGGTCGTCCCCTTATATACACGGGTGACGCACGTCAGTTCACAGAGTCCCAACACCGGTTCATATTCGTATCCGAGTTGGTCTCTTCTTATCCCTAACTTACAATACAAGTTTATATACGCATGTCGGTTTATGGCTACAAGTCTTAAACCGACTATGGGCCCCAGGCCCTCATCTGCTTTCTTGGGCTTTAATACTCCTGAACTACTGATGGAGTTGACCCGGCCCAGATAGGTCGGTTTACGCCCAGTAGTAATATCCCCAACACGGGTTGTGGCCCGTCTAGCCCAGGCCAGATATCCAGCCCAGATATTAATTTTTTTTCAAGCTGAAAATGGCTAGCCCAGCTATACTTTTTTTAGGAATACCCAGGCAAGGTCAAGTTGTTATTCTCCGCCCCGCTGGGCTGCAAATCTTTCCTAGGAGGGATGCATTAGGCTTAACAAGAAAATGATCTTTAAGAAATAATAAATGGGATTTAATTATAAAAACTGGGCAGTAACTATAAAATAATGCACCAAACACGTGATTACTTTATAAAATATTATTTTTGGATATTGAAAATTTTAATTTCATTAATTGTTTATAAAATAATGCACCAAACATGTTTCGTTGGATTTTTACGTAATATAAATTTATATTTAAATTGTATTTAATCTGACTAGAAATTTCGGGATAAAAATATTTCGGATCCCATCAAAATGTGGGAAATTTTATTGAATTCTGTTTTGAACGGTTTGTTGAAATGGGCTATACTTTTAACATACTATAAATGGGCTGTAGTAAATTCCATTAGAATTCAAAAATGGGCTACACATTCTTACAAATCTCAAATGGGCTATAAGTTCTCTGCCACACACTTCTTGCCTTACTAAGTTGACGCGTCCCCTACAAAAACAGAGTTGACGCGTATGCAAGGCTTTGTCAACTTATAGTCAACACACGGTTCTAGCAGCAGTGGCCGTTGGATGTCCATCCAACAGATGCCATGCTTCTTCTTCAATCTTGGATATTCTAGCTTCACCCGCCCAAAAAATGATTCCTCCCCCTGACATCTGGGGCGCACCATTTCGGAAGCTGACCTGTGGGCCTACTAAGTTGATGTACCAAGGGTTTTGTCAACTTAGTCAATATAAACGATTCTAGTTGCAGTGACCGTACGATGTCCATCCAACGGCCGTAGTGCTTCTTCAACCTCTGGTCTTCTTGCTCCAGCCGCCCAATGCAGCGCCGGTCGTGCCGCCTGCTCCTGCCTCCCATGGTCGGCTGTGCTGCCGCGGAGGCCTCACCGCCCCCTACTATTCCCACCGCTGGCCAGGCCCTGCGGCGACGGCAGCCTCTCTCCGCAGCCGAACGAGTGAACCCTCATACTCCTCTCCACGTGGGCATCCACTGTCGCATCTTCACCGGCTCTGCGTTGTCCCCTTCCTAGGCCGCGCCGTCGTCCACCGCCCTGGTGCTCTCGGCGCGGCGTGGTCAACATGGTCAAGGAACGACTTTCGTCGGACGTGGACTGTACGTGGAGAGGCTGACAGCTGGGTCCACGGCGGCAGCAAGGAAGTGCCTCCTTATTACGCGGAAAATAATGATTCCTCCACCTGACAGCAGGGATCCACCGGACGGGCCACCGTATTTCGCGAAAAAAATGTTTCCCCCTGACTGCTGGGACCCACCAGCTACATCTTCGCACGCAAGGAAGTGCGTTCGGGCAAAAAAGCCAAAATGATTCGCCCCCCAGACTGCTGGGACCCACCAGCCCCCCGACTGCTGGGACCCACCAGCTACATCTTCGCACGCAAGGAAGTGCGTCCGGGCAAAAAAAACGATTCGACCCCTGACTGCTGGGACCCACCAGCTACATCTTCGCACGCAAGGAAGTGCTTGACAGTCGGGACCCACCTGGTCGAAGCGTACGTAGCATTGTCATTCTGGTCGCGAACGTGTACGTACACATATACTGGTGGATGTAGAGGCGCGCACGTGTCGTTGTAGAGGCGGCCAGGGTGCAAGAAAGAAAATACGGCCACGTATGTGTACATACGGGCGGGGTCTCGAATGCCTACTCGCGCATACGCACGGCGAGGGCTCGTTGACATGGCTGGGTCGAAACGAAAAACAGCGTCGTCATCGTGTTCATGGGGAGGAAACGGAATGCGTGGTCATGTTCTTCGGGAGGGCTTGGACGGAACAGGCGATGGAAACAAGGCCTGGCGTACCGCAGAACGGAGGAAACAGACCTCAACGGTCGAAACGGGGGTCCTGTTGATCGGGAGGGGTGTGGCATACCGCACAACGGAGGAAACGGACCTCCTACGGTCGAAATGGGGGTCCTGTTGATCGGGAGGGGTGTGGCGTACCGCAAAACGGAGGAAACGGACCTCCTACGGTCGAAATGGGGGTCCTGTTGATCGGGAGGGGTGTGGCGTACCGCAAAACGGAGGAAACGGACTTGTGTTGGAGCGCTACGGTCGAAACGGGGGTCCTGTTCATCGGGAGGGGTGTGGCGTACCGCAAAACGGGACTCCACGGGATACTGTTCATCTCCATCGTCGACCCCCTCCAGCCTCCACGAGCTACTGTTCATCCACCGTCGACCTCCTCCAGCCTCCACGGGCTCCTGTTCATCCAGCCTCCCCCGCGCGCTACTCCACCAGCTACTGTTCAACCACCCCTCCACCGTCTACTGTTCATCCAGCCCTCCACACCACGGGGTCCTGTTCAACCACCCCTCCACGTGCACCCCTCCACCGTCTACTGTTCATCCTGCCCTCCACACCACGGGGTCCTGTTCATCCACCCCTCCACGGGCACCCCTCCACCGTCTACTGTTCATCCAGCCCTCCACCACACCACGGGGTCCTGTTCATCCAGAGGCAACGCCACCGCTCACTGTTCATCCAAACCCCCTGCAACGCTCACTGTTCATCCCATCGATCGGCTTCAGTTAGCAGCAGTAGCCAAGGAATCGCTCAATCGGGTTCAGTTAACAGCCATCGATCGATCGCTCGGGTTCAGTAACGCGTAGCCTGCAGTGCAATCCCTCAGGTTTAGTTAGAGCCCAACGCCTCGCTCTGGGCCCAAAGAATGTCATGCAGATGCGTCTCCGGCCCGCCCAGGACAAAAAGCCCATTTTCTGTCATGATTTTCTGTCATAGAAGTAGGAGCCCACCACATCTATGATGATACCGGGTTTTGTCACAATTATCGTCATAGATGTGTCATATGTATGACAGAAAAAAATTCAGTCGGCCCAAAATGTCACCGATGTGTCTTTTTTTTGTAGTGCTCTCTCTCGCTGAATTCTCAATACAATGGTCTCTTGGAGATCCATATGATGTAACTCTTTTGCGTGTATTTGTTGGGATCTGATGAACTTCGAGTTTATGATCGGTCATATCTTTTTTATATCCATGAAAGTTATTTGAGTTTCTTTGATCTCTTATATGCATGATCTCTTATAGCCTCATATTTCTTCTCTGATATTTGGTTTTTTTGTCCAACTTGATCTATTTATATTGCAATGGGAAGAGGTGCCCGGTACTGGGTTCGATCTTACAGTGCTTGATCCCAGTGACAGAAAGGTAACCGACACGTATGTATCGTTGCTACTAAGGATAAAAAGACGAGATCTATATCTACCGCCATATAGATAAACGGATCTTGTCTACATCATGTCATCGTTCTTATTGCACTACTCCGTTTTTCCATGAACTTAGTACACTAGATGCATGCTGGATAGCGGTCGATGTGTGGAGTAATAGTAGTAGATGCAGGCAGGAGTCGGTCTACTAATCTTGGACGTGATGCCTATGTAATGATCATTGCCTGGATATCGTCATAATTATTTGAAGTTCTATCAATTTCCCAACAGTAATTTGTTTACCCACCATTTGCTATTTTCCTCGAGAGAAGCCACTAGTGAAACCTACGGCCCTCTGGTCTTCTTCCTCATATATTTGCCTTGTGATCTACTTTTCCTTTGCATTTTTATTCAGATCTATTAAACCAAAAAATACAAAAATATCTTGCTGTGTTTTATCTTTATTTATTTTATTTGGCGTTTGATTTATCAATCTACTACAATTTACCTCATGTCTGTTTGCCTATCTTGAGGCGACGTACCCCGGAAGGGATTGACAACCCCTTTAACACGTCGGGTTGCGAGGTGTTGTTGTTTGTGTGCAGGTGTTGCTTATGTTGTGTTGCTTGGTTCTCCTACTGGTTCGATACCTTGGTTTCATAACTGAGGGAAATACCTACCTTCGTTGTGCTACATCATCCATCCCTCTCCAGGCAAATACCGACTTAGTTCCTGCTATCATCAAGGAGAATTTCTGGCGCCGTTGTCGGGGAGGGATTGACAACCCCTTTAATACGTCGGGTTGCGAGGTGTTGTTGTTTGTGTGCAGGTGATGCTTACGTTGTGTTGCTTGGTTCTCCTACTGGTTCAATACCTTGGTTTCATAACTGAGGGAAATACCTACCGTTGTTGTGCTACATCATCCCTCCCTCTCCAGGGAAATAATGACGTAGCTCCAGCTGTTGGGGAATGTAGTAATTTCAAAAAAAAATCCTACGCACACGCAAGATCATGGTGATGCATAGCAACGAGAGGGGAGAGTGTTGTCCATGTACCCTCATAGACCGTAAGAGGAAGCGTTACGACAACGCGGTTGATGTAGTCGTACGTATTCACGATCGACCGATCCTAGCACCGAAAGTACGGCACCTCCGCGATCTGCACAAGTTCGACTCGGTGACGTCCCATGAACTCACGATCTAGCAGAGTGTCGAGGGAGAGCTTCGTCAGCACGACGGCGTGACGACGGTGATGATGAAGCTACCGGCGCAGGGCTTCGCCTAAGCACTGCAACGATATGACCGAGGTGGATTATGGTGGAGGGGGGCACCGCACACGGCTAAGACAATGTTTGTTGTTGTGTTCTAGGGTGCCCCCTGCCCCCGTATATAAAGGAGCAAGGGGGAGGCCGGCCGGCCCTTGGGGCGCGCCAAGGAGGGGAGGAGTCCTCCTCCTAGTAGGAGTAGGACTCCCCCTTTCCTAGTCAAACTAGGAGCAGGAAGGGGGAAGGAAAGAGAAGAGAGAGGGAGGGAGGGAAAGAGGGGGCACCGCCCCCCTCCTTGTCCAATTCGGACTCCTCAAGGGGGCCGCGGCTAGCCCATGGCTCCCTCCTATCTCTCTCACAAGGCCCTTGTTGGCCCATTAGTTCCCCCGGGGGTTCTGATAACCCCCGGCACTTTGATAATTATCCGGTGACCCCCGGAACTCATCCGGTGTCCGAATATAGTCATCCAATATATCAATCTTTATGTCTCGACCATTTAGAGACTCCTTGTCATGTCCGTGATCACATCTGGGACTCCGAACTATCTTTGGTACATCAAAACACATAAACTCATAATACCGGTCGTCACCATACGTTAAGCGTGCAGACCCTACGGTTCGAGAACTATGTAGACATGACCGAGACACGTCTCCGGTCAATAACCAATAGTGGAACCCGGATGCTCATATTGGCTCCCACATATTCTACGAAGATCTTTATCGGTCAAATCGCATAACATCATATGTTGTTCCATTTGTCATCGGTATGTTACTTGCCCGAGATTCGATCGTCGGTATCTCAAGACCTAGTTCAATCTCGTTACCGGCAAGTCTCTTTACTCGTTTCGTAATGCATCATCCCACAACTAACTCATTAGACGCATTGCTTGCAAGGCTTATAGTGATGTGCATTACCGAGAGGGCCCAGAGATACCTCTCCGACAATTGGAGTGACAAATCCTAATCTCGATCTATGCCAACTCAACAATTACCATCGGAGACACCTGTAGAGCACCTTTATAGTCACCCAGTTATGTTGTGACGTTTGGTAGCACACAAAGTGTTCCTCCGGTATTTGGGAGTTACATAATCTCATAGTCATAGGAACATGTATAAGTCATGCAGAAAACAATAGCAACATACTAAACGATCAAGTGCTAAGCTAACGAAATGGTTCAAGTCAATCACATCATTCTCTAATGATGTGATCCCGTTAATCAAATGACAACTTATGTCTATGGCTAGGAAACATAACCATCTTTGATTCAACGAGCTAGTCAAGTAGAGGCATACTAGTGACACTCTGTTTGTCTATGTATTCACAAATGTACTAAGTTTTCGGTTAATACAATTCTAGCATGAATAATAAATATTCATCATGATATAAGGAAATATAAATAAAAACTTTATTATTGCCTCTAGGGCATATTTCCTTTAGTCTCCCACTTGCACTAGATTTAATAATCTAGATTACACAGTAATGATTCTAACACCCATGGAGTCTTGGTGCTGATCATGTCTTGCTTGTGAGAGAGGCTTAGTCAAAGGGTCTGCAACATTCAGATCCGTGTGTATCTTGCAAATCTCTATGCCTCCCTCCTTGACTTGATCGTGGATGGAATTGAAGCATCTCTTGATGTGCTTGGTTCCCTTGTGAAATCTGGATTCCTTTGCCAAGGCAATTGCACCAGTATTGTCACAAAAGATTTTCATTGGACCTGATGCACTAGGTATGACACCTAGATAGGATATGAACTCCTTCATCCAGACTCCGCTTCACACGTAGATCCCGCCACGATGCTTTGCTTAGAACTGCTCAACCTGACAGCTCCACCGTTCAATATAAACAAGTATCCGGTTTGTGACTAAGAGTCATCCGGGTCTGTGTCAAAGCTTGCAACGACCTAACCATTTATGACGAGCTCTTTGTCACCTCCATAATTGAGAAACATATCCTTAGTCCTTTTCAGGTATTTCAGGATGTTCTTGGCCGCTGTCCAGTGATCCACTCCTGGATTACTTTGGTACCTCCCTGCTAAACTGATAGCAAGGCACACATAAGGTCTGGTACACAGCATTGCATACATGATAGAGCCTATGGCTGAAGCATAGGGAACAAGTTTCATTTTCTCTCTATCTTCTGCAGTGGTTGGGCATTGAGTCTTACTGTCGGGACCCCGATCCTAAGTCACACCGATCCAGCATGTAACACATCAAATCACTTTGCGGCCTCACGCACGGTATTCCCACGGGTGCCACCTTACCTGGCCCGGGACCGTTTGCGCCTTTTGGCTCACGTATATGATAGTGTCGCTAGCATCCATATGACAAAGAACCCGGGCCGACATGGCTAGTCGTGAACCCAAGGCGGTACTAACCTATGAGGACAGGCATACGTGAATCACATCGAGCATGTCGGTCAACAACGTATAAATCCGGGCTGTAGCACTGGGCTAACAGGACTCCGGATAACACCGCGTGACATTTCCCCGAAGGGACAGACAAAGGAACGACGTGAATCACATGCCGGCCAGTCAAGTGTTCCAAGCAGTAGTGCTGGGCTAGCAGGACTCCGGTGAACCGGGCTGTAGCGGACTACTATCGCTCAGAAGCACTAGACTTACATTTCCTCATATGATAGGCTGCCAAGGATAAACAACTAGATAGTCGGATCCCACTCATACCAAGCATTTCAATCATACACACAATATGCCCAATATGAGTAAATACAACATGGCATCACAACATAACTCTACGACTCAAAGTATTTATTCATTAGGCTCGGAAGAGCCAGATATTACAAACATGGGTCTCATGACCCAACATTCAGAGCATACAAACAACAAGCACATGCGGAAGCTTATCATGTCTGAGTACAGACATCTACAAATGAAAAGGGCTTGAGAAGCCTGACTATCTACCAGATCCTGCCGAGGGCACAAGATCGTAGCTGAGGTAACAAGCTAAACGTCGAAGTCCACACGGAACTACTAGCGAGACTGACGTCTCTCTGCAAAAACATAAAATAGGCAAACGTGAGTACAAATGTACCCAGCAAGACTTACATCAGATCTAACTACATATGCATCAGTATCAAAAGGGGTAGTGGAGTTTAACTGCAGCAAGCCAGCTTTGACTCGGTGGCTAACCTGAACTACGACTGCAAGCGACTCTTTTGGGGTGGCGCACACGAGTCCACATATTCACCATCCAATACACCACTATGGATCCACTTCCGTCTCCCTACGAGAAGGCCATCCATAGCACTCACGCTTATCTTGCGTATTTTAGAGTATCCACTTTCACTTGTCTATGAACTGTTATAGGCAACCCAGAAGTCCATTACCGCGGACACGGCTATTCGAATAGATGATGTTAACCCTGCAGGGGTGTACTTCTTCACACACGCTCTCACCACTTACCGCCATTTACATGACATGTACTCGGCAACCTTCAAGTGGAAGCCCAGCGAGGGTGTCGGCCACGGCCTACCTAAACACTCAAGTCTCTAGTCCAGGTTTATCGCCTATTCGGGTTCCATCCATGAGGAGATCCGGCCGGAGTTTCGCTCACAGCCCCAAACGATGTGTACAAGGTCCGAGACACCAAACGGGCGCCCGGCTGCCTGGCCACGTGCCTACCGCAACACAGCCCACCCCTTCGGTCAGTGCTGCGTGCGGCCCCCAGCATACTACAAACACCAGAAACTACTTTGCAACTCCTGGACAGAGGACAAGGTGATCAAGAAGCCGAGAGAGTCAATTAAGGATCCCAATGTGTGGTAGTAACTGTTTCATGGATCACAAACACAGAACTCAGTTCCTGAGGACGGCTGCAATGAGACAACCCACCATGTACTCCTACATGGCCTCTCACCGCTACCTTTACCAAATCGTGTTCACACACTTAGCTCTCAACAGTAGGACATGTTCAACACCATTCCGATTCATACCCGATGAATCAGACCCGACTCAACTCTAAGAAGTAGCAGGCATGACAAACAAGCATGAATGAGTAGGCACATCAGGGCTCAAACAACTCCTACTCATGCTAGTGGGTTTCATCTAATTACTGTGGAATGACAGGTCATGCAAAGGATAAAGGGGTTCAGCTACCGCAGCAAGTAACACATGAATCGTTGTTGTCCTAATGCAGTAAAAGAGAGCAGGAGCGAGAGAGTGGGATTGTATCAGAATGAACAAGGGGGGTTTTGCTTGCCTGGCACTTCTGAAGATAGTATAGCTCTTCATCGGTGTCATCGATCACATCGTCGGAACCACGTCTATCGAGAGGGGACAAACACCGGTAACTGAGAAAGAACACAATCAATGCAATGCCACAATATGATGCATGATCATGACATGGCAATATGCTGTGATTTGAGCTAATGCATCTAGCTATGATTTAAATGAAGTTGGTTTGAATACATGATTCAAATTCCAACTCCATATATGATTATTTAAATGCCCTTTATTTGTTTTGTCCAAAACAGAAGACAAACATTGATCAAACATGCATGAAAATGGTACAGATGGATTCCTTGAATGTTTCTGATAATTTTTCATATATAACTTATTTCATTTGGAGTTACGGTTGATTTTCTATGAATTTTAGAGGTTTAGGCTATTTTCTGGAATTTCCTGAATTATATTAAATCCAGAAAATTATTAACTGCGTCAGCGTGACGTCACTATGATGTCAGCAGTCAACGGCACGGACCAGGTCAACCCTGACAGTGGGTCCCGCGTGTTAGTGCAATTAGTTTAACTAAATTATTAATTAGTACTAATCTAAGCTAAACTAATTAAATTTAAATCTAAACCAGATTAATTAGCAGGGCCGGGCCCGCATGTCAGTGGAACAGAGGGGGGGAAGTCAACCCAGCCAGCGGGGTCAAACCACGCCGGTCAGCGGGTCAACCCCTACGGGCGACGTGTCGCCGGCGACGACAGGCGCGGCGGAGCAGCGCGGAAACGCTGCTCCGGCGACCAGTTGAACGGAGGAAACCACCTACGGGGAGCTGAGGCTCGCCCGCATCTAGCCGAGGTGGTGGCTCGGCTCGGGGGTGGCCGGAACGTTGACGGCGACGACTTCGGCGGCTGCCGGAGCTCGGGCGAGGTCGGGATTGGTGCTATCGGGCACGGCAGGGCGAACCCGTGGGTGTTTCGGGTTCGCAGGAGCGCGGCGAGCACGCTGGTGATGCTCGGGCGAGCAGCCGAGCTCAGGAGCGCGGAGCTCGTTGACCATGGCGGCGGCGAGCCTCGGCGGAGGTGGGGAACGGAGCTCGAGCAAGAACGCGAGTAGGAGAGGAGGGGAATAGGTCCGTGAGCTCACAGTGGTTGCGACGGTGGCCACGGGGAGCTCGGGGAGGGGCTGGTGACGGCAGGAGGTCGCCGGCGATCTCGGTGACCCGAGGTTGAATAAGACGATGGCGACGGCGATGCAGTGCTCCTCCGGTGGCGTGGCTCGGGGTGGAAGAAATAGGGGGTCGAGGCGGGGCTTTGGGAGGCGTCGGGGGTCTGGCGGTGGCTGTGGCCGCGGGGAAGCTCATCGGCGGTCTCGGGCGCTCGGGGTCGGTCGTGGGAGAGAGAGTAGAGGAGGGAAAGGGGCGCGAGGGAGAGCGAGAGAGGTCCAGGGAGAGGTCGGGCCGATGCACGTGGCGCTCGGGGCCGACTCCAGCAGCGGCAAGCAGGCAGGAGGTGGCCGTGCGTGTGCCGGCGTGCGATGGCCACGCGCCTCGGTCCTTCTGGCAGAGGAAGGAGAAGACACGGGAGCCCTGGTGGGCTGGGCCGCCAGCTGGGCCACCAGGTGGGCTGGAAGGCCAGGTAAGTTCTCTCTCTGCCTCTTTCTTCTGTTTTGCATTTTCTGTAATTTGTTTTGATTTAGTTTTAGACACTAAATCATTTTTGTTGCTTCTGATAATTCCTGTAGGGACTAGTTGGATTAATCCAAAGCCCTTCACCAAATATCAGAATTATTGGACATATATTAATTAATTAACAGATATATAGCCAATGCAAATAGTTATTGATTTAATTCAAAGGCCCAAAATAAATATCTCTGAGATTCCAAAAATATTGTTTTAAGTTTTTCCTCTTGCCAATATTTTCATAGATTAGCAGGAACATTTTGTTGGGCTCATTTGAAAATATTTTAATGTTAATCATTTTTAAAAGATTTCTGAGGCTTGAGAATTCCCTCAATTCAATTTCCTTGAAATTAAGATGATGCATGGATGCATATGCAATGACAAGCAAAGGCCAAATCTAGGGCTGTGACACTTACTCAACTTCACACCTTATAACACAGGCAAGAACCCTTTCTTTGCTTCATCCATTTTGAACTTCTTCAAAACTTTATCTAGGTATGTGCTTTGTGAAAGTCCAATTAAGCGTCTTGATCTCTCTCTACAGATCTTGATGCCCAATATATAAGCAGCTTCACCAAGGTCTTTCATTGAAAAACTCTTGTTCAAGTATCCTTTTATGCTATCTAGAAATTCTACATCATTTCCAATCAGCAATATGTCATCCACATATAATATTAGAAATGCTACAGAGCTCCCACTCACTTTCTTGTAAATACAGGCTTCTCCAAAAATCTTTGTAAAACCATATGCTTTGATCACACTATCAAAGTGTTTATTCCAACTCCGAGATGCTTGCACCAGTCCATAAATGGATCGCTGGAGTTTGCACACTTTGTTAGCATCCTTTGGATTGATGAAACCTTCAGGCTGCATCATATACAACTCTTCTTCCAGAAATCCATTCAAGAACGCGGTCTTTACATGCATTTGCCAAATTTCATAATCATAAAATGCAGCAATTGCTAAGATGATTCGGACGGACCTAAGCATCGCTACGGGTGAGAAGGTCTCATCGTAGTCAACTGCTTGAACTTGTCGAAAACCTTTTGCAACAAGTGGAGCTTTGTAGACAGTAACATTACCGTCAGCGTCAGCCTTCTTCTTGAAGATCCATTTATTCTCGATGGCTTTCCGATCATCGGGCAAGTCAACCAAAGTCCACAGTTTGTTCTCATACATGGATCCCATCTCAGATTTCATGGCCTCAAGCCATTTTGCAGAATCTGGGCTCATCATCGCTTCCTCATAGTTCATAGGTTCGTCATGGTCAAGCAACATGACCTCCAGAACAGGATTACCGTACCACTCTGGTGCGGATCTTACTCTAGTTGACCTACGAGGTTCGGTAGTAACTTGATCTGAAGTTACATTATCATCATCATTATCTTCTTCACTAATTGGTGTAGGACTCACAGGAACAGATTTCTGTGATGAACTAATTTCCAATAAGGGAGCAGGTACAGTTACCTCATCAAGTTCTACTTTCCTCCCACTCACTTCTTTCGAGAGAAACTCCTTCTCTAGAAAGGATCCATTCTTAGCAACGAATGTTTTGCCTTCGGATCTATGATAGAAGGTGTAACCAACAGCCTCCTTTGGGTATCCTATGAAGACACATTTCTCTGATTTGGATTCGAGCTTATCAGGTTGAAGCTTTTTCACATAAGCAGCGCAGCCCCAAACTTTAAGAAATGACAAATTTGGTTTCTTGCCAAACCACAGTTCATAAGGTGTCATCTCAACGGATTTAGATGGTGCCCTATCAACTTGAATGTAGCCGTCTCTAAAGCATAACCCCAAAACGATAGTTGTAAATCAGTAAGAGACATCATAGATCGCACCATATCTAGTAAAGTACGATTATGACGTTTGGACACACCATTACGCTGTGGTGTTCTGGGTGGCGTGAGTTGCGAAACTATTCCGCGTTGTTTCAAATGAAGACCAAACTCGTAAATCAAATATTCTCCTCCACTATCTGATCGTAGAAAATTTATTTTCTTGTTACGATGATTTTCCACTTCACTATGAAATTCTTTGAACTTTTCAAATGTTTCAGACTTATGTTTCATCAAGTAGATATACCCATATATGCTCAAATCATCTGTGAAGGTGAGAAAATAACGATACCTGCCACGAGCCTCAACATTCATCGGACCACATACATTAGCATATGTGATTTCCAACAAATCTGTTGCTCGCTCCATTGTTCCGGAGAACGGAGTTTTAGTCATTTTGCCCATGAGGCATGGTTCGCAAGTACCAAGTGATTCATAATCAAGTGATTCCAAAAGTCCATCAGAATGGAGTTTCTTCATGTGATTTACACCAATATGACCTAAACGGAAGTGCCACAAATATGTTGCACTATCATTATCAACTTTGCTTCTTTTGGCTTCAATATTATGAATATGTGTGTCACTACTACCGAGATCCAACAAGAATAGACCACTTCAAGGGTGCATGACCATAAAAGATATTACTCATATAAATAGAATAACCATTATTCTCTGATCTAAATGAATAACCGTCTTGCATCAAACAAGATCCAGATATAATGTTCATGCTGAACGTTGGCACCAAATAACAATTATTCAGGTCTAAAACTAATCCCGAAGGTAGATGTAGAGGTAGCGTGCCGACCGCGATCACATCGACTTTGGAACCATTTCCCACGCGCATCGTCACCTCGTCCTTAGCCAATCTTCGCTTAATCTGTAGTCCCTGTTTTGAGTTGCAAATATTAGCAACAGAACCAGTATCAAATATCCATGTGCTACTGCGAGCATTAGTAAGGTACACATCAATAACATGTATATCACATATACCTTTGTTGACCTTGCCATCCTTCTTATCCGCCAAATACTTGGGGCAGTTCTGCTTCCAGTGACTAGTCCCTTTGCAGTAGAAGCACTCAGTCTCAGGCTTAGGTCCAGACTTGGGCTTCTTCACTTGAGCAGCAACTTGCTTGCCGTTCTTCTTGAAGTTCCCCTTCTTCCCTTTACCCTTTTTCTTGAAACTGGTGTTCTTGTTGACCAACAACACTTGATGCTCTTTCTTGATTTCTACCTCTGCAGCCTTTAGCATTAAGAAGAGCTTGGGAATTGTCTTATCCATCCTTTGCATATTATAGTTCATCACAAAGCTCTTGTAGCTTGGTGGCAGTTATTGAAGAATTTTGTCAATGACACTATCATCAGGAAGATTAACTCCCAGTTGAATCAAGTGATTGTTATACCCAGACATTTTGAGTGTATGCTCACTGACAGAACTATTCTCCTCCATCTTGCAGTTGTAGAACTTACTGGAGACTTCATATCTCTCAATCTGGGCATTTGCTTGAAATATTAACTTCAACTCCTGGAACATCTCATATGCTCCATGACGTTCAAAACGTCGTTGAAGTCCCGGTTCTAAGACGTAAAGCATGGCACACTGAACTATTGAGTAGTCATCAGCTTTGCTCTGCCAGACGTTCATAACATCTGGTGTTGCTCCTGCAGCAGGTTTGGCACCTAGCGGTGCTTCCAGGACGTAATTCATCTGTGCAGCAATGAGGATAATCCTCAAGTTATGGACCCAGTCTGTGTAGTTGCTACCATCATCTTTCAACTTAGCTTTCTCTACGAACGCATTAAAATTCAACGGAACAATAGCACAGGCCATCAATCTACAACAACATAGACATGCAAAATACTATCAGGTACTAAGTTCATGATAAATTAAAGTTCAATTAATCAAATTACTTTAAGAACTCCCACTTAGATAGACATCCCTCTAATCATCTAAGTGATCGCGTGATCCAAATCAACTAAACCATGTCCGATCATCACATGAGATGGAGTATTTTTCAATGGTGAACATCACTATATTGATCATATCTACTATATGATTCACGCTCGACCTTTCGGTCTCAGTGTTCCGAGGCCATATTGTTCCGAGGCCGTATCTGAATATGCTAGGCTCGTCAAGTTTAACCCGAGTATTCTGCGTGTGCAAAACTGGCTTGCACCCGTTGTATGTGAACGTAGAGCTTATCACACCCGATCATCACGTGGTGTCTCGGCATGACGAACTTCCGCAACGTGCATACTCAGGGAGAACACTTATATCTTGAAATTTAATGAGAGGTCATCTTATAATGCCACCGTTGAACTAAGCAAAATAAGAAGCATAAAGGATAAACATCACATGCAATAAATATAAGTGATATGATATGGCCATCATCATCTTGTGCCTTTGATCTCCATCTCCAAAGCACCGTCATGATCACCATCGTCACCGGCGCGACACCTTGGTCTCCATCGTAGCGTCGTTGTCGTCTCACCAACTATTGCATCTACGACTATCGCTACCGCTCAGTGATAAAGTAAAGCAATTACCTGGCGATTGCATTTCATACAATAAAGCGACAATCATATGGCTCCTGCCAGTTGTCGATAACTCTGTTACAAAACATGATCATCTCATACAATAAAATTTACCATCATGTCTTGACCATATCACATCACAACATGCCCTGCAAAAACAAGTTAGACGTCTTCTACTTTGTTGTTGCAAGTTTTACGTGGCTGCTGCGGGCTGAGGAAGAACCGTTCTTACCTACGCATCAAAACCACGACGATTTTTTGTCAAGTATGTGTTGTTTTAATATTCAACAAGGACCGGGCGTAGCCACACTCGATTCAACTAAAGTTGGAGAAACTGACACCCGCCAGCCACCCGTGTGCGAAGCACGTCGGTAGAACCAGTCTCGCGTAAGCATACGCGTAATGACTGTCCGGGCCGCTTCATCGAACAATACCGCCAAATAAAAGTATGACATGCTGGTAAGAAGTATGACTATTATCGCCCACAACTCACTTGTGTTCTACTCGTGCATATAACATCTACGCATAAACCTGGCTTTGATACCACTGTTGGGGAACATAGTAATTTCAAAAAAAAATCCTACGCATACACAAGATCATGGTGATGCATAGCAACGAGAGGAAGGAGTGTTGTCCACGTACCCTCGTAGACCGTAAGAGGAAGCGTTATGACAGCACGGTTGATGTAGTCGTACATCTTCATGATCGATCGATCCTAGCACCGAAAGTACGGCACCTCCGCAATTTGCACATATTCGGCTCGGTGACGTCCCACAAACTCATGATCCAGCAGAGCGTCGAGGGAGAGCTTCGTCAACACGACGGCGTGATGATGGTGATGATGAAGCTACTAGCGCAGGGCTTCGCCTAAGCACTGCAACGATATGACCGAGGTGGATTATGGTGGAGGGGGGCACCGCACACAGCTAAGACAATGTCTGTTCTTGTGTCCTAGGGTGCCCCCCTGCCCCCGTATATAAAGGATCAAGGGGGGAGGCCGGCCGGCCCTTGGGCGCGCCAAGGAGGGGAGGAGTCCTCCTCCTATTAGGAGTAGGACTCCCCCTTTCCTAGTCCAACTAGGAGGATGAAGGGGGAAGGAAAGAGAGGGAGAGAGGGAGGGAAAGAGGGGGCACAGCCCCCCTCCTTATCCAATTCAGACTCCTCAAGGCGGGCGCGGCTAGCCCATGGCTCCCTACTCTCTCTCTCTCACAAGGCCCATGTTGGCCCATTAGTTCCCCCGGGGGTTCCGATAACCCCCGGCACTCCGATAATTATCCGGTGACCCCCGGAACTCATCCGATGTCCGAATATAGTCATCCAATATATCAATCTTTATGTCTCGACCATCTAGAGACTCCTCGTCATGTCCGTGCTCACATATGGGACTCTGAACTATCTTCGGTACATCAAAACACATAAGCTCATAATACCGATCGTCACTGAATGTTAAGCGTGTGGACCCTACGGGTTCGAGAACTATGTAGACATGACCGAGACACGTCTCCGGTCAATAACCAATAGCAGAACATGGATCCTCATATTAGCTCCCACATATTCTACGAAGATCTTTATCGGTCAAACCGCATAACAACATACGTTGTTCCCTTTGTCATTGGTATGTTACTTGCCCGAGATTCGATCCTCGATATCTCAATACCTAGTTCAATATCATTGCCGGCAAGTCTCTTTACTCGTTCTGTAATGCATCATCCCACAACTAACTCATTAGTCACATTGCTTGCAAGGCTTATAGTGATGTGCATTACCGAGAGGGCCCAGAGATACCTCTCCGACAATCGGAGTGACAAATCCTAATCCCGATCTATGCCAACTCAACAAGTACCATCGGAGACACCTGTAGAGCACATTTATAAGAGCAACTCTAGCCGACCCCGCAAAACGCCCGGCCCGCAAAAATTCCGGCGAGTATGCGGGCTCAGGCCAATTTTCTGGCCAGAACAGAGCCCGCATACTCGACCGGCCCACAAATTTTTTTGCCGCAGCCCGCAAACCGCACGCCCCGAGCACTATAAGTGCGATTCCGCGACCCTTTTGCGGGTGCAAACCCTATCCCCCCGCCGCCGCAAGCCACCCGATTTCCATTTCCCCTCTCCCAATTTCTCGCCATCGGCGACCCTCCACCCCGCCTCCAACCACCATGTGGGGGCGAATGTGGAGCTCTGGACGCGGCTCCGGAAGCAGATCCGGCCATGAGAGGGACTCGGAGCGCGAGCGGCGCGTTCGGTCCAACAGCGCAAGGAAGCGCGGCGCCCGGAGGTGGACCAACCATGGGTTGTCGCCGCCGGCGAGCTTCGGCCACCGTGAGATGAAGGAGTACGACCGCCGGCGCGCGTCCTTCTCCTTCGCGAGGTCTTCCTACGCCGGATCCTCCTCCTCCGTCGCGGGCTTCCTCCCACGAAGAGGGAGTGGTCGGACGAGGAGGAGGAGCCGGAGCCGCCGGCGCCGTACCCCTTCGTGCCGGTGAAGGAGGAGCCCGAGGACTACGTCCCAGACTTCGACGCCGTCGCCGCTGCAGTCGCCGAGCGGAGCGTGCGCGAGGAGGAGGAGCGTCGGCGCCACACCGAGGAGCTCGAAGCCCTCGAGTGGCGGTAGGCGGTCGCCGACAACGTCGCCACCAACGAGAAGGGTGATGAGTGGTGCCGCATCCGCGCGGAGCAGGCGAAGAAGTACATCTATCTGTGCAGCTCCGGCGAGGAGGATTGAACATCCGGGTCCTCCATGGCGTCATCCATTTTGCTGCGACCTCGCCGCCGTCAGATCCGACCCCTAGTACTAGTTTAACGTAGTATGTAGTATAGTTATGCTTGTAGTTTGTTCATCATGTGATGAACTATGTAGTATGTGATGAACTAAGTTTGTGCAATTTCTCCCGCGAAAGTATTTTTTCAAATTATGCAGGTTTAGATACGGGTTCTGCTCGGCCGCGCATGTTTTTGACCCGCAAACGCGATCTTCGTCAAACCGCAAACGCGTTATGCGGGTCGTATTTTTGCGGGGTCTGCTAGAGTTGCTCTAATGACCCAGTTACGTTGTGACGTTTGGTAGCACACAAAGCGTTCCTCTGGTATTCGGGAGTTGCATAATCTCATAGTCATAGGAACATGTATAAGTCATGAAGAAAGCAATAGCAACATACTAAATGATCAAGTGCTAAGCTAACGGAATGGGTCAAGTCAATCACATCATTCTCTAATGATGTGATCCCGTTGATCAAATGACAACTCATGTCTATGGCTAGGAAACTTAACCATCTATGATTCAACGAGCTAGTCAAGTAGAGGCATACTAGTGACACTCTGTTTGTCTATGTATTCACACGTGTACTAAGTTTCCGATTAATACAATTCTAACATGAATAATAAACATTTATCATGATATAAGGAAATATAAATAACAACTTTATTATTCCCCTAGGGCATATATCCTTCACCAGCTACCATCAGTACGGCGGTAGCATTATAAGATGATCCCTCACTAAATTTCAAGGTATAAGTGTTCTCCCTGAGTATGCATCGTTGCGACAGTTCGTCGTGCCGAGACACCACGTGATGATCGGGTGTGATAAGCTCTACGTTCACATACAACGGGTGTAAGACAGTTTTGCACGTGCAGAATACTCAGGTTAATCTTGACGAGCCTAGCATGTACAGACATGGCCTCGGAACACTGAGACCGAAAGGTCGAACATGAATCATTTAGTAGATATGATCAACATAGAGATGTTCACCATTGAAAACTATTCCATCTCACGTGATGATCGGACATGGTTTGGTTGATATGGATCACGTGATCATTTAGATGACTCGAGGGATGTCTATCTAAGTGGTAGTTCTTTAGTAATATGATTAATTGAACTTAAATTTATCATGAACTTGGTCCTGATAGTTTTTTCATATCTATGTTGTTGTAGATCAATGGCCCGTGCTACCGTTCCCTTGAATTTTAATGCGTTCCTAGAGAAAGCTAAGTTGAAATATGATGGTAGCAACTACATGGACTGGGTCCGCAACTTGAGGATTATCCTCATTGCTGCACAGAAGAATTACATCTAGGAAGCAACGCTAGGTGCAAGGCCTGCTGCTGAAGCAACTCCGGACGTTATGAACATCTGGCAAGCTAAATCTAATGACTACTCGATAGTTCAGTGTGCCATGCTTTACGGCTTAGAATCGGGACTTCAAAGATGTTTTGAACGTCATGGAGCATATGAGATGTTCCAAGAGTTGAAGTTAATATTTCAAGAAAATGCCCGAGTTGAGAGATATGAAGTCTCCAACAAGTTCTATAGCTGCAAGATGGACGAGAACAGTTCTGTCAGTGAACACATACTCAGAATGTCTGGGTACCATAACCACTTGACTCAGCTGGGAGTTAATCTTCCAGGTGATAGTGTTATTGACAGAGTTCTTCAATCACTGCCACCAAGCTATAAAGGCTTCGTGATGAACAATAATATGCAAGGGATTGAAAAGACAATTCCCGAGCTCTTCGCGATGCTTAAGGCTGCAGAGGTAGAAATCAAGAAGGAAAGAAGGGGAACTTCAAGAAGAATAGCAAGCAAGTTGCTGCTCCTAGGAAGAAGCCCAAGTCTGGACCTAAGCCTGAAAATGAGTGCTTTTACTACAAAGGAACTGGTCACTGGAAGCGGAACCGCCCCAAGTATTTGGCGGAGAAGAAGGATGTCAAAGTGAAAGGTATATTTGATATACATGTTATTGATGTGTACCTTACTAATACTCATAGTAGTGCCTGGGTATTTGATACTGGTTCTGTCGCTCATATTTGCAACTCAAAACAGGGGCTACGGATTAAACGAAGATTGGCTAAGGACGAGGTGACGATGCACGTCGGATATTGTTCCAAGGTCGATGTGATCACCGTCGGCACGCTACCTCTACATCTACCTTCGGGATTAGTTTTAGACCTGAATAATTGTTATTTGGTGCCAACGTTGAGCATGAACATTATATCTAGATCTTGTTTAATACGAGACGGTTATTCATTTAAATCAGAGAATAATGGTTGTTCTATTTATATGAGTAATATCTTTTATGGTCATGCACCCTTGATCAATGGTCTATTTTTGTTGAATCTCGATCGTGGTGATACACATATTCATAATATTGATGCCAAAAGATGCAAAGTCAATAATGATAGTGCAACTTATTTGTGGCACCGCCGTTTAGGTCGTATTGGTGTAAAGCGCATGAAGAAACTCCATGCAGATGGGCTTTTGGAATCACTTGATTATGAATCACATGCTTGTGAACCATGCCTCATGGGCAAGATGACAAAGACACCGTTCTCTGGAACAATGGAGCGAGCCACTGACTTATTGGAAATAATACATACTGATGTATGCGGTCCGATGAGTGTTGAGGCTCGCGGTGGGTATCATTATTTTCTGACCTTCACAGATGATTTGAGCAGATATGGGTATATCTACTTAATGAAACATAAGTCTGAAACATTTGAAAAGTTCAAAGAATTTCAGTGTGAAGTGGAAAATCATCGTAACAAGAAAATAAAGTTTCTACGATCTAATAGCGGAGGCGAATATTTGAGTTACGAGTTTGATCTTCATTTGAAACAATGTGGAATAGTTTCACAACTCACGCCACCTGGAACACCACGGCGTAATGGTGTGTCCGAACATCATAACCGTACTTTATTAGATATGGTGCGATCTATGATGTCTCTTACCGATTTACTGCTATCATTTTGGGGTTATGCTTTAGAGACGGTTGCATTCACATTAAATAGGGCACCATCTAAATCCGTTGAGACGACACCATATGAACTGTGGTTTGGCAAGAAACCTAATATGTTGTTTCTTAAAGTTTGGGGTTACGTTGCGATGCTTATGTGAAAAAGATTCAGCCTGATAAGCTCGAACCCAAATCAGAGAAGTGCGTCTTCATAGAATACCCAAAAGAAACTATTGGGTACACCTTCTATCACAGATCCGAAGGCAAGATATTTGTTGTTAAGAATGGATCCTTTCTAGAGAAGGAGTTTCTCTCGAAAGAAGTGAGTGGGAGGAAAGTAGAACTTGATGAGTTAGTTGTACCTTCTCTCAAGTTGGAAAGTAGTTCATCACAGAAGTCAGTTCCAATGATGCCTACACCAATTAGTGAGGAAGTTAATGATGATGATCATGAAACTTCAGATCAAGTTACTACCGAACCTCGTAGGTCGACCAGAGTACGTTCCACACCATAGTGGTACGGTAATCCTGTTCTGGAAGTCATGTTACTAGATCATGACGAACCTACGAACTATGAGGAAGTGATGATGAGCCCAAATTCTGTGAAATGGCTTAAGGCCATGAAATCTGAGATGGGACCCATGTATGAGAACAAATTATGGACTTAAGTTGACTTGCCCGATGGCCGGCAAGCCATAGAAAATAAATGGATCTTCAAGAAGAAGGCTAACGTTGATGGTAATGTTACTGTCTGCAAAGCTGGACTTGTTGCGAAAGGTTTTCGACAAGGTCAAAGAGTTGACTACGATGAGACCTTCTCACCCGTAGCAATGCTTAAGTATGTCCGAATCATGTTAGCAATTGCTCATTTTAGGATTATGAAATTTGGCAAATGGATGTCAAAACTGCATTCCTTAATGGATTTCTTAAAGAAGAGTTGTATATGATGCAACCAGAAGGTTTCGTCGATCCTAAAGGTGCTAACAAAGTGTGCAAGCTCCAGCGATCCATTTATGGACTGGTGCAAGCCTCTCGGAGTTGGAATATACGCTTTGATAGTGTGATCAAAGCATATGGTTTTATACACACTTTTGGAGAAGCCTGTATTTACAAGAAAGTGAGTCTGAGCTCTGTAGAATTTCTAATGTTATATGTGTATGACATATTGTTGATTGGAAATGATATAGAATTTCTAGATAGCATAAAAGGATACTTAAATAAGAATTTTTCAATGAAAGACCTCGGTGAAGCTCCTTATATATTTGGCATCAAGATCTATAGAGATAGATCAAGATGCTTAATTGGACTTTCACAAAGCACATACCTTGATAATGTTTTGAAGAAGTTGAAAATGGATCAGTCAAAGAAAGGGTTCTTGCTTGTGTTACAAGGTGTGAAGTTGAGTCAGACTCAATGCAAGACCACTGCAAAAGATAGAGAGAAAATGAAAGTCATTCCCTATGCCTCAGCCATAGGTTCTATCATGTATGCAATGCTGTGTACTAGACCTGATGTGTACCTTGCTATAAGTTTAGTAGGGAGGTACCAAAGTAATCCAGGAGTGGATCACTGGACAGCGGCCAAGAACATCCTGAAATACCTGAAAAGGACTAAGGATATGTTTCTCGTTTATGGAGGTGACAAAGAGCATGTCGTAAATGGTTACATCGATGCTAGCTTTGACACTGATTCGGATGACTCTAAGTCGCAAACCAGATACGTATTTATATTGAATGGTGGAGTTGTCTGTTGGTGTAGCTCCAAGCCGAGCGTCGTGGCGGGATCTACGTGTGAAGCGGAGTACATAGCTGCTTCGGAAGCAGCAAATGAAGGAGTCTGGATGAAGGAGTTCACATCCGATCTAGGTGTAATACCTAGTGCATCGGGTCCAATGAAAATCTTTTGTGACAATACTGGAGCAATTGCCTTAGCGAAGGAATCCAGATTTCACAAGAGAACTAAACACATCAAGAGACGCTTCAACTCCATCCGCGATCAAGTCAAGGAGGGAGACACGGAGATCTGCAAAATACACACTGATCTGAATGTTGTAGACCCGTTGACTAAGCCTCTTCCACGAGAAAAACATGATCAGGACCAAGACTCCATGGGTGTTAGAATCATTACAATGTAATCTAGATTATTGACTCTAGTGCAAGTGGGAGACTGAAGGAAATATGCCCTAGAGGCAATAATAAAGTTGTTATCTATATTTCCTTATAGCATGATAAATGTTTATTATTCATGCTAAAATTGTATTAATCGGAAACTTGATACATGTGTGAATACATAGACAAAACAAAGTGGCCCTAGTATGCCTCTACTTGACTAGCTCATTAATCAAAGATGGTAAAGTTTCCTAACCATAGACATGTGTTGTCATTTGATGAACGGGATCACATCATTAGGAGAATGATGTGATGGACAAGACCCATCAGTTAGCTAGGCATAATGATCGTTAAGTTTTATTGCTATTGCTTTCTTCATGACTTATACATATTCCTTTGACTATGAGATTATGCAACTCCCGAATACTGGAGGAACACCTTGTGTGCTATCAGACGTCACAACGTAACTTTGTGATTATAAAGATGCTCTATAGGTGTCTCCGAAGGTGTTTGTTGGGTTGCCATAGATCGATATTAGGATTTGTCACTCCGAGTATCGGAGAGGTATCTCTGGGCCCTCTCGGTAATGCACATCATGATAACCCTTGCAAGCAATGTGACTAATGAGTTAGTTATGGGATGATGCATTACGGAACGAGTAAAGATACTTGTCGATAATGAGATTGAACTAGGTATGAGGATACCGACGATCGAATATCGGGCAAGTAACATACGGATGACAAAGGGAATGACATATGTTGTCGTTGCGGTTTGACCGATAAAGATCTTCATAGAATATGTAGGAACCAATATGAGCATCTAGGTTCCGCTGTTTGTTATTGATTGGAGATGTGTCTCGATCATGTCTACATAGTTCTCGAACCCGTAGGGTCTGCACGCTTAATGTTCGATGACGATTTGTATTATGAGTCATGTGTTTTGGTGACTGAAGATTGTTTGGAGTCCCGGATGAGATCACGGACATGACGAGAAGTCTCGAAATAGTCGAGAGGTAAAGATTGATATATTGGGCGATGATATTCGGACACTGGAATGGTTTTTGAGTGGTTCGGGTATTTTTCGGGGAACCAAGGTGTTACCGGAACCCCCCGGGGAAAGTAATGGGCCTACATGGGCCATAGGGGAGAGAGGAGGCAGGCCACAAGGAGTGGTTGCTCCCCCTCCCATAGGGAGTCCAAATTGGACTAGGGGAGGGGGGCACCCCCCCCCCCTTTCCTTCTCCTCTTCCCTCTCCTTCCCCCTTTTCCCCTCCATGAGAAGGAATAAGAAGGGGGGCTGAATCCTACTAGGAGTAGGAGTCCTAGTAGGACTCCCCCCTCTTGGCGCACCCCCTAGGACCGGCCTCCTCCCTCTCCCTCCTTTATATACGTGGGCATGGCACCCCTTGGAGGCACACCAATTGTTCCAAGCCGTGTGTGGCGTCTTCCTCCACTATTTACTCCTCCGGTCATATCCACATAGTTCTTAGGCGAAGCCCTGCGCGAACCACATCACCATCACCGTCACCACGCCGTCGTGCTGACGAAACTCTCCCTCGACACTTTGCTGGATCAAGAGTTTGAGGGACGTCATCCAGGTGAACGTGTGCTGAACTCGGAGGCGACGTACGTTTGGTACTTGATCAGTTGGATCGCGAAGACGTTTGACTACATCAACTGCGTTAACCTAATGCTTCCGCTTTCGGTCTATGAGGGTACGTGGACACACTCTCCCCCTCTCATTGTTATGCATCTCCTAGATAGATCTTGCGTGATCGTAGGAATTTTTTTGAAATTGCATGCTACGTTCCCAACATAATTATCAAGCAAGATTGGGCTAGAGGGGACCCACCTAGGGCTCACACATCCTGGTGGCGCGCCACCACCCTAGGGCATGCCATGTGGCCATGGGCCCCCTTGGCCCCTCTCCCGATGTCCTTTGGCTATAAAATAACATTTTCCCTCGAAAAAAAATCATAGAAAATCCTTGGGACTTTCCGCAAACGTCTGTGAGGCGGAACTTGGCGGGAAGACTTTTGCTCTCCGGGAAGCAACTATGTCGGGGAAATTTCCCTCCAGGAGGTGGAAATCAAAACCTTCATCATTGCCAACAATCCTTTCATCGTGGGGATCAACATTTTCACTTGCACCATCTCATCTCCAAACCCTAGTTCTTTTTGTTTTCAATCTCTGTATGAAACCTCAGATTGGTACCTCAGAGTGTTTATGTGTGTTGATTACACCTTGTAGTTGATGCATATGAGAAGTATTGGTGAAATATTGTTGTGTTCAGATTGTTCATCATATATTTATACCTACTGATCATGATCCATATGATGAGTTATGAGTAGTTCCATTAGTTCTTGAGGAGATGGGAGAAGTCTTGTTGTTAATAATCATGTGAAGTTGGCTATTGTTCAATGGTTTGATGATATGTTGTGTCGGTGTACAAAAAGAGGGGCACACTTTTGTACCCCTTTACCTGTGCACGGGCAGTCAGAGTCGCGCCCACGTCCACACCAAGCAGAACAGGGGAGGTGAGCCAAGGTAAGACCGAAGCCCAAGACAATCAAAGCAACACCAAAGCCAAGACCATAAAGAGTAGAGGGACGAAGTAGGTTCCCTCGGCAATACCCTTGTCGGGCGGCCTCAGCGGCCCCGGCAAGACCCTTGCCAGGACATCACGCCCCACACCAACAGAGCGAGCCACCCTTGAGCCCACAGCCCCCAACGCCATCATCAGCATGGGGCCAGGGCTCGGGAAGGCACCTCTGTGGTGGCATGCAGATCTTTGTGAAGACATATTCAAGACCAGATGAGGATCAGAAGACGACGGTTCTCGACAAGATCCATGACGAGGGAGGCCACCAGACCCCCGGCAAGGTCCTTGCCGGGGACGACAGCACGCCACGGCAAGACCCTTGCCGGTACACTCGACAAGGCCCTCGCCAAGAACGCCAGCGGGGCCACCGCCAAACCCGCACCGAACAAGCTTCCACCATCGTTCACATGCAGCTGCCAGCCCAACCAGCTGGGCGGGCACCTGCGTGACAACATACAGCTCCCAGGCCAACTCATCGAGCACCTGCGTGGTGGCATGCAGATCTTCGTGAAGGCTCCGCCACCGTGCGACCTCAGCTGCCTGACTGCCTACATGGCACCACGCACCTCACTGGCCAGGGCGGGTGTCAAGGCAAGAAGGAGCGGCGACGGACGGGACGGGCCATGCCCCCGTCCCCAATAAAGCAAGGGGACACCTAAGCTACGCATTAAATGCGTCTTGTCCTGTAATACGAGCGATAAGCTCAGGGCACTGTACGCCTTTCCACATCCTGTGTGTCACTGTGGCAGCCCCTTTCAACTATAAAAGGAGGCCCATGGCATACTTGAGAGGGATTCGGCTCTTTGGAACCACACACTGACCACAGCTAGTTCGAGAGCTCAAGAACTCTCAGAAATACACCCACCAAAGCAGGGCTAGGGTTTTACGCATCCTCGCGGCCCGAACCTGGGTAAACGATCCTTGTGTTGTCTACTAGCCCTACTCTCCTCGCAACCCTGCGCCCCGGCAACTGTAGTAGGGATTCTTGTGATCCCATAGGTGTCGTTCCACACCGACATGTTGTGTTGTTCTTTCTCTGGTGGTGTTATGTGAAAGTTGATTACATGACACTTCACCATCTTCGGGCCTAGGGAAGGCATCGTGGAAGTAGTTTGTGGATGTTGGGTTACAGGATGATAAAACCCAAGACCTTGTTTGTGAATTAACTCACGATGGGCTGTTTTGGATCCAACTATTTAATGTTATGGTTAATTTTACCTTAATTGCTTCTCTTGCAGTTACGAAAGCTTGCATGGAGGGTATAATCATAAGTAGGTATTTGTTCATGTTAGGACAACACCTTAGATCCGGTCCACCCACATGACACTCATCAAAGCAATGAATGGTAACTTAATGAATCATGGTGAAAGTAACTTGGTGAGATTGCCGTGTGTCCTCAAGAGTGTTTTAGTCACTGTAAGAAACACCTTCGGCTTGTCCTTAGCACCATTAATGATTGGGCCACTTGCTGCACTCTTGTACTTTTGTTACTTGTTAGTTGGTTACAAACTATCTTGTTATCAAACTATCTATCAAAACTATTATACAACACTTGCAATCAAACCTTGATAAAAATTGCTTATCAATTCTTTCTGCTCCTCGTTGGGTTCTACACTCTTACTTATTGAAAGGACTATGATTTATTTCCTATACTTGTGAGTCATCAAGACTCTTTTCTGGCGCCGTTTTTAGGGAGTGTAGCACACTTGGTAAGTAGAATTTAGTAAGGAAATTTTATCATTCATGCAGATTTATATTCTTGTTTACTACTATGCAAAATAATTCTTTGACAGGTTTGTTTGGGGTGGCATCTCCACGTGTTGAAGTGGTTAGGAAGGAACCCCCACTTACTGAAAATATTTGTTATGAGATTCGTATTGGTATTCTGGAACAATTGCACACTAACCGTTATGCAGGAGACTTGAAGCATATTTTTCATCAGTTATTTACAAGTGATTATGTTTGTATTGCATTTGTATCTGGCATGTATTTACCAATGACCGACAACAATAATCGCTACCCACATTCTTTGGCCAGCCAGGGCAACACAACATCGAGTCTAACCATTGGAACCAAGGACTCCTACTCAGAACAACTAAGTCGAATCGGGACCACCTAGGCAGACCACAAAATCCAAATACCAGGCATACATCCCAAAGCACGACATCTAGCCAAGGGAATGCAATGGAAAGAGGCCATGCCACAACCCGGCAGTCACCTCGCATGAAGGAAACAACTTGTCAAGGTGCGACCGAAGCGCACGCTGAGTCGGACGCTCGCGCATGCCAGACGTGATTTGGGATGTGAGCTCGGTCTTTCAGCGCTATGGTCTGGGCGGATGGTGTGTTTTCGGATTTCCTCATTCGACTTTCAGAACGAACTTTCCAGGGCATATTTTCAACACTTGTTATTTGTTACCGATTATCTTGCTATCAAATTATCTGTCACAACTATCATACAACATGAATACCTTATTGAAAACCGCTCATTAATTCCTTCAGCTCCTTATTCAGTTCAACACTCTTACTTATCGAAAGGACTACGATTGATCCGCTATACTTGTGGGTCATAATCTCCCATCTCTACTCTTACACAACTGAGCTTGCCAAACTATGATGTGTGTGTATCCCAAATCTGGATGTGATTCTGCTGCTTTGTTGTCTTTAGTCCATGGCCAGCCACATGAGGTTGATGCATGGACCAGCTAGCTCCGTCAGAACCAAGCAAGTAACAATACGTTTAGCTAATGGTCATGATTAGCAATGGCTTCTCATGCCTCATGCAGCCACTTAACACCTAAATGTTATTCCCTCCATCTAGGTGTGTAAGGCATCTTACATTGTGCATTGTGACCAAGGCGGAGAGAAAAATGAGAAAACTTAATGTCTTTTTGCTAATTAATAGCATTGCATGCAATGAAGTCACCACTGCATGTCATGTTTATTAGTCTCAAGTCATTGAAAGCATGCACGGCCCACGTCTCTTATTGGTTGATATGTCACAAAACAAGAAACGGGGAGGGAGTTAATGTACCGTGCCTAAATATTTTGAGATTATTTGATTTTCGTAAGATGACTTACACACCTAAACAGAGGGAGTAGTTCTTCCTAGTCTTATCTCATGCCACTCGTATGTTGCATGTGCAATGTCACCAAGTCTGAACAATTAGGATGCCCTTTACATTGTTGTTACACCGCCTCCGTTCGAACTGCACCCACTCGACACAATGTCATAACTTTATTTTGTAAAAAATAAAAACATAAAAAATTGAGACAAAATCATTAAAATGAAGTTTTTTAGGAATGAATTAGTAACATTGGCATTACAGTTTCAGAAAATGAAAATAAAACAAATAAAGATAAAATTTGCACTCAAATTGTGTTTTTTCATAATATGCAAAATAAGCATATAATAGTGGAATTTTCACCAAAAACGATAATTAATTTGATGCCCCTAGTTGGGTCCCACTCGGCAGTTTTACCCCTAGTTTCCAAAAACCCTCGGTTCTGCCCAAGCCACTTCGCTCCTCTTATGCTTTCGCTCTTTGACCGTTTGACCGTCACTTGGAAAACTACATTAAAAATTCATCCTAACTAAGAAAAATACAAATAAGGTATCAAAATGTTCAGAAAAACATCACCTATATGTGCATGTCATTTGCATTCATGACAAAAGTGTTGGAATTAGTTACATTGGTATCTTACATTAAAGAAGAAATATAATGAAATAAAAAGTAAAAACAATCAGATAATAAATTTAATAAGAAAAAATAAATTAGTGGTATTGATATTACCCAAGAAAAACAAAATGTAAAAGATTAATACAAATAATGACAACTTTTTCACACAATTTACACAGAAATTGCATTTTTTATCATATGCAGGAACAAGAATATAATAGTGGAATTTTCGCACAAATAAGTTTCATAAGAAGGAAAGATTAGTGGCATTAGTATTGCTCTTCAAGAAGAAACGAAATGGAATAAAAACTAAAACAAAAATTTTCTACCAAAAATTGAATTAGTGGCATTGGTAGTACCCTTTAGGGAGAAAAAATGAAATTTTTGAAAACAAATAATGAGAAAATTTGCACATTATTTATACAAAAATATATTTTTCTAGGATATGCAATAATAAGCATATAGTACTGAAATTTCGCAAAAACAGATTCGTAAGAAGGAATGAATTCGTGACGATGGTATTACGAAAGAAAATAAAAATAAAACTAAAATGAAATTAAAATAATGAAGTTTTCTAAGAAAGAATGAATTAGTGGCATTGGTATTACCCTTTCAGAAGAAAGAAAATGAAATAAAAACTAAAACAATATCAAAATAATAAAGTTTCCAAAGGAAGAATGAATTAGTTGCATTGGTATTATCTTTTCAGAAGAAAGAAAATGATTATAAAAAACTTGCACATAACTTTGCACTGAATTGCACTTTCTAAATATGCAAAGAATAAGTACTCTTAAAGAAGGAATGAATTAGTAATGTTTCTATTACCCTTAAAGAAGAAAGCCATTGAAATATGAACTAAAACAATATGAAAATAATAAATTTTTGTAAGAAAGAATGATTTTTTTGACCAAGGAACAGTAGGGCAACAACCCTACTGTATGTCATTTTCATTTATAAAATAAAAAGGTACATAAGTCTTTACAATGGTTGTTGGGGGTACAACCAGAATAATGAAAGAAATACAATTAGAAGGATGGGAAAACTAAATTATTGAGATTAAATGTTATCAATCCAAGATGCCATGCCATCTTTCAGAGATGGTTTAGCTCTCATCATGGTAATTCTAAATGATCTGATGAAATCATATTTGCATTCATAAATTGAGCAAGGTATCCCCTCAAATATCCTTCCATTTCTTTGATTCCAAATGCTCCAACAACCCACTATCATAATCTCCATAAAATGTTTGATTTTATATCTGTGATTGGCATCCATGATCATATTGTGTATGTCCAAATCTGAATTCCATTCCATTCCAATATCCCACCAGAAACCTTGACTAAATGGGCAAGTGAATAGGAGATGCATTCTATCTTCCATGTCTTCAGCATTGCATAACACACAAGTAGTGGAATCTAGATGCATACTCTTTCTGGTTAAAAGGTCACATGTGTTTATCCTGTCATTAAGCATAAGCCAGCAGAAAAATTTATGTTTAGGAAGGCAGCATGATTTCCATATCCATTTAAAAGTATCAGCAGCATCTTCTCCCCTCATAAGGTGTTGATAAATCATCTTGGTCATGCTCTTGTTGTTGCTCCAATTGAAATTCCAACTGTCATTCTCTTGGATGTGCCTGATACTATTTAACTCAACAGAAAGTTGATGAAATTGTTGATGTGCTTGAATGGATAGGGGTAGCTGGAATAAACTATACAAATTATCCATATCCTTGGCAGCCTTGATAGTTATATTTTCTTTATAGGTAAAAGAATGTAATTCAGGGAACTTTATCTTCATAATTGCACCATTCCATTTGTCTTCCCATAGCATATTGGTATCCCCAGTTTTAACATCACATATGGTCATATCTTTAAAGTCATCATACATTTTCATGCAATCTCTCCACCAGAAAGATCCTCTACTTCTGTTGGCATGAGGGACCTCATTATTTTGATAGTGAGCCTCCCAGATTAGTTTAACCCAGGGTACATCCATCTTGTTCTAAAATTTGTAAAGATGCTTAATGAGCAAAGCTTTGTTTTGTTCTCTCAGATTCAAAACACCAAGACCCCCTTGATTTTTTGGCTTGCATATCATCTGCCAGTTTGCCAAACATTTGCCTCCTTTGTTAATATCATTTCCATACCATAAGAAATTTCTGCTTGATTTATCAACATGATCTAGAATGGTAATATGCACTTTGAGTGAGCACATGGCAAATATTGGCATCGAAGCAACAACAGAATTGATGTAAGTTAGCCTGCCAGAATAATTCATGAATCTAGCAACCCCAGATAGTCTTTTGTCAATTCTGGATATGGCAGGGATGAGATCTTGTATTGTTGGCTTTGTGGTGCCCATGGGTAGACCTAGATAAGTGAAGGGAAGGTTTTCAACTTTGCATCCAAAAACTGTGGCAAGTCTGGTGACCTCTTGATGATTAACATTGATGGGAATCATTGAGGATTTGCTAAAATTAACAAAGAGACCAGTGGATAGACTAAACAGATTCAGAAGGTATTTGAGATGATTTAACTGGTCTTCATTAGCAGGCATAATCAATAGAGTATCATCAGCATATTGAATGATTGGATATTCTTGCCCATATGCATGATTTATAGGAAGTGATAATTCCCCATTTGACCAGGCAGCATTAATAACTGATTGTAAGAGATCAGCAGTAATAACATATAAAAGAGGTGAATGGGGATCCCCTTGTCTGACCCCTCTTTTACAGATGATCTTCTTCCCAGCCACTCCATTAAGTAGGACAGAAGTAGATGCAGTTTGGAGAATATTTTCTACCCACTTGATCCATCTAGGCCCAAAACCTTTTGCTTTGAGCATAGCAGTAATGGTCTTGTACTCCACCTTATCAAATGCTTTTTCAAAATCTAATTTTAGAATGATGATGGGCTCTTTGGATTGATGGCATAAATGGAGATATTCAAAAGCATAGCCCAAACAATCTTGAATATTTCTACCTTTGATAAATCCATACTGATTCTGATGTATAACTGAGGTAATAATTTTCTGAGCTATGTTAGCCATAAGCTTAGTAATAATCTTTAAAGGAAGACTGACCAGAGAAATAGGTCTAAAATCATTCATATTGATAGGGTTTGATATCTTTGGAATAAGAGTAATGAAGGCAGTATTGATACTTTGAATGTCACTGTTCCCTTCAAAAAAATCCCAAATCATAGTGTAAATATCTTGTTTAATAATATCCCAGCATTGTTTTAGGAATGCACCATTGAAACCATCCGGCCCTGGAGCTCTATCAGATGGTATATCCTTAATCACCTGGTCAATCTCCTCCATAGTGAAAGGGGCTTCAAGTGCAGATAGGTCAGATGGCTAAATAATTTCTTCCAGGTTGAATAACATATGAGGCTCAATTGACTTGCCCAGTCTGTCTTTGAAAGATTTCAATATGATAGCAGCCTTATGATTATGGTTTTGGACAGGATTACCATCTTCATCATTGATAAAAGTAATGTAATTTTTCCTGTAACTCTGTGTAGCCATGGCATGGAAAAAATCAGTATTTTCATCATCCAGTTTCACACATCTCATTTTAAATCTTGTTTTCCAATATATTCTTTTCACTTCCATTAATTTGGAAATGTGCTTCCTCAATATAATCCTGAAGTTGGCTTCCATAGTGCTGAGTATTCTTTGATCTTCAATGCCATCCAGCATAGATAAAACATAATTACAAGCAGAAATGTTGGTGTTGAGTTTGGACAAGTTCTTACTCCATTTCTTGAGACCCATTCTAAGACATTTAAATCTAGCAGCAACATCTTGAGCAGAATTTGACAACTGTTGGTTCTTATTCCAACATTGTATTACAGTTTCATAAAAACCATCAAATTCGAACCAGTAGTTTTGAAACCTGAATATGGAAGATTTAGGAATATCACTACCAATCTGAATGTGGATAGGAACATGATCTGACGTAACTCTGGCAAGTGGATGGGCCATGGTGTTTGGGAAAGATATTGTCCAGTTTGCAGAGGTAAATATCCAATCCAACTTTTCGAATAAAGGATGATCTTGCATATTGCTCCATGTGAAATTTCTACCTTTGAGGGGGATCTCCACAAGATCCAATTGTTGGAGTAGGCTGTTAAACATGAGCATATTGTTTGTGTCCCCTCCTGGTCTATTTCTGTCATGAGGGCTTCTAATTAAATTGAAATCCCCAACCAACATCCAATGGTCCATCTGTGAAGCATCCACATTGTGTAACCAATCAAAAAAATCCACTCTGTCTTCATTTTGACATGGCCCATATATATTACTGATATAAAATATATGACCAGATAGGTTACAAGTTAATTTGACAGTGATTTGATAAGATGATTGACTGATGACAATTCCACTGAATAAACTGCCATTCCATATAGTGATAAGACCACCTGACAAACCAACTGAGGGATTATATGCAAATTGGTTGAATCTTCTGGGTGAACAGTTTCTGAGATATGCCTGGTCAAATGCCTCTCTTTTTGTTTCTTGAATGCAAATAACACCACAATTACATTCATCAATTCTGGCTCTTAAATCATCCCATCTAGTCTGTGAGTTTATACCTCTGACATTCCAGTTTAAAATATTCCAACTTCTATTCATTAAATTGAGCATATGGTATATGGCCATAGGGACATGAATTAATCATATCCACATAAATGCAGAAGTGTTCATTTGTGGGCAACAGGAATTGTAAACAGAATTTAAGATATGTGTAATTTCCCCATCTTGACAGTTCATAACATAACTAACCATTCAGCCAACTCAAAATGTGTAAAACTATAATCATGTTGCTCCAAGAGAACTGGCAACAAGTTTGCCCATAAAAGAACTGATCATTTAGATAACTAAAAAGGTAAAATAGATAAGTCTTGTTGTTCCACCAACATAAGTAAATACTGGAGTTTAACTCCTTACAAACCAAGTTCTTAATTAAGGGATAAATAGCATTCCAAGACCAAGGAGAACAAAATAAAGGCCTAATGCCAGATAGGGTCTTTTTACAGCAAGACCAACTGATATAATAAGTGGACTTATGCATAGTCCATCGGGGCCTTCAACTTCTCTCCAGAGACCTCCTCAAGGGGTATCTGACATTGCTTTGTGGCGATAGCTTGGATGGTGTCCAATGGCAACTCAGGTGGAGGCATGGCATTTGGGTCTACAACTACATGATCAAATTCTGCATTTAAGTTCTTCTGGCATATGTTGATGCTCTTCTTGGCCTTGATAGCAGCAGCTTCATTCTTAAAACCAATGCTTAATCCAGCAAGACGACGACTGCGTCTGAGGTCATTTACATCCAAAGGAGCATTATTTTTCTTTTTTCTCTTATTGACAGCAGGAAGAGAGATTATAGCCTCAGCCAGTGGATCATTCATCACAGTAGGTGGCCCATGTACAGGAGAGTTGTGACTACTAGCTATGAAATCCAGCATAGCTGGGGATGGAACTTGCTCAAATTCTGACATGTCATTGGTCTCAGGTAGTTCAGAAAATTCAGAATGTTCAGGGAGTTCAGAAATCACCACTGAAGAAACAAAAGGCTCCTGCGGTGCAACAGTAGTCACAGTCATTAGGCACTTCTTAACAGATCCATGCTCCTCATCCACACATAGTATCTGGCATCTGGTACTAACAACGTCGTATTCCGACAGTTGATTGATCATGTCAGGAGCAGCGGCCATAATTTTGGACATCATGCCGTGCATAGCAATGAAGGCATCAATGGCATCAACTGCAGGCTGATTTGGCTGGTGCTGTTCAGGGCTGAGTGGGGGAGTCTGAACCATAGGTATATCCCCATTGTTATCATCTGGAGCATGATGAGCAGCTGGAGCAGCATGATGATGGTCTTGGTCATGAAAATCAGCGTCATGCCATATACCACTGAACAGGGCAAGGGGCATAGGGTGCAGCACACCATCAGGAGGGATCGGATCTTCATCTCCACCCATAGCACCAAGAAGATCAGACTGCAGTATGTACACTGCACTAGTCCAGGATTGCCCATGGCCAAAATCATCTAGACTTTCAGAGATAACATGACTAACAGGAATATCAAGCAAATCAGGAACTCTAACTTTGACCAAGATACGAGCTTTATTTGACATGTCCCTGTTCCAGACTAAAAACTTGGCAAAACCACTGACCGACTCCCTTACTTTATCCGGCCTCCAAGCCTCTAGGGGATAGTTCACCATCATAATCCAGGCATCATGCGAAAAAGTGCAAACTCTGTGATTAATACCTCTGTCATGACGAATAACTCTGAGGATCGAGTCACCAATGAAGTAAGGGTTGTTGGAGATGGCGGTGTCGATGTCGCAAGCGTGCTGAAACCTGACGAGAGCCGCCCCCATCCCGCACCGAGAGATCTCGGCAATGCGGAAACCACGCTCATGGTCAAGAAAATGACGAATGAGCATGGCATCCGTATCAAACTGGAGAGGATCAGGGGGCGGAGCAAGGGAGATGATGGCCCAGTCCCCGGACTGGACAAGGGTCTCACCGCCGAGAAAATGGTAGGAACGCCGTCGACGATTGCCAGCAGCCTCCATGATGGCACTGCTAGGAGGGAGGAGAGGGATCGGGTCGCATGAGTAGGTGGCCATGGTGTTTGAGGAAGGTGAGATGGTGGTGGAGAACAATGGCGGAGCAGAGCAAGGATGAGCTGACGAACAGGGGGTTTGGCAGGCTGGGCGGTCGAATAGAGGAGGGGGTGGGGTTTTGGGGAGACGAGTCGTCAAGCGGGTTAATGGATTCTGGTAGAGGTTTGGTAGGTTGGTAGTATTTGACCCGATATACAGGAGGATGGCGTTTGGAGTTATAACAAAAACGAGATATATGGCCATATCGATAACAACTACGGCAACGGAATTCATTATGGCAATCTGCACGTAGATGCTCATGAGATAAACATTTATCACAATAAAGATTCACCCGAGTCGGTTGAAGATGATGAGAGATGATAGGCGGGGTGACATGGGCTATAAGATTGGGTTGTGCCTGGGCCGGAATATGCTGCTGGGCCATGAACTGCAAGTCACCGTTGCGGGCTGGACTATTAGGTTGGTGGGCCAAGATAGATGGGATAGAATTTTGAACTGTAACCAACGCGCCCGCGTTTGGCTCATGATCCGAGATGGGAGCATGATAGTTTGCGAAAGATGTGGAACGTCTCACCGGCGACGTAGTGGAAGGACGACGGCCTATCTGAACCGCATTTGCACCGGTGAGCATGCGCCGAGGTGATCTAGAGACCGTAGTCCATACGTGATCATGATCATAGATCCAAGAGTTATACTCTCTAATCCAGGCTGGACCACCGTAGCCCCATAGGTGGAAATAACATGAGAAACTAGGGCATTTGAAAGATCTAAGTTGGTAGATCATAAATCCTACCGCCTTAGAGATCACCGAAAACTTATAAACTTGTCCACGAAGGTGGTAGACATTAAGATGAGATGGTGATCCACCAACACAAGCCTCAAGCGCAATACCAACATGCTCAACATTGAGAGGAAAGGTGGAATGGCCAAAGGAGACGACGAGGTGAAAAGCATCACTAGGATTAAGACAATGGACAGGAGTAGAGAACCTAGCTCTGACCTTGTTGGCGAATCCCACCCCTGGGGAGAGATCCAGGAGAGGAGGAGCCATCTTGGCCGGGGAAGTTCACCAGGAGGGAGGGCCATGGATCGCCGGTGGAGTCGCCCTTGGAGTCGCCAGGCAGGAGGAGAGGGGTGGGAGAGCCATCAGAGGAAAAAAAGAATGAATTAATGACATTGGTATTACCCCTTCAAAAAAAGAAAATGAAATAAAAACGAAAAGAAGATGAAAATAATGAAATGTGGAAAGAAATAATGAATTAGTAATTTGCGCGCAACTTTGCACTAAAATTACACTTTTTCACTCCAGTAAAAAAATTGTACTTTTTAAATAAGCAAAGGATAAGCATATAATAATGCATTTTCACACTCTATTGTAATTCAAACACATACTGCTTTCATTCGTACAACATGCCAAAATTACCCATTTAGAAAGAAAACGACTAAAAATAAAAAAGAAAAGAAAAGAAATACACATACAGACAAAAAACATGCAATGTGTAACCGGCTTCAAGCCCCGTAGAAAAATCGACTTATTTTTCTACTTAGCCTGAATAGGGGCAAGTCAGAAAATCAACATACACAAAAAGAAAAAGAAAAAGAAATCTTAACAAAAGAATCAACGATAAGAAAATTGACTTGCCCAAGTTTACAAATAAGTCCACTTACATATAGCTAAAGTGAAAGAAAAAAAAACAGTCATAGCATTAAAGCGTCGAGCGCTGATACCCGTGGAATGGCGGAGGGAAAAGCAGCGCTCCGTGACGAGGGAGTCTAGCTAGAACATCTCCGTGGTGTGTGGTGGAAGGGCTGCCACGGATAGCGGCCTCTTGGCCAATGGCCTTTGCCACGCCATGACGCTTAGCACAGGTCTCAACACAGAAATAGCCTGTACCCCGTACCCCGTCTCCAGTAGATTATTTGACGCACCCAAAATATCTAAATCTCCGGGGCCAGGGCCGAAGCTGGTGGAGGGAGATGGGAGAGATTCACGGCTTTGAAACACACAAAACTAAGAATTGTGCTGTGCGTGGCGTGGCTCCTTGGTACGGCCTTGCCCTAACTGGTCAAGTTTTTCTATTCCCCGATTCCCTCCTGCACCTGCCATGGCCAAAGCCTGGGCAGTACCATTAGCAAAGCACATGGACCAAGTGGCCACTTTTTTTAGAGGAGCGTGTGGCCATGATGCCATGCACGCTTAGGGGCATTAAACATACTACCATTTTTGTGCGTTGTGATGCCAACCAGGGGAGGTTGTCGGAGCAAAAGAGATGAGATCACCCATCACAGCTGAGCTTAGGATCTACGGCGACGTGACAACGAATCCTGACCGATGGGGATGCGTACTGCCTCCAGGGTGCGCCCCTGTCAAAGAATATATTATGTATATATATTTGTCCTTTTTCCCCTCTCTTTCTTCCTTTGTTGCTTGTGTGGAGAATTAAAGCATCTGTCCTTTTTTTGTTTTTGTTTCTTCATAGCGAACCTGTCCTTTTTTAATAGTATAATTTTAGCTAGAGCAATAGCGAATCTATCTTTGAATGCTGGAGGGTATAGGGATGGGTCCCGCTCGAGCCACATCGTGAGCTAATTAAGACGTGCGAATTGATGGGGTGCCATTTGCGTACGTGTGTATCCTGAGACAGTGAACGAAGCAGCTCTTTAGAGCATCTAAGGTCCGACTTGGCAAATCCGCATCACGAAACGCCCGTGGACGTGCCAAGCATGTCCACGGACACTGATCAAGCACCCCTCAAATTATATCGTACATATTTGTCTATTATCTTATGTCTGATCTATATTCATACTAAATCATGCAACATCAGTCAAACTATATAGATCAATAAACAGACATAGGCAAGCACAATACGTTCATTAAAAGATCATGAGCAGATGTTCAAAGGACCATCAAAGTTCACATAAAACGACGGACAACTCCAATATACATCAAGTACTTGAAATTAAATTGAAGAAAGCGAATCTTCACCACTTTCGGGTCGGCCCTTTCTCCTTCAGGGCGTCGGCGCAGCTGTAGCCGTCGGCGGTTGGTCGTCCGATTCGTCGGACGAGGAGTCGTGGTCGTCGAAGGGAGGAGGAGATGATGATGAGGCCCTTGAGGCTCCGGACAGCCCGGTCCTGTTGGCGCTTGAGCTTCGCCAGCTGAACCGCCTCCTTCGGCTTCTCCTTGGCCTCCCGCTCGAAATGGCCGATGGCAAGCCAGAGAGCCTTCACCTTCTTCCGGCGGAGCCGCCAAGCGTCCTTCTTCGTCGTCGTAAGTGACCGTGGTAGAGCCACACAAAGAGCCGCGCGCCCTCGTCGGGCTCCACCGGTAACCCGCGGCGGCGGCGGACAAATCTCTCCGCTACGTCCCCCTCTCTTGCCCGCTGCCTCTCGCAGCGGGCGGCGCGCGCCTCCGACTTCGGCGTGCGTGTCCGGGCCGGCTGGGCGGGCACAAGCACCACACCGCTGCCCGTGTGAGGGAGCAGCAGCTGGCGGGGGCAGGGGACGACGTGGGGTAGGCGCAAACGGTGCATCCCGCCCAGAGCAAAGCGCGGGCCGGGAGGAGCGAGCGCCAGCGTCTTCGCTACGCCAGCGGGAAAGAGGCGAAGCGGCCGATTCGGAACTGCCACCCGTGTCCACTTTGGACCTCTCGAGAGGAATGTGGAGGGTCAGCTCCATTCAGAGTCGGGGGAGGAGCGGCTGCCGGCGCTTGGCATGGTCGTCGGAGTGCATCGAATCGAAGAAATTGAATGGAAGAAGAAGAACCGGGTCGAGATTGGAGTGATGTAGAGTTTTCGGATTGAGAATATTTGGTTGGATATAAGGGACGCCGGACAACCTACGTGTTTGATGCCAACTCCATCGTGCGACCCTATCCTATCCGGCCCCGTCAGTTTGGGGTAAAACGGACAAACGAGGCGGCCCAGCGTGCGACGGCCCGGACCCATCTGGTCCGTTTTGTGTCCGGGCCGACTCATTTCGAGCGCAAACTTGCGCCGGGTTTGGGTCGCGGCGGACACCAAACGGACGCGCGCCTCGTCCGCGTCGGGGCCGGTGGCAGGCGGCCACCTACCTCCCACCCGCCCACATCAATGCGCACGCGCGGGCGGCCCCGCCTGTCATCCGCCCAGGCGAGGGGTCGCGGTCCTTCTAAAATGGGAACCGTGGACCGGTCGTCGTCCACACTGCCCCACGCCACCCCCCGGCCTCCTCGAAACCCGACAGCCCAGTCCCAAACCCTAGCCAAGAGCTCGCCGGCCGGCCGCCCGCAGCCATAGGGCTATGGAACTACGGCCGCAAAGGCAAGCACGACCGCGAGGCTGGTTCCTCTTCGGGACGCCGCCGTGGCTCGGTGAAGAAGGAAGAGCCCGTGTCGCCATCGCCACCACGTCGGTGAAGGAAATATGCCCTAGAGGCAATAATAAAGTTATTATTTGTTTCCTTATATCATGATAAATGTTTATTATTCATGCTAGAATTGTATTAACCGGAAACATAATACTTGTGTGAATACATAGACAAACTAAACGTCACTAGTATGCCTCTACTTGACTAGCTCGTTAATCGAAGATGGTTATGTTTCCTAACCATAGACATGTGTTGTCATTTGATTAACGGGATCACATCATTAGGAGAATGATGTGATTGACATGACCCATTCCATTAGCTTAGCACCCGATCGTTTAGTATGTTGCTATTGCTTTCTTCATGACTTATACATGTTCCTATGACTATGAGATTATGCAACTCCCGTTTACCGGAGGAACACTTTGTGTGCTACCAAACGTCACAACGTAACTCGGTGATTATAAAGGTGCTCTAGAGGTGTCTCCAAAGGTACATGTTGGGTTGGCGTATTTCGAGATTAGGATTTGTCACTCCGATTGTCGGAGAGGTATCTCTGGGCCCTCTCGGTAATGCACATCACATAAGCCTTGCAAGCATTGCAACTAATGAGTTAGTTGCGATATGATGTATTACAGAACGAGTAAAGAGACTTGCCGGTAACGAGATTGAACTAGGTATTGAGATACCGACGATCGAATCTCGGGCAAGTAACGTACCGGTGACAAAGGGAACAACGTATGTTGTTATGCGGTCTGGCCGATAAAGATCTTCGTAGAATATGTAGGAACCAATATGAGCATCCAGGTTCCGCTATTGGTTATTGACTGGAGACATGTCTCGGTCATGTCTACATTGTTCTCGAACCGTAGGGTCCGCACGCTTAACGTTACGATGACAGTTTCATTATGAGTTTATGTATTTTGATGTACCGAAGTTTGTTCGGAGTCCCGGATGTGATCACGGACATGACGAGGAGTCCCGAAATGGTCGAGACATAAAGATCGATATATTGGACAGCTATATTCGGACACCGGAAGTGTTCCGAGTGATTTCAGAGAAAACCGGAGTACTGGAGGGTTACCGGAACCCCCCCCCCCCCCCGGGGGGGTAAATGGGCCTTATGGGCCTGAAGTGGAGAAGAGGAGGGGCGGCCAGGGCAGGCCGCGCGTCCCCTCCCCCTCTAGTCCGAATTGGACAAGGAGGGGGGCGGCGCCCCCCTTTCCTTCCTCTCCTCTCTCCCTTCCTTCCCCCTCTCCTACTTGGACAAGGAAAAAGGAGGGAGTCCTACTCCCGGTAGGAGTAGGACTCCTCCCTGGTGCGCCCCTCCTGGCCGGCCGCCCCCTCCCCCTTGCTCCTTTATATACGGAGGTAGGGGGCACCTCTAGACACAAGTTGATCTTCGTGATCGTTCCTTAGCCGTGTGCGGTGCCCCCTCCACCATATTCCATCTCGGTCATATTGTAGCAGTGCTTAGGTGAAGCCCTGCGACAGTAGAACATCAAGATCGTCACCACGCCGTCGTGCTGACGGAACTCCTCCCCGAAGCTTTGTTGGATCAGAGCCCGGGGATCGTCATCGAGCTGAACGTGTGCCAAGAACTCGGAGGTGCCGGAGTAACGGTGCTTGGATCGGTTGGATCGGGAAGACGTACGACTACTTCCTCTACGTTGTGTCAACGTTTCCGCTTCGGTCTATGAGGGTACATAGACAACACTCTCCCCTCTCGTTGCTATGCATCACCATGATCTTGCGTGTGCGTAGGAAATTTTTTGAAATTACTACGTTCCCCAACAGTGTTATCAGAGCCTAGGTTTTATGTGTTGATGTTATATGCACGAGTAGAACACAAGTGAGTTGTGGGCGATATAAGTCATACTGCTTACCAGCATGTCATACTATGGTTCGACGGTATTGTTGGATGAAGCGGCCCGGGCCGACATTACGCGTACGCTTACGCGAGACTGGTTCTACCGCCGTGCTTTGCACACAGGTGGCTGGCGGGTGTCAGTTTCTCCAACTTTAGTTGAACTGAGTGTGGCTACGCCCGGTCCTTACGAAGGTTAAAACAACACCAACTTGACAAACTATCGTTGTGGTTTTGATGCGTAGGTGAGATTGGTTCTTGCTTAAGCCCGTAGCAGCCACGTAAAACTTGCAACAAACAAAGTAGAGGATGTCTAACTTGTTTTTGCAGGGCATGTTGTGATGTGATATGGTCAAGGCATGATGCTAAATTTTATTGTATGAGATGATCATGTTTTGTAACCGGGTTATCGGCAACTGGCAGGAGCCATATGGTTGTCGCTTTATTGTATGCAATGCAATCGCCCTGTAATGCTTTACTTTATCACTAAGCGGTAGCGATAGTCGTAGAAGCATAAGATTGGCGAGGACAACGATGCTACGATGGAGATCAAGGTGTCGCGCTGGTGACGATGGTGATCATGACGACGCTTCGGAGATGGAGATCACAAGCACAAGATGATGATGGCCATATCATATCACTTATATTGATTGCATGTGATGTTTATCTTTTATGCATCTTATCTTGCTTTGATTGACGGTAGCATTATAAGATGATCTCTCACTAAATTTCAAAAAAAAAGTGTTCTCCCTGAGTATGCACCGTTGCCAAAGTTCGTCGTGCCCAGACACCACGTGATGATCGAGTGTGATAAGCTCTACGTCCATCTACAACGGGTGCAAGCCAGTTTTGCACACGCAGAATACTCAGGTTAAACTTGACGAGCCTAGCATATGCAGATATGGCCTTGGAACACTGAGACCGAAAGGTCGAGCGTGAATCATATAGTAGATATGATCAACATAATGATGTTCACCATTGAGAACTAATCCATTTCACGTGATGATCGGTTATGGTTTAGTTTGATTTGGATCACGTGATCACTTAGAAGATTAGAGGGATGTCTATCTAAGTGGGAGTTCTTAAGTAATATGATTAATTGAACTTAAATTTATCATGAACTTAGTCCCTGATAGTATCTTGCTTGTTTATGTTGATTGTAGATAGATGGCTCGTGTTGTTGTTCCGTTGAATTTTAATGCGTTCCTTGAGAAAGCAAAGTTGAAAGATGATGGTAGCAATTACACGGACTGGGTTCGTAACTTGAGGATTATCCTCATTGCTGCACAGAAGAGTTACGTCCTGGAAGCACCGTTAGGTGCCAGGCCTGCTGCTGATGCAACTGACGACGTTAAGAACGTCTGGCAGAGCAAAGCTGATGACTACTTGATAGTTCAATGTGCCATGCTTTACGGCTTAGAATCGGTCTTCAACGACGTTTTGAACGTCATGGAGCATATGAGATGTTCCAGGAGTTGAAGTTAATATTTCAAGCAAATTCCCAAATTGAGAGATATGGAGTCTCCAATAAGTTCTATAGCTGCAAGATGGAGGAGAACAGTTCTGTCAGTGAGCATATACTCAAAATATCTGGGTATAATAATCACTTGATTCAACTGGGAGTTAATCTCCCGGATGATTGCATCATTGACAGAATTCTCCAATCACTTCCGCCTAGCTACAAGAGCTTCGTGATGAACTATAATATGCAAGGGATGGATAAGACAATTCCCGATCTCTTCGCAATGCTAAAAGCTGCGGAGGTAGAAATCAAGAAGGAACATCAAGTGTTGATGGTCAACAAGACCACTGGTTTCAAGAAGAGGGGCAAAGGAAAGAAGAAAGGGAACTTCAAGAAGAACAGCAAGCAAGTTGCTGCTCAAGAGAAGAAACCCAAGTCTGGACCTAAGCCTGAAACCGAGTGCTTCTACTGCAAGCAGACTGGACACTGGAAACGGAACTGCCCCAAGTATTTGGCGGATAAGAAGGATGGCAAGGTGAACAAAGGTATATGTGATATACATGTTATTGATGTGTACCTTACCAGAGCTCGCAGTAGCACCTGGGTATTTGATACTGGTTCTATTGCTAATGTTTGCAACTCGAAACAGGGACTACGGATTAAGCGAACACTGGCGAAGGACGAGGTGACGATGCGCGTGGGAAATGGTTCCAAAGTCGATGTGATCGCGGTCGGCACGCTACCTCTACATCAACCATCGGGATTAGTATTAGACCTAAATAATTGTTATTTGGTGCCAGCGTTAAGCATGAACATTATATCTGGATCTTGTTTGATGCGAGACGGTTATTCATTTAAATCAGAGAATAATGGTTGTTCTATTTGTATGAGTAATATCTTTTATGGTCATGCACCCTTGAAGAGTGGTCTATTTCTAATGAATCTCGATAGTAGTGATACACATATTCATAATGTTGAAGCCAAAAGATGCAGAGTTGATAATGATAGTGCAACTTATTTGTGGCACTGCCGTTTAGGTCATATCGGTGTAAAATGCATGAAGAAACTCCATACTGATGGACTTTTGGAACCACTTGATTATGAATCACTTGGTACTTGCGAACCGTGCCTCATGGGCAAGATGACTAAAACGCCGTTCTCCGGTACTATGGAGAGAGCAACAAATTTGTTGGAAATCATACATACAGATGTATGTGGTCCGATGAATGTTGAGGCTCGTGGCGGATATCGTTATTTTCTCACCTTCACAGATGATTTGAGCAGATATGGGTATATCTACTTAATGAAGCATAAGTCTGAAGCATTTGAAAAGTTCAAAGAATTTCAGAGTGAAGTTGAAAATCATCGTAACAAGAAAATAAAGTTTCTACGATCTAATCGTGGAGGAGAATATTTGAGTTACGAGTTTGGTCTACATTTGAAACAATGCGGAATAGTTTCGCAACTCACGCCACCCGGAACACCATAACGTAATGGTGTGTCTGAACGTCGTAATCGTACTTTACTTGATATGGTGCGATCTATGATGTCTCTTACAGATTTACCGCTATCGTTTTGGGGTTATGCTTTAGAGACAGCCGCATTCACGTTAAATAGGGCACCATCGAAATCCGTTGAGACGACGCCTTATGAACTGTGGTTTGGCAAGAAACCAAAGTTGTCGTTTCTGAAAGTTTGGGGCTGCGATGCTTATGTGAAAAAACTTCAACCTGATAAGCTCGAACCCAAATCGGAGAAATGTGTCTTCATAGGATACCCAAAGGAAACTGTTGGGTACACCTTCTACCACAGATCGAAGGCAAGACATTTGTCGCCAAGAATGGATCCTTTCTAGAAAAGGAGTTTCTCTCGAAAGAAGTGAGTGGGAGGAAAGTAGAACTTGATGAGGTAACTGTACCTGCTCCCTTATTGGAAAGTAGTACATCACAGAAACCGGTTTATGTTGTTGGGGAACGTTGCAGAAAACAAAAAATTTCCTACGGTTTCACCAAGATCCATCTATGAGTTCATCTAGCAACGAGTGATCGGATGCATCTACATACCTTTGTAGATCGCGAGCGGAAGCGTTCAGAGAACGGGGATGAGGTAGTCGTACACGACGTGATCCAAATCACCGGAGATCCTAGCACCGAACGTACGGCACCTCCGTGTTCAACACACGTACGGTCAGCGTGACGTCTCCTCCTTCTTGATCCAGCAAGGGGGAAGGAGAGGTTGATGAAGATCCAGCAGCACGACGGCGTGGTGGTGGATGCAGGGCGTCACAGCAGCAGGGCTTCGCTGTGTACTACGAGAGGAAGAGGTGTAGCACGGAGAGAGGGAGGCGCCAGGACTCAGGTGCGGCTGCCCCCTCCCCCCTCATATATATAGCCCCCTAGGGGGGGCGTCGGCCCTAGGAGATTGGATCTCCTAGGGGGGGCGGCGGCCAAGGGCTGGAGTGGCCCCCAAGCCAAGGTGGGGCGCCCCCCACCCCTAGGGTTTCAACCCTAGGCGCATGGGGTGGGCCTAGGGGGGCGCACCAGCCCACTATGGGCCGGTTCCTCTCCCCACTTTGGCCCATGGGGCCCTCCAGGATGGGTGGCCCCACCCGGTGGACCCCCAGGACCCTTCTGGTGGTCCCGGTACAATACTGATGACCCCGAAACTTGTCCCGATGGCCGAAACAGCACTTCCTATATATAATTCTTTACCTCCGGACTATTCCGAAACTCCTTGTGACGTCCGGGATCTCATCCGGGACTCCGAACGACATTCAGGTTACTGCATATACATATCTTCACAACCCTAGCGTCACCGAACCTTAAGTGTGTAGACCCTACGGGTTCGGGAGACAGGCAGACATGACCGAGACGGCTCTCGGTCAATAACCAACAGCGGGATCTAGATACCCATGTTGGCTCCCACATGCTCCACGATGATCTCATCAGATGAACCACGATGTCGAGGATTCAATTAATCCCGTATACAATTCCCTTGTCAATCGGTATTTTACTTGCCCGAGGTTCGATCGTCGGTATCCCAATACCTTGTTCAATCTCGTTAACGGCAAGTCACTTTACTCGTACCGTAATGCATGATCCCGTGATCAAACACTTTGATCACATTGAGCTCATTATGATGATGCGTTACCGAGTGGGCCCGGTGATACCTCTCCGTCATGCGGAGTGACAAATCCCAGTCTCGATCCGTGTCAACCCAACAGACACTTTCGGAGATACCCGCATTATACCTTTATAGTCACCCAGTTACGTTGTGACGTTTGGCACACCCAAAGCACTCCTACGGTATCCGGGAGTTACACGATCGCATGGTCTAAGGAAAGGATACTTGACATTGGAAAAACTCTAGCAAGCGAACTATACGATCTTGTGCTATGTTTAGGATTGGGTCTTGTCCATCACATCATTCTCCTAATGATGTGATCTTGTTATCAATGACATCCAATGTCCATAGTCAGGAAACCATGACTATCTGTTGATCAACGAGCTAGTCAACTAGAGGCTTACTAGGAAATATTTCACACATGTATTACGATTTCCGGATAACACAATTTTAGCATGAATAAAGACAATTATCATGAACAAGGAAATATAATAATAATGCTTTTATTATTGCCTCTAGGGCATATTTCCAACAGTCTCCCACTTGCACTAGAGTCAATAATCTAGTTACATTGTGATGAATCGAACACCCATGGAATTCTGGTGTTGATCATGTTTTGCTCTAGGGAGAGGTTTAGTCAACGGTTCTGCTACATTCAGGTCTGTATGTACTTTACAAATATCTATGTCTCCATCTTGAACATTTTCACGAATGGAGTTGAAGCGACACTTGATGTGCCTGGTCTTCTTGTGAAACCTGGGCTCCTTGGCTAGTGCAATAGCTCCAGTGTTGTCACAGAAGAGTTTGATTGGCCCCGACGCATTGGGTATGACTCCGAGGTTGGTGATGAACTCCTTCACCCAAATTGCTTCATGTGCTGCCTCCGAGGCTGCCATGTACTCCGCTTCACATGTAGATCCCGCCACGACGCTCTGCTTGCAACTGCACCAGCTTACTGCCCCACCATTCAAAATATACACGTATCCGGTTTGTGACTTAGAGTCATCCAGATCTGTGTCGAAGCTAGCGTCGACGTAACCCTTTACGACGAGATCTTCGTCACCTCCATAAACGAGAAACATTTCCTTAGTCCTTTTCAGGTACTTCAGGATATTCTTGACCGCTGTCCAGTGTTCCTTGCCAGGATTACTTTGGTACCTTCCTACCAAACTCACGGCAAGGTTTACATCAGGTCTGGTACACAGCATGGCATACATAATAGAACCTATGGCTGAGGCATAGGGGATGACCCTCATCTCTTCTATATCTTCTGCCGTGGTCGGACATTGAGCTGAGCTCAATTTCACACCTTGTAATACTGGTAAGAACCCCTTCTTAGATTGATCCATATTGAACTTCTTCAATATCTTATCAAGGTATGTGCTTTGTGAAAGACCTATGAGGCGTCTCGATCTATTTCTATAGATCTTGATGCCTAATATATAAGCAGCTTCTCCAAGGTCCTTCATTGAAAAACTCTTATTCAAGTAGGCCTTAATGATGTCCAAGAGTTCTATATCATTTCCTATCAAAAGTATGTCATCTACATATAGTATGAGAAATGCTACAGAGCTCCCACTCACTTTCTTGTAAACGCAGGCTTCTCCATAAGTCTGTGTAAACCCAAACACTTTGATCATCTCATCAAAGCGAATGTTCCAACTCCGAGATGCTTGCACCAGCCCATAAATCGAGCGTTGGAGCTTGCACACCTTGTCAGCATTCTTAGGATCGACAAAACCTTCCGTCTGCATCATATACAATTCTTCCTTAAGGAAACCATTAAGGAATGTTGTTTTGACGTCCATTTGCCATATCTCATAATCGTAGAATGCGGCAAATCTAACATGATTCGGACGGACTTCAGCTTCGCTACCGGTGAGAAAGTCTCATCGTAGTCAACCCCTTGAACTTGTCGATAACCCTTAGCGACAAGCCGAGCTTTATAGATGGTCACATTACCATCCGCGGCTGTCTTCTTCTTAAAGATCCATTTATTTTCTATGGCTCGCCGCTCAATGGGCAAGTCAGTCAAAGTCCATACTTCGTTTTCATACATGGATCATATCTCGGATTTCATGGCTTCCAGCCATTTGTTGGAATCCGGGCCCGCCATTGCTTCTTCATAGTTCGAAGGTTCGCCGTTGTCTAACAACATGATTTCCAAGACAGGATTGTTGTACCACTCTGGTGCAGAACGTGTCCTTGTGGACCTACGAATTTCAGTAGGAGCTTGATTAGAAGTATCTTGATCATCATCATTAATTTCCTCTCTAGTCGGTACAGGCACCTCAGAAACGTTTTCTTTGAAGGAAATATGCCCTAGAGGCAATAATAAAGTGATTATTTATTTCCTTACATATCATGATAAAAGTTTATTATTCATGCTAGAATTGTATTAACCGGAAACATAATACATGTGTGAATACATAGACAAACAGAGTGTCACTAGTATGCCTCTACTTGACTAGCTCATTAATCAAAGATGGTTATGTTTCCTAACCATAAACAAAGAGTTGTTATTTGATTAACGAGATCACATCATTAGTTGAATGATCTGATTGACATGACCCATTCCATTAGCATAGCACCCGATCGTTTAGTATGTTGCTATTGCTTTTATCCATGACTTATACATGTTCCTTTAACTATGAGATTATGCAACTCCCGTTTACCGTAGGAACACTTTGTGTGCTACCAAACGTCACAACGTAACTGAGTGATTATAAAGGTGCTCTACAGGTGTCTCCGAAAGTATTTGTTGGGTTGGCATATTTCGAGATTAGGATTTGTCACTCCGAATGTCGGAGAGGTATCTCAGGGCCTTCTCGATAATGCACATCACATAAGCCTTGCAAGCATTGCAACCAATGAGTTAGTTGCGAGATGATGTATTACGGAACGAGTAAAGAGACTTGCCGATAACGAGATTGAACTAGGTATTGGATACCGACGATCGAATCTCGGGCAAGTAACATACCGATGACAAAGGGAACAACGTATGTTGTTATGCGGTCTGACCGATAAAGATCTTCGTAGAATATGTAGGAGCCAATATGGGCATCCAGGTCCCGCTATTGGTTATTGACCGGAGACGTGTCTCGGTCATGTCTACATTGTTCTCGAACCGTAGGGTCCGCACGCTTAAGGTTTCGATGACAGTTATATTATGAGTTTATGAGTTTTGATGTACCGAAGGAGTTCGGAGTCCCGGATGAGATCGGGGACATGACGAGGAGTCTCGAAATGGTCGAGACGTAAAGATCGATATATTGGACGACTATATTCAGACATCGGAAAGGTTCTGAGTGATCCGGGTATTTTCGGGAGTATCGGGGAGTTACGGGATTACGGGAGAAGTAATGGGCCTTGATGGGCTTTAGTGGGAAGAGGAAAAAGGCTGCTGCGCCCCCCCCCTTCCCTCTGGTCCGAATTGGACTAGGGAAAAGGGGGCCGGCCACCTTTCCTTCTCCTCCTATTCCTTCTCCCTTCCTCCCCTCTTGGTGGACTCCTACTAGGACTTGGAAACCTAGTAGGACTCCACACCCTGGCGCGCCAAACCCTAGGCCGGCCACCCCCTCCCTTGCTCCTTTATATACGGGGGCAGGGGGCACCCCATAGACACACAAGTTGATCTACGGATCGTTCCTTAGCCGTGTGTGGTGCCCCCTTCCACCAAATTCCACCTCGGTCATATCGTTGCAGTGCTTAGGCGAAGCCCTGCGCCGGTAACACATCAAGATCGTCACCACGCCGTCGTGCTGACAGAACTCTTCCCCGACGCTTTGCTGGATCGGAGCCCGGAGATCGTCATCGAGCTGAACGTGTGCCAAGAACTCGGAGGTGCCGGAGTAACGGTACTTGGATCGGTCGGATCGCGAGGAGAACGTACGACTACTTCCTCTACGTTGAGTCAACGCTTCCGCTTCGGACTACGAGGGTACATAGACAACACTCTCCCCTCTCGTTGCTATGCATCACCATGGTCTTGCGTGTGCGTAGGAAATTTTTTGAAATTACTACATTCCCCAACAGTGGTATCAGAGCCTAGGTTTTTATGGTTTGATGTTATTTGCACGAGTAGAACACAAATGAGTTGTGGACGATACAAGTCATACTGCCTACCAGCATGTCATACTTTGGTTCAGCGGTATTGTTGGACGAGACGATCCGGACCAACCTTACGCGCACTCTTACGCGAGACCGGTTCCCTCGACGTGCTTTGCACATAGATGGCTTGCGGAAGACTGTCTCTCCAACTTTAGTTGAACCGAGTGTGGCTACGCCCGGTCCTTGAGAAGGTTAAAACGGAGTCTATTTGACAAACTATCATTGTGGTTTTGATGCGTAGGTAAGATGAGTTCTTACTTGAGCCCGTAGCAGCCACGTAAAACTTGCAACAACAAAGTAGAGGACGTCTAACTTGTTTTTGCAGGGCATGTTGTGATGTGATATGGTCAAGACATGATGCTAAATTTTATTGTATGAGATGATCATGTTTTGTAACCGAGTTATCGGCAACTGGCAGGAGCCATATGGTTGTCGCTTTATTGTATGCAATGCAATCGCGATGTAATGCTTTACTTTATTACTAAGCGGTAGTGATAGTCGTGGAAGCATAAGATTGGCGAGACGACAACGATGCTACGATGGAGATCAAGGTGTCGCGCCGGTCACGATGGTGATCATGACGGTGCTTCGAAGATGGAGATCACAAGCACGAGATGATGATGGCCATATCATATCACTTATATTGATTGCATGTGATGTTTATCTTTTATGCATCTTATCTTGCTTTGATTGACGGTAGCATTATAAGATGATCTCTCACTAATTATCAAGAAGTGTTCTCCCTGAGTATGCACCGTTGCGAAAGTTCTTCGTGCTGAGACACCACGTGATGATCGGGTGTGATAGGCTCTACGTTCAAATACAACGGGTGCAAAACAGTTGCACACGCGGAATACTCAGGTTATACTTGACGAGCCTAGCAAATAACAGATATGGCCTCGGAACACGGAGACCGAAAGGTCGAGCGTGAATCATATAGTAGATATGATCAACATAGTGATGTTCACCATTGAAACTACTCCATCTCACGTGATGATCGGACATGGTTTAGTTGATTTGGATCACGTGATCACTTAGAGGATTAGAGGGATGTCTATCTAAGTGGGAGTTCTTAAGTAATATGATTAATTGAACTTTAATTTATCATGAACTTAGTCCTGGTAGTATTAGCATATCTATGTTGTAGATCAATAGCTCGCGTTGTTACTTCCCTATGTTTATTTTGATATGTTCCTAGAGAAAATTGTGTTGAAAAATGTTAGTAGCAATGATGCGGATTGGATCCGTGATCCGAGGTTTATCCTCATTGCTGCACAGAAGAATTATGTCCTTGATGCACCGCTAGGTGACGGACCTATTGCAGGAGCAGATGCAGACATTATGAACGTTTTGCTAGCTCAATATGATGACTACTTAATAGTTTAGTGCACCATGCTTAACTGCTTAGAATCGGGACTTCAAAGACGTTTTGAACGTCATGGAGCATATGAGATGTTCTAGGAGTTGAAGTTAATATTTCAAGCAAATACCCGAGTTGAGAGATATGAAGTCTCCAACAAGTTCTATAGCTAAAAGATGGAGGAGAATCGCTCAACTAGTGAGCATGTGCTCAGATTGTCTGGGTACTACAATCGCTTGAATCAAGTGGGAGTTAATCTTCCAGATAAGATAGTGATTGACAGAATTCTCTAGTCACCATCACCAAGTTAGTAGAACTTCGTGATGAACTATAATATGCAAGGGATAACGGAAAATATTCCCAAGCTCTTCGCGATGCTAAAATCAGCGAAGGTAGAAATCAAAGAAAAACATCAAGTGTTGATGGTTGACAAGATCACTAGTTTCAAGAAAATGGCAAAAGGAAAGAAGGGGAACTTCAAGAAGAACGGCAAGCAAGTTGCTGCTCAAGTGAAAAAGCCCAAGTATAGTCCTAAGCCTGAGACTAAGTGCTTCTACTGCAAAGGGACTGGTCACTGGAAGCGGAACTACCCCAAGTGATTGGCGGATAAGAAGGATGGCAAAGTGAACATAAGTATATTTGATATACATGTTATTTATGTGTACTTTACTAGTGTTCATAGCAACCCCTTAGTATTTGGTACTAGTTCAGTTGCTAAAATTTAGTAACTCGAAACGGGAGTTGCAGAATGAACAAAGACTAGTTAAAGGGCAAGGTGACGATGTGTGTTGGAAGTGGTTCCAAGATTGATATGATCATCATCACACACTCCCTATACTTTCGGGATTAGTGTTGAAACTAAATAAGTGTTATTTGGTGTTTGCGTTGAGCATGAATATGATTTCATCATGTTAATTGCAATACAGTTATTCATTTAAGTTAGAGAACAATTGTTGTTCTGTTTACATGAATAAAACCTTCTATGGTCATACACACCAATGAAAATAGTTCATTGGATCTCGATCGCAGTGATACACATATTCATGATATTGAAACCAAAAAGATGCGAAGTTAATAATGATAGTGCAACCTATTTGTGGCACTGCCGTTTAGGTCATATTGGTGTAAAGCGCATGAAGAAACTCCATGCTGATGGGATTTTGGAATCACTTGATTATGAATCACTTGATGCTTGCGAACCATGCCTCTTGGGCAAGATGACTAAAAACGCCGTTCTCCGGAACAATGGAGCAAGCAACAGATTTGTTGGAAATCATACATACTGATGTATATGGTCCGATGAATATTAAGGCTCGCGACAAGTATCATTATTTTCTGACCTTCACAGATGATTTGAGCAGATATGGGTATATCTACTTGATGAAACATAAGTCTGAAACGTTTGAAAAGTTCAAAGAATTTTAGAGTGAAGTGAAAATCATCGTGACAAGAAAATAAGGTTTCTACGATCTGATCGCGGAGACAAATATTTGAGTTACGAGTTTGGTCTTCAATTAAAACAATGTGGAATAGTTTCACAAATTCATGCCACCTGGAACACCACAGCATAATGGTGTGTCCGAACGTCATAACCGTACTTTATTGGATATAGTACAAACTATGATGTTTCTTACCGATTTACCAATATCATTTTGGGATCATGCATTAGAGACAGCTGCATTCACGTTAAAAGGGGCACGATCTAAAGTCCGTTGAGACAACACAAAATAAACTGTGGTTTGGCAAGAAACCAAAGTTGTCGTTTCTTAAAGTTTGGGGTTACGATGCTTATGTGAAAAAGTTTCATCCTGATAAGCTCAAACCCAAATCGGAGAAATGTGTCTTCATAGGTACCCAAAGGAGACTGTTGGGTACACCTTCTATCACAGATCCGAAGGCAAGACATTCGTTGCTGAGAATGGATCCTTTCTAGAGAAGGAGATTCTCTCGAAAGAAGTGAGTGGGAGGAAAGTAGAAAACTTGATAAGGTAATTGTACCTTCTCCCTTATTGGAAAGTAGTTCATCACAGAAATCTGTTCTTGTGACTACTACACCAATTAGTAAAGAAGCTAATGATGATGATCATGTAACTTCAAGATCAAGTTACTACCGAATCTCGTAAGTAAACTAGAGTGAGATCCGCACCAGAGTGGTACGGTAATCCTGTTTTGGAAGTCATGTTACTAGACCATGACGAACTTGCGAACTATGAGGAAGCGATGATGAGCCCAGATTCCGCGAAATGGTTAGAGGCCATGAAATCTGAGATATGATCCATGTATGAGAACAAAGTATGGACTTTGATGGATTTGCCCGATGATCGGCAAGCCAAAGAAAATAAATGGATCTTGAAGAGGAAGACGGACACTGATAGTAGTGTTACTATCTACAAAGCTAGAATTGTCGCAAAAGGTTTTCGACAAGTTCAAGGTGTTGACTACGATGAGAGTTTCTCACTCGTATCTATGCTTAAGTCTGTCCGAATCATGTTAGCAATTGCCGCATTTTATGAAATCCGGCAAATGGATAAACAAAACTACATTCCTTAATGGATTTATTAAAGAAGAGTTGTATACGACGCAACTAGAAGGTTTTGTCGATCCTGAAGGTGTTAACAGAATATGCAAGCTCCAGCGATCCATCTATGGACTGGTGCAAGCATCTCGGAGTTGGAATATACGCTTTGATAAAGTTGATCAAAGCATATAGTTTTATACAGACTTGCGGTGAAGCCTGTATTTACAAGAAAGTGAGTGGGAGCACTACAGCATTTCTGATAAGTATATGTAAATGACATATTATTGATCGGAAATAATGTAGAATTATTCTGTAAAGCATAAAGGAGTATTTGAAAGGAGTTTTTTGAAGAAGGACCTCGGTGAAGCTGCTTACATATTGAGCATCAAGATCTATAGAGATAGATCAAGACGCTTGATAAGTTTTTCAATAAGTACATACCTTGAAAAGATTTTGAAGTAGTTCAAAATGGAACAGTCAAAGAAAGAGTTCTTGCGTGTATTACAAGGTGTGAAATTGAGTAAGACTCAAAGCCCGACCACGGCAGAAGATAGAAAGAGAATGAAAGTCATTCCCTATGCCTCAGCCATAGGTTCTATAAAGTATGCCATGCTGTGTACCAGATCTATTGCATACCCTACCACTGAGTTTGGCAAGGGAGTACAATAGTGATCTAGGAGTAGATCACTGGACAAGCGGTCAAAATTATCCTTAGTGGAATAAGGATATGTTTCTCGATTATGGATGTGACAAAAAAGGTTCGTCGTAAAAGGTTACGTCGATGCAAGTTTTGACACTAATCTAGATGACTCTAAGTCTCAATCTAGATACATATTGAAAGTGGGAGCAATTAGCTAAAGTAGCTCCGTGCAGAGCATTATAGACATAGAAAATTGCAAAATACATAACGGATCTGAATGTGGCAGACCCATTGACTAAACTTCTCTCACAAGCAAAACATGATCACACCGTAGTACTCTTTGGGTGTTAATCACATAGCGATGTGAACTAGATTACTGAATCTAGTAAACCCTTTGGGTGTTGGTCACATATCGATGTGAACTATTGCTGATAAATCACATGGCGATGTGAACTAGATTATTGACTCTAGTGCAAGTGGGAGACTGAAGGAAATATGCCCTAGAGGCAATAATAAAGTGATTATTTTTTCCTTACATATCATGATAAAAGTTTATTATTAATGCTAGAATTGTATTAACCGGAAACATAATACATGTGTGAATACATAGACAAACAGAGTGTCACTAGTATGCCTCTACTTGACTAGCTCATTAATCAAAGATGGTTATGTTTCCTAACCATAAACAAAGAGTTGTTATTTGATTAACGAGATCACATCATTAGTTGAATGATCTGATTGACATGACCCATTCCATTAGCATAGCACCCGATCATTTAGTATGTTGCTATTGCTTTTATCCATGACTTATACATGTTCCTTTAACTATGAGATTATGCAACTCCCGTTTACCGTAGGAACACTTTGTGTGCTACCAAACGTCACAACGTAACTGAGTGATTATAAAGGTGCTCTACAGGTGTCTCCGAAAGTATTTGTTGGGTTGGCATATTTCGAGATTAGGATTTGTCACTCCGAATGTCGGAGAGGTATCTCAGGGCCTTCTCGGTAATGCACATCACATAAGCCTTGCAAGCATTGCAACCAATGAGTTAGTTGCGAGATGATGTATTACGGAACGAGTAAAGAGACTTGCCGATAACGAGATTGAACTAGGTATTGGATACCGACGATCGAATCTCGGGCAAGTAACATACCGATGACAAAGGGAACAACGTATGTTGTTATGCGGTCTGACCGATAAAGATCTTCGTAGAATATGTAGGAGCCAATATGGGCATCCAGGTCCCGCTATTGGTTATTGACCGGAGACGTGTCTCGGTCATGTCTACATTGTTCTCGAACCGTAGGGTCCGCACGCTTAAGGTTTCGATGACAGTTATATTATGAGTTTATGAGTTTTGATGTACCGAAGGAGTTCGGAGTCCCGGATGAGATCGGGGACATGACGAGGAGTCTCGAAATGGTCGAGACGTAAAGATCGATATATTGGACGACTATATTCGGACATCGGAAAGGTTCTGAGTGATCCGGATATTTTCGGGAGTATCGGGGAGTTACGGGATTACGGGAGAAGTAATGGGCCTTGATGGGCTTTAGTGGGAAGAGGAAAAAGGCTGCTGCGCCCCCCCTTCCCTCTGGTCCGAATTGGACTAGGGAAAAGGGGGCCGGCCACCTTTCCTTCTCCTCCTATTCCTTCTCCCTTCCTCCCCTCTTGGTGGACTCCTACTAGGACTTGGAAACCTAGTAGGACTCCACACCCTGGCGCGCCAAACCCTAGGCCGGCCACCCCCTCCCTTGCTCCTTTATATACGGGGGCAGGGGGCACCCCATAGACACACAAGTTGATCTACGGATCGTTCCTTAGCCGTGTGCGGTGCCCCCTTCCACCAAATTCCACCTCGGTCATATCGTTGCAGTGCTTAGGCGAAGCCCTGCGCCGGTAACACATCAAGATCGTCACCACGCCGTCGTGCTGACAGAACTCTTCCCCGACGCTTTGCTGGATCGGAGCCCGGAGATCGTCATCGAGCTGAACGTGTGCCAAGAACTCGGAGGTGCCGGAGTAACGGTACTTGGATCGGTCGGATCGCGAGGAGAACGTACGACTACTTCCTCTACGTTGAGTCAACGCTTCCTCTTCGGTCTACGAGGGTACATAGACAACACTCTCCCCTCTCGTTGCTATGCATCACCATGGTCTTGCGTGTGCGTAGGAATTTTTTTGAAATTACTACGTTCCCCAACAGTGGTATCAGAGCCTAGGTTTTTATGGTTTGATGTTATTTGCACGAGTAGAACACAAGTGAGTTGTGGACGATACAAGTCATACTGCCTACCAGCATGTCATACTTTGGTTCAGCGGTATTGTTGGACGAGACGATCCGGACCAACCTTACGCGTACTCTTACGCGAGGCCGGTTCCCTCGACGTGCTTTGCACATAGATGGCTTGCGGAAGACTGTCTCTCCAACTTTAGTTGAACCGAGTGTGGCTACGCCCGGTCCTTGAGAAGGTTAAAACGGAGTCTATTTGACAAACTATCGTTGTGGTTTTGATGCGTAGGTAAGATGAGTTCTTACTTGAGCCCGTAGCAGCCACGTAAAACTTGCAACAACAAAGTAGAGGACGTCTAACTTGTTTTTGCAGGGCATGTTGTGATGTGATATGGTCAAGACATGATGCTAAATTTTATTGTATGAGATGATCATGTTTTGTAACCGAGTTATCGGCAACTGGCAGGAGCCATATGGTTGTCGCTTTATTGTATGCAATGCAATCGCGATGTAATGCTTTACTTTATTACTAAGCGGTAGTGATAGTCGTGGAAGCATAAGATTGGCGAGACGACAACGATGCTACGATGGAGATCAAGGTGTCGCGCCGGTCACGATGGTGATCATGACGGTGCTTCGAAGATGGAGATCACAAGCACGAGATGATGATGGCCATATCATATCACTTATATTGATTGCATGTGATGTTTATCTTTTATGCATCTTATCTTGCTTTGATTGACGGTAGCATTATAAGATGATCTCTCACTAATTATCAAGAAGTGTTCTCCCTGAGTATGCACCGTTGCGAAAGTTCTTCGTGCTGAGACACCACGTGATGATCGGGTGTGATAGGCTCTACGTTCAAATACAACGGGTGCAAAACAGTTGCACACGCGGAATACTCAGGTTATACTTGACGAGCCTAGCATATAACAGATATGGCCTCGGAACACGGAGACCGAAAGGTCGAGCGTGAATCATATAGTAGATATGATCAACATAGTGATGTTCACCATTGAAACTACTCCATCTCACGTGATGATCGGACATGGTTTAGTTGATTTGGATCACGTGATCACTTAGAGGATTAGAGGGATGTCTATCTAAGTGTGCCAAGAACTCGGAGGTGCCGGAGTAACGGTACTTGGATCGGTCGGATCGCGAGGAGAACGTACGACTACTTCCTCTACGTTGAGTCAATGCTTCCGCTTCGGTCTACGAGGGTACATAGACAACACTCTCCCCTCTCGTTGCTATGCATCACCATGGTCTTGCGTGTGCGTAAGATTTTTTTTTGAAATTACTACGTTCCCCAACATTCTTGAGTTGCGCCATTTTCCGGTTCAAGAGGTAACACTTCATCAAGTTCTACTTTCCTCCCACTTACTTCTTTCGAGAGAAACTCCTTCTCTAGAAAGGATCCATTCTTTGCAACAAAGATCTTGCCTTCGGATCTGAGGTAGAAGGTATACCCAATAGTTTCTTTAGGGTATCCTATGAAGACGCATTTTTCCGACTTGGGTTCGAGCTTTTCAGGTTGAAGTTTCTTGACATAAGCATCGCATCCCCAAACTTTTAGAAACGACAGCTTAGGTTTCTTCCCAAACCATAATTCATACGGTGTCGTCTCAACGGATTTCGACGGAGCCCTATTTAAAGTGAATGCGGCAGTCTCTAAAGCATAGCCCCAAAAAGATAGCGGTAAATCGGTAAGAGACATCATAGATCGCACCATATCTAATAGAGTGCGATTACAACGTTCGGACACACCATTACGCTGAGGTGTTCCAGGCGGCGTGAGTTGTGAAACTATTCCACATTTTCTTAAGTGTGTGCCAAATTCGTGACTCAAGTATTCTCCTCCACGATCTGATCGTAGAAACTTGATCTTTCTGTCACGTTGATTTTCAACCTCACTCTGAAATTCCTTGAACTTTTCAAAGGTCTCAGACTTGTGTTTCATTAAGTAGATATACCCATATCTACTCAAGTCATCAGTGAGGGTGAGAACATAACGATAGCCACCGCGAGCCTCAACACTCATTGGACCGCACACATCAGTATGTATGATTTCCAATAAGTTGGTTGCTCGCTCCATTGTTCCTGAGAACGGAGTCTTGGTCATTTTACCCATGAGGCATGGTTCGCACGTGTCAAATGATTCATAATCAAGAGACTCTAAAAGTCCATCTGCATGGAGCTTCTTCATGCGTTTGACACCTATGTGACCAAGGCGGCAGTGCCACAAGTATGTGGGACTATTGTTATCAACTTTAACTCTTTTGGTATTCACACTATGAATATGTGTATCATCACGTACGAGATTCATTAAGAATAAACCATTAACCATCGGAGCATGACCATAAAACATATCACTCATATAAATAGAACAACCATTATTCTCGGATTTAAATGAGTAGCCATCTCGAATTAAACGAGATCCAGATACAATGTTCATGCTCAAACTTGGCACTAAATAACAATTATTGAGGTTTAAAACTAATCCCGTAGGTAAATGTAGAGGTAGCGTGCCGACGGCGATCACATCGACCTTGGAACCATTCCCGACGCGCATCGTCACCTCGTCCTTCACCAGTCTCCGCTTATTCCGCAGCTCCTGCTTTGAGTTACAAATGTGAGCAACTGCACCGGTATCAAATACCCAAGAGCTACTACAAGTACTGGTAAGGTACACATCAATTACATGTATATCACATATACCTTTTGTTTTGCCGGCCTTCTTGTCCGCTATGTATTTGGGGCAATTCCGCTTCCAGTGACCACTTCCCTTGCAATAAAAGCACTCAGTCTCGGGCTTGGGTCCATTCTTTGTCTTCTTCCCGGCAGCTTGCTTGCCGGGCGCGGCAACTTCCTTGCCATCCTTCTTGAAGTTCTTTTTACCCTTGCCCTTCTTGAACTTAGTGGTTTTATTCACCATCAACACTTGATGTTCCTTCTTGACTTCTACATCTGCTGATTTCAGCATAGCAAATACTTCAGGAATGGTCTTTTCCATCCCCTGCATATTGAAGTTCATCACAAAGCTCTTGTAGCTTGGTGGAAGCGACTGGAGGATTCTGTCAATGACCGCATCGTCCAGGAGATTAACTCCCAGCTGAGTCAAGTGGTTATGTAACCCTGACATAGTGAGTATGTGCTCACTGACAGAACTATATTCCTCCATCTTATAGCTGAAGAATTTGTCGGAGACTTCATATCTCTCGACCCGGGCATGAGCTTGGAAAACCATTTTCAGCTCTTCGAACATCTTATATGCTCCATGTCTCTCAAAACGCTTTTGGAGCCCCGGCTCTAAGCTGTAAAGCATGCCGCACTGAACGAGGGAGTAGTCATCGGTACGTGCCTGCCAAGCGTTCATAACGTCTTGTTCTGCAGGGAGAACAGGTGCGTCACCCAGCGGTGCTTGTAGGACATAATCTTTCTTGGCGGCTATGAGGATGATCCTCAGGTTCCGGACCCAGTCCGTGTAGTTGCTGCCATCGTCTTTCAGCTTGGTTTTCTCTAGGAACGCGTTGAAATTGAGGACTACGTTGGCCATTTGATCTACAAGACATATTGTAAATATTTTAGACTAAGTTCATGATAATAAAGTTCATCTAATCAAATTATTTAATGAACTCCCACTTAGATAGACATCCCTCTTCTAGTCATCTAAGTATAACATGATCCGAGTCAACTAGGTCGTGTCCGATCATCACGTGAGACAGACTAGTCAACATCAGTGAACATCTTCATGTTGATCGTATCTTCTATACGACTCATGCTCGACCTTTCGGTCTTCTATGTTCCGAGGCCATGTCTGTACATGCTAGGCTCGTCAAGTCAATCTAAGTGTTTGCATGTGTAAATCTGTCTTACACCCGTTGTATGTGAACGTTAGAATCTATCACACCCGATCATCACGTGGTGCTTCGAAACAACGAACTGTCGCAACGGTGCACAGTTAGGGGGAACACTTTCTTGAAATTATTATGAGGGATCATCTTATTTACTACTGTCGTTCTAAGTAAACAAGATGCAAAAACATGATAAACATGACATGCAATCAAATAATGAACGTGACATGATATGGCCAATATCACATAGCTCCTTTGATCTCCATCTTGGGGCTCCATGATCATCTTGTCACCAGCTTGACACCATGATCTCCATTATCATGATTTTCATCATCGTGTCTCCATGAAGTTGCTCGCCAACTATTACTTCTACTACTATGGATAACGCGTTTAGCAATAAAGTAAAGTAATTTACATGGCGTTTCTCAATGACACGCAGGTCATACAAAAAATAAAGACAACTCCTATGGCTTCTGCCGGTTGTCATACTCATCGACATGCAAGTCGTGATTCCTATTACAATAGCATGAACATCTCATACATCACATATATATCATTCATCATTCATCACAACTTTGGCCATATCATGTCACAAAGCACTTGCTGCAAAAACAAGTTAGACGTCCTCTAATTGTTGTTGCAAGTTTTACATGGCTGAATTAGGGTTCTAGCAAGAACGTTTTCTTACCTACGTGAAAGCCACAACGTGATTTGTCAACTTCTATTTACCCTTCATAAGGACCCTTTTCATCGAATCCGCTCCAACTAAAGTGGGAGAGACAGACACCCGCCAGCCACCTTATGCAACTAGTGCATGTTAGTCGGTGGAACCGGTCTCACGTAAGCGTACGTGTAAGGTTGGTCCGGGCCGCTTCATCCCACAATACTGCTGAAGCAAGATAAGACTAGTAGCGGCAAGAAAAGTTGACAACATCTACGCCCACAATAAATTGTGTTCTACTCGTGCAAGAAGAATTACGCATAGACCTAGCTCATGATGCCACTGTCGGGGAACGTTGCAGAAAACAAAAAATTTCCTGCGGTTTCACCAAGATCCATCTATGAGTTCATCTAGCAACGAGTGATCGGATGCATCTACATACCTTTGTAGATCGCGAGCGGAAGTGTTCAGAGAACGGGGATGAGGTAGTCGTACACGACGTGATCCAAATCGCCGGAGATCCTAGCACCGAACGGACGGCACCTCCGCGTTCAACACACGTACGGTCAGCGTGACGTCTCCTCCTTCTTGATCCAGCAAGGGGGAAGGAGAGGTTGATGAAGATCCAGCAGCACGACGGCGTGGTGGTGGATGCAGGGCGTCACAGCAGCAGGGCTTCGTTGTGTACTACGAGAGGAAGAGGTGTAGCACGGAGAGAGGGAGGCGCCAGGACTCAGGTGCGGCTGCCCCCTCCCCCCCCCCTCATATATATAGCCCCCTAGGGGGGCGCCGGCCCTAGGAGATTGGATCTCCTAGGGGGGCGGCGGCCAAGGGCTGGAGTGGCCCCCAAGCCAAGGTGGCCCCCCCCACCCCTAGGGTTTCAACCCTAGGCGCATGGGGTGGGCCTAGGGGGGCGCACCAGCCCACTATGGGCTGGTTCCCCTCCCCACTTTGGCCCATGGGGCCCTCCGGGATGGGTGGCCCCACCCGGTGGACCCCCGGGACCCTTCTGGTGGTCCTGGTACAATACCGATGACCCCGAAACTTGTCCCGATGGCCGAAACAGCACTTCCTATATATAATTCTTTACCTCCGGACTATTCCAAAACTCCTTGTGAAGTTTGGGATCTCATCCGGGACTCCGAACAACATTCGGGTTACTGCATATACATATCTTCACAACCCTAGCGTCACCGAACCTTAAGTGTGTAGACCCTACGGGTTCGGGAGACAGGCAGACATGACCGAGACGGCTCTCGGGCAATAACCAACAGCAGGATCTGGATACCCATGTTGGCTCCCACATGCTCCACGATGATCTCATCGGATGAACCACGATGTCGAGGATTCAATTAATCCCGTATACAATTCCCTTTGTCAATCGGTATTTTACTTGCCCGAGGTTCGATCGTCGGTATCCCAATACCTTGTTCAATCTCGTTACCGGCAAGTCACTTTACTCGTACCGTAATGCATGATCCCGTGATCAAACACTTTGATCACATTGAGCTCATTATGATGATGCATTACCGAGTGGGCCCGGTGATACCTCTCCGTCATGCGGAGTGACAAATCCCAGTCTCGACCCGTGTCAACCCAACAGACACTTTCGGAGATACCCGCAGTATACCTTTATAGTCACCCAGTTACGTTGTGACGTTTGGCACACCCAAAGCACTCCTACGGTATCCGGGAGTTACACAATCTCATGGTCTAAGGAAAGGATACTTGACATTGGAAAAACTCTAGCAAGCGAACTATACGATCTTGTGCTATGTTTAGGATTGGGTCTTGTCCATCACATCATTCTCCTAATGATGTGATCTCGTTATCAATGACATCCAATGTCCATAGTCAGGAAACCATGACTATCTGTTGATCAACGAGCTAGTCAACTAGAGGCTTACTAGGGACATGTTGGTGTCTATTATTCACACATGTATTACGATTTCCGGATAACACAATTTTAGCATGAATAAAGACAATTATCATGAACAAGGAAATATAATAATAATGCTTTTATTATTGCCTCTAGGGCATATTTCCAACATCTGTGACACCTACACCAATTAGTGAGGAAGCTAATGATAATGATCATGAAGCTTCAGAACAAGTTACTACTGAACCTCGTAGATCAACCAGAGCAAGATCCGCACCAGAGTGGTACGGTAATCCTGTTCTGGAAGTCATGCTACTAGATCATGATGAACCTACGAACTATGAAGAAGCGATGGTGAGCCCAGATTCCGCAAAATGGCTTGAAGCCATGAAATCTGAGATGGGATCCATGTATGAGAACAAAGTGTGGACTTTGGTTGACTTGTCCGATGATCGGCAAGCAATTGAGAATAAATGGATCTTTAAGAAGAAGACTGACGCTGACGGTAATGTTACTGTCTACAAAGCTCGACTTGTCGCAAAAGGTTTTCGACAAGTTCAAGGGATTGACTACGATGAGACCTTCTCACCCGTAGCGATGCTTAAGTCTGTCCGAATCATGTTAGCAATTGCCGCATTTTATGATTATGAAATTTGGCAGATGGATGTCAAAACTGCATTCCTGAATGGATTTCTGGAAGAAGGGTTGTATATGATGCAACCAGAAGGTTTTGTCGAACCAAAAGAAGCTAACAAAGTGTGCAAGCTCCAGCGATCCATTTATGGACTGGTGCAAGCCTCTCAGAGTTGGAATAAACGCTTTGATAGTGTGATCAAAGCATTTGGGTTTGTACAGACTTTTGGAGAAGCCTGTATTTACAAGAAAGTGAGTGGGAGCTCTGTAGCATTTCTGATATTATATGTGGATGACATATTACTAATCGGAAATGATATAGAATTTCTGGATAGCATAAAGGCATACTTGAATAAGAGTTTTTCAATGAAAGACCTCGGTGAAGTGCTTACATATTGGGCATTAAGATCTATAGAGATAGGTCAAGATGCTTGATTGGACTTTCACAAAGCACATACCTTGACAAAGTTTTGAAGAAGTTCAAAATGGATCACGCTAAGAAAGGATTCTTGCCTGTGTTACAAGGTGTGAAATTGAGTAAGACTCAATGCCCGACCACTGCAGAAGATAGAGAGAAAATGAAAGATGTTCCCTATGCTTCAACCATAGGCTCTATCATGTATGCAATGCTGTGTACCAGACCTGATGTGTGTCTTGCTATAAGTCTAGCAGGGAGGTACCAAAGTAATCCAGGAGTGGATCACTGGACAACGGTCAAGAACATCCTGAAATACCTGAAAAGGACTAAGGATATGTTTCTCGTATATGGAGGTGACAAAGAGCTCGTCGTAAATGGTTACGTTGATGCAAGCATTGACACTGATCCGGACGATTCTAAATCGCAAAACGGATACGTGTTTACATTAAACGGTGGAGCTGTCAGTTGGTGCAGTTCTAAACAAAGCGTTGTGGCGGGATCTACATGTGAAGCGGAGTACATAGCTGCTTCGGAAGCAGCAAACGAAGGAGTCTGGATGAAGAAGTTCATATCCGATCTAGGTGTCATACCTAGTGCATCGGGTCCAATGAAAATCTTTTGTGACAATACTGGTGCAATTGCCTTGGCAAAGGAATCCAGATTTCACAAGAGAACCAAGCACATCAAGAGACGCTTCAATTCCATCCGGGATCTAGTCTAGGTGGGAGACATAGAGATTTGCAAGATACATACGGATCTGAATGTAGCAGACCCGTTGACTAAGCCTCTTCCACGAGCAAAACATGATCAGCACCAAGGCTCCATGGGTGTTAGAATCATTACTGTGTAATCTAGATTATTGACTCTAGTGCAAGTGGGAGACTGAAGGAAATATGCCCTAGAGGCAATAATAAAGTTATTATTTATTTCCTTATATCATGATAAATGCTTATTATTCATGCTAGAATTGTATTAACCGGAAACATAATACTTGTGTGAATACATAGACAAACTAAACGTCACTAGTATGCCTCTACTTGACTAGCTCATTAATCGAAGATGGTTATGTTTCCTAACCATAGACATGTGTTGTCATTTGATTAACGGGATCACATCATTAGGAGAATGATGTGATTGACATGACCCATTCCATTAGCTTAGCACCTGATCGTTTAGTATGTTGCTATTGCTTTCTTCATGACTTATACATGTTCCTATGACTATGAGATTATGCAACTCTCGTTTACCGAAGGAACACTTTGTGTGCTACCAAACGTCACAACGTAACTAGGTGATTATAAAGGTGCTCTACAGGTGTCTCCAAAGGTACATGTTGGGTTGGCGTATTTCGAGATTAGGATTTGTCACTCCGATTGTCGGAGAGGTATCTCTGGGCCCTCTCGGTAATGCACATCACATAAGCCTTGCAAGCATTGCAACTAATGAGTTAGTTGCGAGATGATGTATTACAGAACGAGTAAAGAGACTTGCCGGTAACGAGATTGAACTAGGTATTGAGATACCGACGATCGAATCTCGGGCAAGTAACGTACCGATGACAAAGGGAACAACTTATGTTGTTATGCGGTCTGACCGATAAAGATCTTCGTAGAATATGTAGGAACCAATATGAGCATCCAGGTTCCGCTATTGGTTATTGACCGGAGACATGTCTCGGTCATGTCTACATTGTTCTCGAACCGTAGGGTCCGCACGCTTAACGTTACGATGATAGTTTCATTATGAGTTTATGAATTTTGATGTACCGAAGTTTGTTCGGAGTCCTGGATGTGACCACAGACATGAAGAGGAGTGTCGAAATGGTCGAGACATAAAGATCGATATATTGGACGGCTATATTCGGACACCGGAAGTGTTCCGAGTGATTTCGGAGAAAACTGGAGTACCGGAGGGTTACCGGAACCCCCCCCCCCCCCCCCCCGGGGGGGTAAATGGGACTTATGGGCCTGAAGTGGAGAAGAGGAGGGGCGGCCAGGGCAGGCCGCGCGCCCCCTCCCCCTCTAGTCCGAATTGGACAAGGAGGGGGGCGGCGCCCCCCTTTCCTTCCTCTCCTCTCTCCCTTCCTTCCCCCTCTCCTACTTGGACAAGGAAAAAGGAGGGAGTCCTACTCCCGGTAGGAGTAGGACTCCTCCCTGGCGCGCCCCTCCTGGCCGTCCGCCCCCTCCCCCTTGCTCCTTTATATACGGAGGTAGGGGCACCTCTAGACACAAGTTGATCTTCGTGATCGTTCCTTAGCCGTGTGCGGTGCCCCCCTCCACCATATTCCACCTCGGTCATATTGTAGCAGTGCTTAGGCGAAGCCCTGCGACAGTAGAACATCAAGATCGTCACCACGCCATCGTGCTGACGGAACTCCTCCCCGAAGCTTTGCTGGATCGGAGCCCGGGGATTGTCATCGAGCTGAACGTGTGCCAAGAACTCGGAGATGCCGGAGTAATGGTGCTTGGATCGGGAAGACGTACGACTACTTCCTCTAAGTTGTGTCAACGCTTCCTCTTCGGTCTACGAGGGTACGTAGACAACACTCTCCCCTCTTGTTGCTATGCATCACCATGATCTTGCGTGTGCGTAGGAATTTTTTTGAAATTACTACGTTCCCCAACAGTCGGGCCCCCACGCCGCCCGCATTCTCCATCGCGCCCACGGCCGTCGGCGAGCGCGACCGGCACTACATCGAGGCGGCCGTCTGCCGCCGTTATTGGGAGACGAGGACGCCGCTGCCCTGGAGCGACGTCCACCTCCCCAATAACTGGCACCTGTCGACCGACCGCGTGCCGATCCCGCCCGTCCCGCAGAGCGGCCGTGCGCGCCGCCGGGAGATCCAGCGCCGCCGCCGCCTCCTCCCGGACGACCTCTACTACGGCGAGAGGTACGCCCCCGACTCGCCATTGTGGGACACTTGGCTCCGCAATGAGCACGACGTGCGGCGGGCGTCGTTCTTCGCCGGCACGTCGACGGGGCCGCGGTGGCCACGTGAGCCCCGAGCGGCTCCCTAGGCGCGCAGGCGTACGCGGGTGCGCGTCCTGACGCTCAAGCCGTCGCCGTTGCCATCTCCATCGCCACCCCCACCTCCTCGCATGACGGCGGAGGAGGAGGCCCGGCTCATGGCGCGTGTGCTGGAGGACTCCATGCACACGCACGACGAGCGCCAATGGGAGGGCCTCGAGGAGATGACGGCCCTCTCCACGGCCGGCGACGTCGCCATCCCCGAGCTGGAGATGGTGCCGAAGGAGGAGGTGGTGGAGGAGCCGCGGTGGCCGCGTTCCACCCTGACTTGTTGGGCCAGGGGTGGAGCTGGTCGTGCTCCGCTGAGCAGATGGCGGCCGCCCTGGGGGCCGTGAACTGGTGCCCCACGCCGCCGCGGTCGCCGGAGCGGGAGGCCTCGCCTCGGGAGGAGGTGGTGCAGGCACCGACCACCTTCCAGCCCGCCGTCCCCGTGCACCACGGACCGCCGGCCCACCTGTGGACGCCGCCGGACTACGTCGACCTCGTCAGTGACGACGACGACACCGGCGGCCAATGAAGACGGCCACGGCATCGACGGGCGCGGCAGGAGCGCGCGGGAGGTATTTTTTTATTTTGGTTTTAAGTTAATTATGAAACTGGGCCGTTTAAGTGGACTGAGAAACTAGGCCGTTTTGTGGCCGTAACCCCTATATATGTTTTATGTTTTTTTAACTGCGTTTATTTAAATTTTTAGTCATTTCATTTAAGTTTTTATTTTTTTTATTCACGTCCACCCCGGACAGGTTTTGGGGTGCGGCCGTTGCGTTGGACGCACCCACGACCCATCGGACAAACGCGGACACGGACGAACCCATCGGCGCCCCAAAGGGACAAAATCCGGCCAAACGACGTTCGTTTGAAGTCGTGCGGTGGAGTTGGCCTGAGGCCCTTCGTTGGGTCACAATGTCGTGATCAGGCAGACGTTTGAGGCCGGTTTGAGGCGCCGAACTGTACATGCGCTTACTTGGAGCAGACCTTCATAGTGACGGTAGCACTGGTAGTACACATTTCGTCATATACGTGGCCCACTCCCTGGCACGTGCTGCGAAACCGTGTGGCGTGGTCTAAGCAAACAGTGGTAGGAGTACCTGATTTCTCTTGTGAAACACGTCCACAACTGGACTCAGCAGTTTCTGGTTGGTGTTTCCAAACTAATTACGGCGTAGTACTGTACAACGGAAAGGCCAGAGGGAGGGACGGAGGTAGGGAGAGAACGACGTCACGGCGGACTTGGCCGGCTATTCGGATAGAAAGACGGCGTCGCTTTCCGACGCCGACGTGCGAACAAAGCCAGGATAGTTGGTTGTATACTATACTAGGGTGTCTCTACCAAAGAGAAGAGAGGAAAGGGTAAATTCCAGCACGCCGCCGTCCGCCCATGGACCACGGCCATGGCCAGGGCCACGGCCCGGCGGAGAAAACAGAGCGGGGTGGTCGGCAGGCAGGCAATTTGTGACCCGAAATGTCCTTGTTCCAGGAGGCGATAGTTGCCACATTTGTTGAGGCAGGCCGGCGAGGTCGTCGTCCCCCTTTCTGCCCCGCCTGCCTAATCTAATCCCTCCCACGCGACAGCAACAGCAACACCCCACACATACTAGTAGTAGTAGTACTGTACATGAGGGTAACCAGACCAGGCCACGGTAACTAGTAACAGTAATGATGGTAAGCAGCACCATAGAACAGTAATATCATTAATTACCAAGTCAGCAAACACAGCTAGCTGGCTGGCTAATCCACAACGACCAATAACAGTACTAGTAAGTAGTAGTAGCAGCAGCAGCTGACGCTGTACAGATTAAGCTGCTGCGTCTTCTTCCCTTCCCTACTTCCTTCCTTGCCCATTGCCATTGCCACCTCTGGTTTAGCTGAGGGACCAAAAGTTTGAGACAGCCCGGCCTAGTGATTTTCGAGGAAACGGAAAACATAATAATATCCCGGGCTTATGGATTTACATGGATGATCATCGTAGTAGCAGCAGCAGCAGCTGCTGCTGCTAATAGTTACTACTAGTAGTAAGTGCTAAACACTCTAGCTATGTGAGTAGTAGTGGCGGTGGTTGTAGGAGCTGCTGCCTCGATCTCGATCCCTCGGGGAGCAAGGATCAGAAGGGCGCCGAGAGCACCCTCTGCAGGGTCTTCCTCACCGGCACCGACACCTCCACCGAAGCCTTGAGCTGCCGTCGCCGTCGCCGTGAGCGAGCATCCATGGATGGGTGGAGTGGACGAGTCAGCTTGCTCCCAAGAAAAGAAAAAAGGAAAGAAAAGAGCACAGCAGAAAAGAAAGAGGGTGCCTGCTTACCTGGTCGTACTTGAGGCGGAGCTGCTCGTTCTCCTCGCGCAGCTGGTGCACCTCCGACTCGATCTGGGTGACGTGGGCCTGCTTGCGCGCGCGCGACCGGGACGCCGACTCGCGGTTCTTGATCATGCGCTTCTTGCGCCGGTCCACGGGCGCGGCGGCGGCCACGCCGGCGCCGGGGAGCCCGGGCCAGGCGGCGCCGTGGCCGTAGCACATCTCGCGCTCGAGCGCGCGGCGCGCGGGGCCGGCGTCGGGCGCGATGCGGGGGAAGGAGGCCGCGGCGGAGGAGAAGAAGGAGGTCGGGGACGCGGCCGCATTGCGGTAGCAGCCGCCGCCCGGGTGGAACGGCGAGCCGACGCCGACGCCGCCGGGGTGGAACGGGGTGCCGCCGACGCCGGTGGCCGCGAGCAGCTGGAGGCGGGTGTTGAGGCTGAGCGCGGTGGAGATGGCGGCGGAGGAGGGCGGCGGGGGCGAGGCGCTGGGGCTGGTGGTGACCGCGCCCCACAGGTCGTCGTCGTTGGCCTCCATGGCCATGGCTGGCTGGGTGGGTGGGGGAGCGCCTGCTCCGTATGTATCTTGGTCGCTGGTGGTAGTAGTATGGCCCCTATCTATCTATCTATCTATCTACGATGGAAGTCCCTCCGGAGCTGCGTCGTCGGCCCGGGCGGGTGCGTTTGGGGCGGCCGCTTCTTTGCCTCTTTTGGCCGAGACAGGGATGGGAATAAGTAAGCAGGTGGTTTGCTCGGTCTGCTCCCTCCCTCCCTCCGTTTTTACCTCCCCTCCCTCCCTCCCTCCGTTTTTACCTCCCCTCCCTCCCCCGCACCCTCCCTCACTGAGACAGCGAGAGCTCGATCGAGCTGCTGCCTGGGCCGGGGTGGGGCTCGCTCGCTCGGTCGCACGCTCACTGTCACTGCTCGCTCCGTGGCCAGGCAGCCAGTGGCGCCGCGACGAGTGCGCCGCGCGCGTGGTGTGGGCGCGCGCACTGTCGGCGAGCGCGAGCGCGAGAGGCGTCCAGGTGGCTCGCCCGGTCCCGCCGCGTCTCACTCGCGCCCCGGCGGCCAGTGGCAGCGCGCCTGGTGGCCTCCCGCCACGCCCTGTCGACGGCTCTCCTCTCTGTGTCTGTGTGTGCGTGGCACTGGTCAAACGGCACCCTGACCCGGGCCACATGCGATGCCGCAGCGGCCTGTGTCCCTCGGCCCAATCGGGGCGCCACTTGCTCGCTGCCTTTTTCTTCTCTTCTCTCCCCTGCTGCTCATCACCTAGATTCACTCTAGATCATTTCCAGATCGCTAGGTTTGCTCCCGTGGATTATTCCCGATACTTCTTCTGTAAACGGATCGTATGTGCGTGGAAGTGCACCAGCCGGAAGGTGCTCCACCTGTTGCTCCTTCCGGGTAAGGGAAACGCCAGCGCTAGGCGCCGGCTGGCCGGCCGGCCCAAAACTTTGGCCGGTCACGCCCGAGCCGTCCTGGCCAAGGGCAGCCCGGCCCGACGCTCTTCACGGGCCAGGCCTGGGCCTAGATATTGAGCTCGAAGGCCGGGCCCGGACCTGTCATATTTGCGAGTTAACAAAGAGGCCTGGCGGGCTTTTATGTTGACGGGCCAGGCTTGGGCCTGATTTCTAGGCCCGATGCCTTGCCCGGGCCTGGGATTTGTGCGTCGGGCTTGGTCAGGCCTGACCCAAAGCCCGGCCCAAGCGATGGCCGGGTATACGTCCAGATCGACCACTCCTGGCCGTGTAAATTCCAGCAAACAAAATGCTAGTCATGGCAAAAACGACCTCGTTGGTTGCCTGGTTCTAGCGCCGGTCATGTGTGGTTGCAACTTCCCCTTTAGCCGGTTCTAGCAAAATGAAAAACCGGTACCGGCAGCTGTTGGTTGCAGCACACCTCATTGGTTGTCTGGTTCCAACACCAGTCGTGTGTGGTTGCAACTTCCCTGTTAGCCGGTTCCAACAAGATGACATGTCGGTTGCACATCGGTGGACGACAGTTGTTGGTTGCAGCAACGGTAGCTGTTGGGTCGTCGTTGATGCATGCGGCGCGGGTGCGGCTGAGTCCCCCAAGCACCATGGCCATCGGTCATATCATTTGTAGATGCCTCCGTCGTGTTGAAGTGCGGTAGGTTGCCTCCGTGAGCGCCTATGCCCTCCATCGAGGCTGCAGGGGAGAAAAAAGGGGACCACGACATGTGCCCTTCATTGAGGGTGCAGGGGAGAAAAACGAGGACCATGGTCATGAAGGAGAGATTTTACGAGCAAGGCGTGTCGGGGAGGAGGCGACCGCGGCGTGGCTAGGTTGGGTCAGCGCATATGTGGAGAACGGCTGCGACAGAGAAAAAGATAAGGAGGAAGAAGACAAAGGAAGAAGAGATAAGGTGGGGGCATTTTGCAAGACGCACGACGAGCCTCGATCGTGTGGTTCGCGTGCGACTAGCGCGAGCTTTAGCCGGTCTCTCGGCCATAATCATTTACCCGCAGGAGGGCCCTGCACGTGGACTAATTTCTCTCTGTATCAGGTCCATTTTCGTCCGCAAGTTTCGGTAATCATCCAAACGCCTGAATTTAGCCAATACCAAATCCAATACAAAGGTTCTAATTCACACATCCGAACGTAGTGTAACAAAAAACGTTGCACTTTAGACATGTTTCAAGCGACTTTGAGAACCTTAACCACCGTTTTGACTTCAATGTCAAAATTTATGAACCTGGTTGAAATTTTTTTGGTTGTTATACATATGCCGCAACAGAAAATAGGGTGTGTTTGATAGTCTGCATCTTTTCAGAGTCTTTACATTTGTGATAAAGTTGGGTCTGGCTGACTAAAGACACGTCAAGATCAATGTGTTTGGATATAGTTTGGTAGGCGATTGATGCCCCATAAGTATAGGGGTTCTATCATAGGCTTTTCAGTCGTCGCGTCACTTGCTCAATAGCTCGCCAACATAGTTTTTTTTTGGATTCACGCTCGCACATTCATTTGATTTTTTTCTCTTCTTTTGTTGTTGCTTTGCTATGGAATGAGAAAAATGTCCATGGGTTTAAAAAAATCAAGAATTTGCAAAAATTCATGATTTTGAAAAAATGTTCACCAATTTACAAAAATGTAGATGGGTTCAAAAAAGTTCATGAATTAAAAACATGTTTGTGCATTAAAACTTCACAAATTCAAAAAAATTGGTCGCAAATTTGAAAGAAGTTCATGAATTTAATTTTTTTGTGGATTTGAAAAAGTTCATGAATTCAAAAATTGTTCGCACCTTTGAAAAGAAATTCACCAATTTGAAAGACCTTCACTAATTTGAAACTTGATCATGGATTTTTTACAAATTTGGAAATTGTCCATGGATTTAAAAAATTCACGCATTCAAATAATGTTTTAGCATTTGAAAAATTATTTGCTAATTTCAAAATTATTCACGAATTTTAAAATATATTGCGGATTTTAAGACGTTCATGCAATTGATAAATTGTTCGCACATTTGAAAATTGTTTGTGCATTTGAAACAATTTCATGAAATTAAAAAAAAATCTTCGTGAATTTGGAAAACATTATCTACGAACATGCAATCTCTAGATGGGTTAGACCATTATCTACGAACATGTGTGTGCGGGGTAGGGGAGGCGTGCGCGCTCTACGTGTAAGCCTATAATCGAAGGGAGGCCCCCTTTTTTTAGAGGATATATAGGCGAGACCTTCTAATTGGCACCTTTAGCGCAAGCTAGGAGATGTGGCGCACACACTACACCTTCGCAGGCCGTGGCCCATAGCGCACGGGCGCTTCTCTCGCCTCGCTCGCTTTATTTTTCTCCTCGCTAGCGCATTGACAGTTGACAGCGATAGTTGATCGTTGATGTGGCCATTGACCGTTGACTCTTAAACTCATGAATTAGAAAGAAAAAAACGTGGGTTAAAAAACGGTTAGAGATTAAAAAAAGTCAATTTTTTTAAAAGTTTGTTAATTTGAAAAAAGTTCGTGAATTCAGAAAAAGAATTCACGAATTTGAAAAAGTTCATGATTTGAAAAAAAATCATGAATTCAAACAATATTCACAAAAATGAAAAAGTTCATGTATTCGAAAGGCTCGTGAACATGAAAAAATTTCAAAAATTCAAGAAAAGTTAATGAATTCGAAACAAAACTAAGCCTTGACAAAACCTCTAATTAAAAAAATTACAAAAATGAAAGAAAGCTCACGAATTTGAAAAACAGAAACACAACTTTTTAAAAAAAATCCTAATTTGCAAAAAGTTCTAGAAATTGAAAATGGTTCATGAATTTGAGAACAGTTCACAAATTTCGTAAAAAAGTTCATGATTTAAAAACAATTGACAAATTTGCTGAAAGTTCACAAATTTGATAAATCAAAAAATAAAAAAGAAAGAAAACGAAAAATAAAAAGGAAAAATGAAACAAAAATTAAAAAAAAATGAAAAACCTGAAACCCGTGCTACCTAAAAACTCGAAGAAAACCGCCTAGCGAAAAAACAGTCAGAATATTCATGGGAAGGATCCCGAAAAAAAAACAGGTGGGAAAAGAGACCTACATGGGCCGGCCCATGTAGATAGAAATTGTTGTGGAGGTGTGTGCGCCGGTTTAAAAACACTATAACCTGCACATAAGGCGCCGAATAGGAGTTGGGGCTATAGACGTCGAAATAGGAATCAACTCTCGTGTATATGCAAGATGATTAATTAAGGGTACCCCTTGCAAAGGTCATTCGCACCTTCTCAGGGGCTCACAAGTGGTGCACTGCATGCATGCCACTTGTTGCGATCTGGGAGTTTTTCTTTTTTTTCGTCGATTCATTTATTCAAACGTTTTATCCCTTGAACCATGTGTCCGAATCCTAAACCTTTTTCGCCATTGGATTTCTCATGTCGAGATCTTTTAAACTAGATCCCATATTAATAAGCTTCGACGAACTTTCTTTTTTCAAGAAAAACCTGGAAAAAAAGCCCATAGCCAGAAGCACCTTTTTCTTCACTTTTTCCCCTTATTGGGAGGCACACCTGTGCTTCTCGTGGAAGCAAATTTGTACCTCCATAAGAAAAAATATATATGTGCCTCTCTTGGAAGCAAAAGAAATGTGCGTTTTTCCCCTTTTACGGGAGGCACAACTATGACTCTTGTGGAAGAAAAAAATACATGTATTTTTTTCTTCTTCGAGAGGCACGACCTCTCGTGGAAGCTAATCTGTGGCTCCATGAGAAGAAAAAAAACTTTATTTTTTTTTAGAGTCACCGTTGTGCCTCTCGTTGTAGCAAATTTGTGCCTCTTATGGAAGCAATTTGTTTATCTTTCAAGACGCACAACTATGACTCTCACAGAATCAAATTTGTGCCTCCAAAGAAGCAAATATGTGCCTTTAGTGGAAAAAGAAGAAACACATTTTCTATGCCTATCTTCCGCAAAAATCTGGGGAACTAGGAGAAAACCGGAAAGCTAAAAAAAATTAAACCCCAAAAACACGTACAGGAAAGAACACATACCCAACACGTGACACATGACTGTGGCTTGCGGGGCTCCCAATAGGGGTATCCCTTAATCTTTTGAGCATCCCTTATTATTTTTTTCAAGGATGCAAATTCGGAAAGTAAGTACGTGTACATACTAGGAATCGAACCATGGACCTCTTGCACGTGAGGGTGAGTGGCTCACCGGTTGAGATGATTAGTGTCTGTTTTTTTTTAGGGGAAAAGCCTTTATTACTCAAAATCCACAAAGTGTGGGATACAAGTCTGGTCATGTGGCTGGCCAAGCCACACATGACGCCCAGAAAGTAAGGGCAAAGCATATCTAGCTAACTTATGGGCTTCAACATTCGCCTCATGATTTTCAAAAGTAAATTTACAGGTTGGTGCTGATCTAAGTCGGATTTCACTGATTATAACACCATACTCCCCCTGGCTTCCTGATGCTATATCTTCAATCACATGTTTGCAATCTGAGGCCACTATGTAGTGGTGCAAGTTGAGGTCTTCTGCCAGAGCCAATGCCTCTCGGCACGCTATGGATTCGAGCGTAGGAGCGTCCCAAACTCCAGCGACCACGAGGGCTGAACTGCCCAGGAAAACGCCTTGGCTGTTACGGCATATCGCCACAGCCGAGCCTCCTCGCTGTCCCCGGACTCCGGCGTCCACATGGATTTTTGAGAAATTCATCGGGGGTGCCTTGGGTCTCCGGCGCACTCGAATCCCCGTCGCCACCCCGTTGCGTTGCTTCTTTGGCTTGTTGAGAACTTGGAGATCTTGTATGTACCTCTTGACAAAGGTTGTTATTGCATGTGGTGTCTGAAATATTCCCTCGTGTATTGCCTTCCTCCTAGAAGTCCACACGGCCCATAATGTCACTGCCATGATAGTAAACTGTTCGTGTGAGAGGGACGCCAATAAGTTGAAGAGCCAACTCTTGGCTCTGTTCTCACTCGTGGCCACCATGGTGCAGCCCAAGTCTTCGTCAACCAGCGCCCAGGTGCACCTAGAGACGGTGCATTCCAGGAGGGAGTGTCGCCATGAATCCTGAGCACCGCAAAAGCCACAAGTGCTAGTCGTGGACATCTTACGATGCGCCCTCACATCTTCGGTTGGTAGTGATTGCTTAGATAGTCTCCACAAGAACATGCGCACTTTCGATGGGACCTCCGTCTTCCACAACATCTTCCATGAACTAGAATCTGTTTGCGTTGTTGAAGATCCCGATGCACCTTCCAGCCAGGGTTCTCTCCTCTGCCTCGTCGCCACAAGCATATTATATGCCGATCGCACCGTGAATTTGCCTGTCCGTTCATGTGCCCAACTCCAGAAGTCCTCCATGGGTGTTGCGCTCAACGGTATTGAAAGAATCACTTTGGCATCGAACGCAAAGAAAGTGGCGTCTATCTTATGTTTGTTCCAAGTAGCGCTTGTATGATCAATCAACTCCGAAACTGTAATCGGGGGTATGGTGGCAATGCACCCATATGGTCTCATCATTTCCTGCCTAGGAAGCCAGTTGTCCGACCATATGTCAGTGCTTTCTCCGTTGCCAATGCGTCTAATCAGCCCGAGCTTCAAAGTATCCCGTCCCTCCACTAGTGCTCTCCATATCTGACTCGGGTGGCTCCCAAGTGAAGCATCCAGGATGGTAGTGTTAGGATGATAGATGCTCTTCACAATCCGCGCACTGAGAGAGGTAGGATCCTGAAGCATACGCCATACCTGTCTAGCAAGCATCGCTAGGTTGAAGAGCTCAAAGTCTTTGAAGCCGAGGCCTCCCATGCTCTTGGGCTGAGTCATTGCCTTCCACGAGACCCAATGTGGTTTGCGCTGCCCATTCTTACTTCCGCACCAAAACTTTCTAATCAGCATGTTCATGTGCTCACATAGCCCTCTTGGCAGTTTGAAACAAGACATCGAGAACACTGGAATTGCTTGTGCCACGGCCTTAACCAACACCTCCTTCCCCGCAGATGACATCGTCCTTTTTATCCAACCCTGGATCTTATTCCACAATCTGTCCTTTAAATATTTGAACGATCCATTTTTTGAGGCCCCCACGTCGGTGGGCATACCTAAATATTTCTCGTTCAAAGTTTCGTTCGGGACATTCAAGATAGCTTTTGTATCATTGTGGACAGGCTCGGGGACACCTTTGCTGGAAAAAATGGAAGATTTCTCCAAGTTTATGCGCTGACCTATTGCATTGCAATATGTATCCAGTACTTGGTTCACCTCGGTAGCCCCAGCACTATTTGCCTTGAAGAACAGCAGGCTGTCATCAGCGAATAATAGATGGTTAACTAGTGGTACCGAGGGAGCCACTTGAATCCCATCCAAATTGGATGACTCTCTTTGTGATTGTAACAGGCATGACAGGCCCTCTGCTGCTAACAAGAACAAGTATGGAGATATCGGGTCCCCTTGCCGGATCCCACGAGAAGGACAGAACTCTTCAAGTTTCTTTCCATTGAACATTACTGAGAATTTCACTGTTGATACCATGCTCATAACAATATCAACCCACCGAGTGGAGAAACCCAACTTAAGCATTATAGCTCGAAGATAGGTCCATTCAACTCTGTCGTAGGCTTTCATCATGTCTAGCTTGAGGGCACAAGACTGATGTTTTTTAGCCTTGTTCCTCTTCATGAAATGCAAACACTCATAAGTTGTTATAATATTATCTGTGATTAATCTGCCAGGAACAAACGCAGACTGCTCTTGTGAGATGATATCTGGAAGTATTTGCTTTAGCCTGTTGGATATTACCTTGGACGCAATTTTGTAGAGCACGTTGCATAAGCTAATTGGCCTGAACTGTTTGAGGAGTGTGGGGTTTTTTTACCTTGGGAATGAGGACCAGTACTGTGTTGTTCATACAAGCTGCAGACTCCGTCCCCTCCACAATTTTGAGAACCACAGATGTGACCTCATCTCCACACAACTCCCAGTGCCGCTGAAAAAAGTGAGCAGGAAAACCATCCGGGCCAGGCGCTTTGATTGGAAACATTTGAAACAAGGCACACTTTACCTCCTCTTGGGAATATGGCGCGTTCAGAAGGTTGTTCATATCCGGTGTGACCTTGGTTGGCACGTGTCTGAGCACTTCCTTCATATCATGCACCCCTTCAGACGTGTATAAATTTTTGTAGAACTCTGTTGTCATCTCTGCCATCCCACTTGGATCCTCTATGACCTGGCCCTGCTCATCTTGCAAAGACTATTTGATTTTTGCGGCGCCTTTTACTTGCCCTCAGATGGAAAAAATAGGTATTTTTGTCGCCATGAACCAGCCAATCCAGACGCGCCCTCTGGCGCCAAAGCATTTCTTCCCGGTGGAACAGTTCAACCAATCGATCGGCGACCTTTGTCTCTTCATGAGTGGGGCCAGATCTTCCTGGGCTGGCGCGCAACTCCTTTAGCCGGATTTTTAATTGGGCTGTCTCTTTCCGCATTGAACCGAAAGTGCTGCGATCCCAGGCCGACAGGTCTCCCGCCAGGTCCTCCAACTTTGTGCGCAGTGATTGCACTGTCCCCCCCCCCTCCTGCATGCTCCATCGATTCGCCACAGCCGTGAAGAGAGATTCTTCTCTCTCCCACACAGTCTCGTATTTAAAAGCCCTGGGGCCCGCCCTGCATGCATGCAAATCACGTACCGTGAGAAGGATTGGGTACGTGATCGGAGCTCGCCGCCGTCTTGTGGTGCAAAGTAGACTCTGGGAGCGCGACCATCCACTCTGGGTTCGCCAAACATCTATCCAAGCGGACTCGAGTGAAAGTACCGCCAGCAACCCTTTTTTCAAACGTCCAGCTTGTTCTCGTGTATTCGATGTCTGACAATCCGCATGTATCAACAGCCTCCCGAAAGCCATCGATCTGAGCTTGGCTTCGACATCCAACTCCATCATGTTCGCTGAGATTCAGCACCTCGTTGAAGTCGCCTATTACCGCCTAAGGCCTGTTCTGCGACTCGGCTATGTTCTTCAGAGTATTCCAGGTGTTTTGCCTATCCGGAACCTGAGCCTCTCCGTAGACAAAGGTTACTCTCACCTGCACATCCACCATATTATCTACTAGTGCATCAATATGGTATCTCGAATAACCAATAACTTCCACTTTTATTTCATCGTTCCAAAAGATACAAAGACCACCACTCCTTCCGGAACTACTAACTGCAAAACTTTTATTGAAACCTAATTAATGCATCAATTAGTTTTTTTAGACAAACTCGCAAAGCTTTTATTCATCCGTCACAAATGTTTACAGGGACGAAATCCAGATTTCCTGGGTGACCTAACCAGACATGGCGGCCAAAACCCAGGGATAACGCATGCTTTGCAAGCTTGTGAGCCTCAACATTCGAGGTCCTAAATTCATGATTAATCAAACAAGAAGAAAAAACTCTAGAACGGTCTATTATTTCATGTACCACGGCTCCATATTGTGCACTTGTACCTCTCTTGATTGCTTCGACCGCCACTTTACAATCCGATGCTACTGAAATATCATGGAAGAGCAGGTCCTCAGCAAGTGCCAAAGCTTCACGAATCGCCAAGGTCTCCAACGTCTCTGGATCATCAACAATATTCAATCGGATCACCGACGCCCCTTGGTACTCCCCGCTGCCGTCTCTGCATATGGCCGAAACCGTCCCAAAACCACCATGTCGCGCAACAGCTGCATCAACGTTAATTTTCATGTGATTATCAGGCGGAGGGATCCACTGCGTCGGTCTAGGGGTCGGTGCCTTCTTCTCCTTCTCTGGTTTCTCCAAAAACTGTAGCTCGGAAAGGTAGCTTGATATAAAACCATGAGTTGCAAAGGGTGTTTCGAAGATCCCCTCATGTATTAGCTTCCTCCGTGCAGCCCAAATCGCCCATAGGGTGACGATCATTGCGACAAGCTCGTCCTTCGGCAGAGACTCGAACATGGAGAAAAGCCACTCTCTTGCATTGTCGCTTCGGTTCATTGACATATGTTGCACCATATCCTCATTTGACAAGGCCCATATGCTCCTGGATAGGGTGCAGTCCAGAAGTGAGTGGCGCCAGCTGTCCTGCGCCCCACACACGCCGCAGTTATCCGTAGTGGACATGTTCCTATGCTGCAGCAAGTCTCCTGTTGGAAGTGATTGTTGGGCAAGCCTCCATGTGAAAACTTTAAGCTTCGACGGCACCTATAACTTCCATAAGGCCGACCAACTCGACATCAGACCCCGGAGATTGGATGTATGCTCTCCTTCCTCTAACCATGCCTCTCTTCCACTCTTTATGCGGTATATCATTTTGTAAGCTGTCCTGACAGAGAAAAGGCCTCTCGGGTCTTCAGACCACGCCCAAAAATCATCAACTTGACGGGTGCAAATGGGGATCCTCAGGATAGCCTCGGCATCCATTGGAGTAAAAACTTGCCTGATCAGACCTTCCCTCCAAGAAGCAGATGATGCATCAATTAAGTCTGAGACAACCTCTGGAGGGTTATGGATCAAGGAAGAAATCGGCCTCATCATACCTGGTCTTGGGATCCAATTGTGCTGCCAAATGTTGGTCGAGCGCCCGTCTCCTATCCGCATAATCACACCCATTTTTATTATGTCCCTTCCATCAACAATTGCTCTCCATATCTGTGATGGGTGTGAGCCCAACTCTGCCTCGAAGATGGATGAGTTAGGGTAATAAGCCGCCTTTAGAATACGTGCACTCAAGGAGATGGGTGTGAGCCCAACTCTGCCTCGAAGATGGATGAGTTAGGGTAATAAGCCGCCTTTAGAATACGTGCACTCAAGGAGAGCGGCTCTGTCAGGCACCGCCAAGCTTGTCTAGATAGTAAAGCCAGGTTAAAAACTTCCATATCCTTAAAACCAAGACCCCCCAAGTTTTTGGGGTTTGTCATGACGTCCCAAGATACCCATGCAGGTTTCCTCCTCCCATTTTTTGAGCCCCATCAATAAGTGTCTGTGAGCATCCCTTATTAATTGCTCTCATATGGCGTCCAACAGAGTCCATTGCTAACTGGGCCTATCCTGAGTTATACTGGGCTTTGCTTGGATCATAAGAAATCGCAATAAATTGTACGTAGTGTCGTTTCACTCGATTCGCACCGCTGTTACCCACACAGGCCCGTAGAGGTTGCAAACTGACAAACAGCATTTACATTTCCTGTTTCCGTGTGCACGCTGGAGATGAAAATGAAAAGAAAGAATATAATCCACAACCATTCTCAACACTACAGAATGAGGAGAATCTCCCTGAGGCTGCATCAAACCCTAACTGTAAGCCCAATGATACAAAAGAACAGACTGGTGTATGCACCAAAATTTAATACAGCAGGGAAATCCTGTGAGATAAACCCCATATATCATCCACAACACTCCACAGGACGCATCATCCATGGCAACAAGGGAACGACAATTTCTTTTCAGACAAAACTATACAGCCAAAAGATAAAAGGATTTGCACTTCTGGGATTTATTTCCTATTTATTGCTGTGTTTGCCCCCTTGCTGCTTTTGTAATGCGCTTTTCAACTGAAGCCATCATGTCCGACCTCACCTAGATAAACAAAATCATCCGACTCTGAAAATGTAACCCCGCTGTACATACATGGTCCATCTATCACGGGATATCCTGCCCGTGATCAAACAGACGATCCCTTCCAATCGATTCTCCGGCAATAACAAGCAGTTTTGTTTCGTCACTGGACCTGAAGAAAATACTTGTGTTAGTACCTAAAGTACAGTTCAATGGGCAACCAAAAAGCTCAACAAGTGAGGCTACTGTGTGGAGGAATTGGAAATCTGGAACCAACCTAATTTGAAGGTGGTGGGCCTCGGTGGAGTAACCATGCCGCCCAATCATTGAGTCTTCGGACATTATTTCCCTGTGGGCACACCAGTGGTAAATAATGCAGGCATATGACATGTCAGATGTGCCAGATATGATCATCACAACAGTCACTAGAATGGAAGGATAAACTGTAAAGCCAGTGTCCCAGGTGTGTATAGAGACGAACCTGCACTTCCAACAACTCAGAGCCCCGGATAGAATCTAGTATATAGTTGGTATCTATTCCCAACATTGTGAACCTGGTCAACTGCGAGAAAACAAACCCAGATCATTACATATACTGATATACACAATCTAAACCGCCAGTGTCAGAGTAAAATGAGGTCACCAATATAAGACTTGGATGACAGTTGGTGATACATTAAGGTAATCCACCATTGTGAAGTGTTCATTTCTCAGAATAATAGAGGTTACATTTACATTTGCTAGATGCTAAATGAAATACGGTAACCTGGGAGGCTTAAGTGTTCATTTGTTAGAATAATAGAGGACTAAATACTAGTGCCGCAGAAATTACTACTAGATGTTTAGATGCAATATGGCAACCTTGGTGGACCTAAGTGCCGAATGTACTCTAAGCAATCCTATATTCTCCTAACATAAATGCATCTTACAAAGGAAAAACAAGTTTCTAAAAACAATTGAAAACAAAAATAAAAAGTTGTGAAACACTAAGAGAACAATGCAAAGATACTTCAGGGGTACAGCCATGTACTATTAGGGACTGCCTGTCAACAGCTAAAACCTTCCTCCAAAGCACCAGCTTCAGTTCCATACTCTCACCACTTTCTTAGTTTATAATCTTGAGAATAAATTTAGGCATTGTTATATTTAGGTGAACTCTTAACCCTAGAAGTCATCATTTTAGTATTAATGGATGGCAATATTTTGAATAATGATACCGATTTGGTCATTTCACCTGTTAACTACAAAGAAAGTGCTAGTCAAATGCAAATGTCGCTAGTGATAATATTTTGCAAAACAGCCCTAAATTTCAACTTGGAAAGAAGGTAACCAGCAAGAAGGTTAAAGCAGATACAAAATTGGTATGCAAGAAATACTAATCAAACTCACATTCGTAGAGTCTGTAATTTTTCACAACTACTGTTGGCAATGTTAACATGTTAGAACCAAACAATATTTCTTCAGGAAGAGAACAACTGAGCTCGAGTAATGTAGCAAATCTACGGCACTCTACCGTAGAAGCACTACCAAACAAGTTAGTATACTTTTAAATAATTTTTTTGAAATGTTAGAATAAATTAAATTTTTGTGATGCACACGAGATTAAGAGTTGTAATTTAGTACTACTTACAAGTATCTTCTATTGTCTTGCCCAACAAAATGGCAGCAACCCTCATTTTATAATTTTGCCACATTTATAGCAACCACAAAGAACGTCTGTAGTGGTCATGCCTTGAATAAAGCAAAATGTGAACCCCCCCCCCCTTCACCACGCACAAAAAGAGCCGCAAGTAATACGTAGACAGGTAAATGCAGATACAATCTTGTCGTTTACGAAACAAACTCACAAACTCATGTTGTTCATAGAATATAGTGTACTAAGTAAATTTCCAAGTTCTGGTCATGCAATATAAGTTATATAATATGTGAAAGTACAATCGGCAGAGGTATCACACTAGCATTCAACCTGCCATCAGAGAGATGTAGAACCACAGATAGGGTACATCTTGATTTGACATGAAAAAAGGGAATCAAATGAGAATTAAAAAACAGACCATAGGAAATGAAGCAATTAGGTCAATAGGCACCCATCCTTGATCATCCATACGTTCCCTCAAGTATGTGTCGTGGCATAGATTATTAGTGCTAACAAGAAAAGAAATGAAACAAACAATTAGCATAAAAGACAATAACTCCTCAAGAATTTTCAAATAGATTCACTACCTAAAATAGTGCTCGATCTGCAGCTGAATGTCACGTTGGAGATTAATTTGATCTTGCTGAAACGCCAATGGCTGCATTGGCGGCCGGATAAGATGCATGTTTTGAAACTGCTGCTCAACTTGTGTGACATAGTAAGGATAGGAAGCTTGTAAATCGGCTGCAGATTGCCACACCAACCACATTACATCAAAGAGAAGAATTTATATCAAAGGATGAGACGGGATGAACTGACTTTACCAGGATACGGAATGGGTTGAACGTAGGGCACAAAAGGTTGTGGCACCATGAAATGGGCAGCAGCAGGTGATGGCGGTGGTGGTCGTTGAAATGGTCCAGGCTGGTAGTACCCCGGCTGCTGCTGCTGCACTGGTAATGCACGGGAATAGTTCCTTGGTGAGAAGTTATTCCCTCTTTCATGGTCACGGCGATTCCGACCGCCACGACCACCAAAGCCATTGCTATTACCACTACCATGTCGGGCATTATTGTTCCAGTGGCCGCTGCCACTACCGCCGTTATATCTGTTGCCCCCATCACCGCTGCCGGTGGCATTGTTGTAGCTGCCACCACCACGGCCGTTGCCATTCCAATTGTTACTGCTGAACACTCTCCTACTATTGTCAATACCACTGAGACCAATGGCGCCGCTATGAACACCAGAGTTCAAGTTGTTGCCCCCACTAAGACCCCCATCATTCCAGTTACCATCACCGCCACTACTGCTGTTCCCGTCACTGCTATAATTACCGGTGCTCTGGCTATGAGTGCTCACATTGCCATCGCCGCCCCCTCCATTGTTACCACCGTTACCACCACCATGCCGAACTAAAATTGGCTGGCTAGTGCTGCCGTTCTGCGGCGACGAGGCCGTGGTGGTGGCACTGGCACTAGGAGGAGGAGAGTTAGAGGCAGGGCCTGGACTTGAGGCAGTGGAGATCGGGGTAGAAACCGGTTGTGGCTGCGGCGGCGGCACCAGTGGCACAATCGGATCCTCCTGATTTCACCCACAGATTCATTCATCAGACACGCAAAAAAATCATCACGTATTGCTGAAAAAAAAACGGGAGATGCCTTCCTAGATGCATCAGCAGTTCAGCACAGTACACGTGTGAAATTGATCGTGAGATTCAGTTACCGGCGCGGAGGGGGCGGAGCCGTCGGAGAGGGACTTGAGGGAGTCCGAGGAGGAGGACTTGGGCCACGCCCGCGCGGCCGTGTCCGCGAGCGCCGGCCACGACTCGTCGCCGCCCATGATGCCGCCGACGGGGGCCGGGGGCGGCGGCGGCACGTTCCACGCCGTCTTCCTCGCCGCCGCATTGCCGGGATCGGCCCCTTCCGCCTGCGCGGCCGGATCGCGCGGGTTCTCCCGCGAAGGGGCCAGGGGCGGCGGCGGCGCGGCGATCACCGCCGGCGCCAGTCCGGCGGTGGCCGCCGGTTGCGTGGGCGTGGCGCCTCCAGCGGCCGGCGACATGGCGGGGAGAGGCGGGGCACGGGGGCTGGAGTTCCGGAGGAGAGGTTTTGGATTGCGATTTAATAGGGAACGGAGGAGACGAGGGGGAGGAGGCTGCAGGCAGGGTGGAGGGAGGGGACAGACAGAGGCTGGAGAAGGGAGTAGGGGGAGGGGTTGGAGATGGAATGGAGCCGGAGTTGAGGAGCGGCGGGGGTGGAGGGGTAGGTGGGAAGTTCTAGGGCAGCCCGCGGGGCATTTCCGGGAAAAGGCACGCCCTCCCCTCCCTTCCCCAGGACAGAATGATTTTGTTGTGCGTATTTCCCAACTGTCGCCGCCGCGCTCAAACAGACAATGGCCGTGCTATGACTGACACATCACACATGTTACCAGATTTTTTTACTTCTAAATTAAAAAAATCTATTTCACTTTTTTGCGGAAAAAAATCTATTTCACTTATACTGATAATTTTTTTTAGAATTAGCACATCGACACGCGCCCATGGCCTTCTTCTCGCCCATGCGGCGTCACTGTTATGGCGGCAGAAGCTAGAACCACTTCGCCGCTCGGCACCGTAAAAAAATGTAAAGAAAACGGTCTGTAAACCCGTGGAACAAACCAAAAGGAAACTGTCACCGGTGTGGTGATTGGCCAGTGAGACGTGACAGATGGATAGAAGTCCATGCTGGCACGACTACTTGCTGACATGACCCATGTTGTTTACTCAAGGCATCGAGTCAATCGCTGCAATGCCTCCATCCATCCATCCAGTGCAGTTGCCAGCCAGCAGCAGGTTCCTTCCTTGTGGTTTCTCCTGCCAGGCCGCCAGCCAGCAAATTCCGTTTCTTTTCTCCGGGAGCGAGGGACGTGGACATGGACTGGCTCGGGCGGGAAGAAATTGCAACTGTGAAGAACCCGGGATGGCTTGGAGATTTGATCTCCCGGTGCACGTTTGCGTCGTCGATCGCTGGTTCGTGCGTGCGTGCATAAATCTAACCTACTGCCGAAAGGAAGGAGGAGATGCCCGGACCGCAGGAAATCGGGTCAACAAAAGTCAGCATTCGGGCTCCCTCGATCTGATTCCGACGCATATTGACCAGCGGTATCATCCGCTTGCATTGGCATATCCACGTACGTAGCTAGCTTCTTTGATACGTATCTGCATGCACTAGCCTTGTCACCTGGTTCCAAATTTTGAACAGAAATCGCTGATCTGTCTCGATCTTGTCTCACCGTCATCACCGAGGTCAGGTCTACCGTGTACGTGCGGCAGGGTCATTCCAAGTCGGTCCAGGCGCCGCATGCATGCAGGCTCGTCTCACACTGGCACGCACCGTAAAAAGAGGCCGTAGTCCAGGCCGGGACGTAGCTAGCTGGGTCCCAAGTTGACACGACTCCTGGCCTGTTGTCTAGGGCGGCATCGAGGCAGCCGTTGCAGGTTGCACGCACAGCACTGCCCGGCCAGCAGCAAGTTCCCCGCTGTTTCGTCGCTGTCTGTCCCCTTGCCGGCCGCCAATAGATTTGTTTTCTTCAGAAACCTGGACACCGACCGATCGAAAGGTCCAGGAAACCAGGAATTACTCCGAGTGGTAAAACATGGGTCTCCGCGGGCTTTGATGATCTTCGACCCCGGATCGGTTGGAATTTTGTTCGGTAACGTTGCTAGATAGATACGCACACGCTGGGTCGGTGGGCCGGTTCGTGCGTGCGTGCGTGCGTGAAGCCGAAGCCTGCTTTCAAGTGCGTGCGGAAAGGGGGAGAAGAGGAAAAGAGGAAAGGCCACCAAGTCGGTCGGTCGGGTCGGGTCAACAAAAGTGGTTGGATTCGATCTGATTCAGATTTCAGAGCCCCGGGTCCGGGTGGAGGCGCCGCTCTGTCTTGATCTGGACGTTCTTTTCAGGTGGCGATGGCGTGCCGGGTGCGCGCTCTGGGGCCCCCGCCCCATGCCGCGCCTTTCAGTTTTTTCTTTGGGTCTGTCTATGTCACATCTAGATGTGAGATAATATCTCACATCTAGATGACATCATCCTTTAGAAAATTCTGTCCCACTTCATTGACAAACAAAAATTCAACCTGTTTGTTTGTCGATCTCCCACCTGGACCGTTATTTGTTTGTCGTCAACACTTGCCCACACACATCCCGACTACCCCTCACCTGGTGGGCCTTGTTAGTTGGGCCTTTTCTTTGTTTGTTTGTTTGTCTGAAAATTTGCTCACGGGCCTGACCCTTCTTTTTTTATTTTTTGATAAGGTATATTTCCACTAACCAACTTGTCCAGCAAAATCGCTAGCAACCAAACATGAAACAAAACCTGGCACATGCTCCATCCAAATAAGTGGAGGGCATAGAAACACGATAACCATGCTGCACTAAGGCGTGAGCTACTGAATTACATGCACGTCGGCAAAACACAAATTCAAATGAATCAAAGTGAGCGATGCAATTGCTTCGAGCTTCCCAGAACAGAACTCCCAGCTCTCCTTCGTCAGAATCTCCAGAATTGAGGCCTTGCATCAGGGATAGTGAATCTGACTCGAGAATGACTCGGTGGACACCAGAGCTAGCCGCACCCTCAATCACCACAAGACAAGCCATAGCCTGCAATGCACTCTTGGCATGCGCCATCTTGCCCACCCCTGCTGCACAAAACTCGCCGGTCCGATCACGGGATATAGCCAAAAGCACCATCAGCGGAATCTGACTTAAATGCCGCATCAAAATTTAACTTGATGAAGTCTGGCTTTGGTTTCTCCCATCTTGGTTCAGGACTAGCACACTGTAAGACCGGTGATCTGGATTCCACCCCACACTCACGCACATGCTTGCTAACAGACCTTGCCTCTTCACCTACATTTATTTTGTTCCTTGTTGTCCACCAGTCCCACAACAAAATACCAACCTGTCGTTGTACCTCGGATTGAAGAGTAAAGATGGCCTCCACAACGGCAGTAGCACTAGGCTCGGACAGTAACAGAAGTCTAGCCTCCTCCAGATTCATATTTCGCCATACCTTCTTAACAAACTTGCATTGGAGAAAAATGTGCCCTCCATCTTCGTCAAAGCGCGTGCATATCAGATAGCGAGTATCAAGATCAACATGTTTTCGCTTAATGTTCATGCGCGTCGGCAGACTGTCATGAGTGAGCCTCCACAGAAAAATCTGCACCTTAGCCGAGAGTTTCAATGCCCAAAGTTTGCTCCACCACTGAAGAAACATCAGTGTTAGATGAGGTGGAAGCATCTTTGAAATTGGTACAATCATGTAAACAAAAAACTATTTGCAAAAAACACATAAACTTGCTGGCAACAAAAGAGGAGGGAAAATAAAACAAATGAAAAGATAAAGTTGATATACAACAACACAATGATTAAATCTGGAAAAAGTTATGACTGCAGGTGATGAACATAAGTACTCAGGGGACTACATGGGGACTCAGGTATGATTTTGGGCATAAAAAAACAGTAAAAAATGACAGGAGATGATGGCTTACTTGTATGTTTTTTCATTGTAGCCTATGTAGATATGTGATCCTAACCTTTTTCAAGTCCAAAGCAATGGAGGAAATTACCTGCAGATGATTCCGCCCTACTCATTCGCGTATCAGACCAACGGTTTTCCGACAACAGCAAATCCTTTAGTTGTTGGGACTAACACATCAATTCCACTGGCTGGAAAAACTACTCAACCTTTTGTCCCGCAGAAACAAGATGTAAGTTAGTTATTGATTTCAAACTAAAAAAGAGTGAGAAATTGTATCTTCACTATATTTCTGTTGATATGAACTTTATGTAAGTAAGAAATGTGCAGGCACTGGTGCTGAATGAAGGATTCGGCATGAACATGTCGTACACACAAATGCTACTTGCCGCTGACTCTGAGGTTTGAGCTAATATACACATAAAGAAAAAGTAAAAAAGAAATTCAAAATAGGAAAAAGAGTGTGCTTAACTTTGTGTTGTGTTGTGCGGGCCGCCTTTCTTGGTTCACCACACACGGTTCGCTATCCTGTTGGTGCTGAGGTATGATCACATATTGAAAAAAAAGACCCAGTTGCAAGTTGAGATTCGACTTGCAAGTGGCATAAAAAATAGAAGACCCCAGTTGCACCTCCAGGCTCAAGAGCCCAGTTGCAAGTTGAGGGTCCATTTGCAAGTGGCATGAAAACAGAAGACCCAGTTACAAGTCGAGGGTCCAGTTGCAAGTGGCATCAAAAAATAGAAGACCCAGTCAACTTGCAAGTGGTAACAAACAAAAAACCCTAGTTGCAAGTCAAGTGTCCATTTGCTAGTGGCATAAAAAAGACCCGATTGCAAGTTGATTGTTGACTTGCAAGTGGCATAAAAAAGACCTAGTTGCAAGTCGAGGGTCCACTTGCAAGTGGCATGAAAAGCAAAGGGACGCGGTTGCAAGTCGAGGGTCCACTTGCAAGTGGTATCAAAAAAACAAGATCCAGTTGCAAGTCAAAGGTCGACATGCAAGTGGTATCAAACAAAAAACCATAGTTGCAAGTCAAGTGTCCACCTGCAAAGTTGCATAAAAAAGGACCTGGTTGCAAGTCGAGGATCCACTTGCAAGTGGCATCAAACAAGAAATCACAGTTGCAAGTCAAGTGTCCACTTGCAAAATGGCATAAATAAAAGAAGACCTCGTTGCAAGTCGAGGATCGACTTGCAAGTGGCATGAAAATAGAAGACCCCAGTTGCAAGTTGAGGGTCCATTTGCAAGTGGCATGAAAACAGAAGACCCAGTTGCAAGTCAAGGGTCCACTTGCAAAGTGGCATAAAAAAGAAGAGCCCCAGTCGCAAGTTGAGGGTGGACTTGCAAAGTGGTATCAAACAAAAACCCCAGTTGCAAGTCAAATGTCCACTTGCAAGTGGCATAAAAAAACCCAGTTGCAAGTCGATGGTTGACTTGCAAGTGGCATAAAAAAGAAGAAGACCTAGTTGCAAGTCGAGGGTCCACTTGCATTGAAAAATAAAGGGACCTGGTTTGCAAGTCGAGGGTCCACTTGCAAGTGGCATAAAAAAAAGACCCGGTTGCAAGTCGAGGGTCGACTTGCAAGTTGCATAAAAAATAGAAGACCCCAGTGCAAGTCGAGGGTGGACTTGCAAGTGGTATCAAACAAAAAACCCCAATTGCAAGTCAAGTGTCCACTTGCAAGTGGCATAAAAAAAGGACCGATAGCAAGTCGATGGTGGACTTGAAAGTGGCATAAAAAAATGAAGACCTGGTTGCAAGTTGAGGGTCCTCTTGCAAGTGGCATAAAAAACAAAAATGGACCTGGTTGCAAGTCGAGGGTCCACTTGCAAGTGGCATAAAAAATAGAAAGACCCAATTATGAGTCGAGGGACGACTTGCAAAGTGGCATGAAAAAAAAGTGACCCAGTTGCAAGTCAAGGGTCCACTTGCAAGTTGCATAAAAAAAGATCCCAGTTGCAAGTCGAGGATGGACTTGCAAGTGGTATCAAATAATAAAAACCAGATGCAAGTCAAGTGTCCACTTACAAGTGGCATAAAAAACCAGTTGCAAAGTCAATGGTTGACTCAAGTGGCATAAAAAAAGAAGACCCAGTTGCAAGTCGAGGGTCAACTTGCAAGTGGCATCAAACAAGAAGACCCAGTTGCAAAGTCGAGGTTGACTTTCAAGTGGCATCAGCCCAGTTGCATAGTGGCATCAAACGAGGGTCCACTTGTGGCAACTAACAAAAAGACCCATTTGCAAGTTGAGGGTCCACTTGTAAGTGGCATTAAACAAAAAGAGCCAAGTTGCAAGTCGAGAGTCCACTTGCAAGTGGCATAAAAAAGACCCAGTTGCAAGTCGAGGGTTGACTTGCAAGTAGCACCAAACAAAAAGACCCAGTTGCAAGTCGAGGGTTGACTTGCAAGTCACATGACAAAACAGAAGACCAACTTGCAAGTTGAGGGTCGCATCAAACAAAAAAGACCGCACTTGGAAGTCGAGGGTCGACTTGGAAGTTGAGGGTCGACTTGCAAGTCGGATCAAACAAAAAGACCCGAGTTGCAAGTGGAGGGTCAACTTGCAAAGTGGCATCAAACAAAAAGACATAGTTGCAAATTGAGTGTCCACTTGCAAGTCGCATGAAAAAACAGAAGACACGATTGCAAGTCGAGGGTCCACTTCCAAGTGGTAAAGAAAAATAGAAGACCTAGTTGCAAGTCGAGGGTCCACTTGCAAGTGGCAAGAAAAACAGAAGACCCAGTTGCAAGTCGAGGTCCATTTGCAAGTGTCAAGAAAACAGAAGACCCAGTTGCAGTCAAGGGTCGACTTGCAAGTGGCTTCAAACAAAAGAACCCAGTTGGAAGTTGTGGGTGTGCTTGCAAATGGCATGAAAACAGAAATCCCAGTTGCAAGTCGAGGGTCGACTTGCAAGTGGCATAAAACACAGAAGACCCGGTTGCAAGTAGAGAGTCCACTTGCAAGTGGCATCAACCAAAAAAAGACCCAGTTGCAAGTTGACGGTCCACTTGCAAGTGGCATCAAACAAAAAGACCCAGTTTCAAGTTGAGGGTCCGCTTGCAAGTGGCAACCTAGTCAAGGGTGGACTTGCAACTAGGGCAACTACAAAACTAGATGATCTGCCTCCTGCACAACCAAATTGACATCCCTGTTGTATATGATGCCTGCAGCGGCTTCTCCCAGATCCTGTCCGTTGTTCCCCTCCTCATCCACCTGTCCAACATCACCTTGTTGCACTTGCTCTTCATCACTGCCTCCTTGCTCTTCCTCATGTTGTGCTGCTTCAGCTCCACCTCGAACAAAAAAACCAGCGCCGAAGGAGCAGACATATGCGTTTGCAATACGCCCAGTCATGAAAAACACAACAAGCTGCCCATGGCCTAGATTAAAGTCCATCATGAACTTCCGCAGGTCCTTGCCGCTGATATGTTTGGTGTTGTTGTACCTTATGTACACATTAACAACGTATCGGTGGCCATGAGCTCGAAAATTCAAAAAACCATCAGCAAAGTGCTTGGGGAACCGCTCTGTCACAGAGCATGGCAGTAGCTGAAAAAAATTAACTTGTGTAAATAAACAACTACAAATAGATTACAAAACACACTGAGCGCATGAAAAAAGGCAAAAAAGATACGGCAACAGACATTACCGCGAAGCTTTCATTCACATCCCGGAAAAACATGTCGAAGCTCGTGCCGTTGTCCGTCCCACAATGAGCGAAGCAAACTGGGCACAACATCCTGGTTGCGGAGCTGAAAAAAGAAAAATCAAAAAAATCAAAACAGAGAGCGAACACTAAACACCAAAATTTGAAAAAAATGCCTTTCTCCATGGTATTAGAACGGACCAAACAGTGTGTATGCTAGATGTATAAAAATGCCTCCAATATAAGCCGAATACTGAACTTGAACTAGTGGGAACAAAAAAACTAAACAAATACTGAACTTGAACCGAATATGGTACCCCTATATTCCTGTAACTAAAACTTAAAAAGACAAATGACTAAAGTGCCAAAACTGAACTGTGAGAAGTAGATGCTCCTCCAGCCAACCTCTAGGTGTCTCCTTTGCTGATCAAAAAACACATGCCTAAACTAGACTGGTGATGGATCAAAGACTGACCTAATGAAACTAAAACTAGGAGAAATCAGAACTAAAAAACAAAAAAAGTGGCGCATACTCTCACAAACTTATCGACGTTCGTCTTGGTCGGACAATGGACAAAAGGGAACACTCAACAAAATAAGTAAGTAAAAAAATGATGGTGGAGAATCTTGTAGCTTTCAAAAAAGAAAATTGACTAAAGGCAAGAACTGATACTAACATTCATGCTCAAAACTGAAGGACATTGAATGTATTTTCTTAATGAGCTAACACGTGAGCTGACAAAAAATGAATAAAAATTGTGGAGTTGCGCCACGCCGCCCACATCCGAGTTCCCACCATTGCCGCTCATGCAGGATGGCTGCCTCAGTTTGCACCTCTTTAGGGGTTCCTTTCCACGGAAGGAAACTGATAACCGAGCGAGACCTAACGGAGAACTCTGTTAGCTGACAGAATTGCTAACTGACAAAACTAAAAATGACACCTAACACTGAACCCAAAGCTGTTAATTGAATTTGACACCTACTGGTTCAGACACTAGGATGACAGAACGAATAGGATTAGAAGTGTAGAACACATGCACAGATGCCAAAAACAATTGACAACTGAAGTACACATAAAATGGACTGAAAATAGACTAAGAACTTAATATACTGAAGTACACGTAACTGAATTTTTATAGTGAATCTGAAAACTGATGTGCATTCAATTGGACTGAAAACCACTAAGAATTTAATATACTGATAAATGAGTTTACTTATATGGACTGAAGAAGAAACTAAACAACACTGAAAAATGACACCTAACACCAAATACTATGAAAAGTAAATGATGAATAAGAATGAGAGAATACTAACAGAGACTAAATAAACAAGAGAGTACAGTGGCTGACCAAAAAAATCTGAATACAATAACATTCCCTACTAGTACAGTTTCATTGGAACACTATCACATCCTATCCTATTGAATGAAACGGCCTGAAAATGAAAACTAGCAGACATACAATCAAAACCTAATCTTACCCCTCAATTCGTACAACCAACAAACAAACTTAAAAAAGAACCCTCAAAATCGTACAATCAAAAACTAATCAGCTACTGAAAACACAAAAGAACCTACACCAACTTCTACTGAATCTAGCAACAAATGACAAGAGAAATGAAAAAAAAACACATAAACTACCCCTCCCCCACCCCCACTACCATCCACTGGATCAATCTACACACACAAAACTACTGATAAATCCTCCCGCCCTCAAATATGCCTGGATTCAAAAAGAAACAAACACAAACAAAAAAGAAGAGAGAAAGACACTAATCTTGGTGGGTGGAGGGCGCGGGAGGTGAACATAAACATAGATGCAAAAGGATCGTCCTAATCTAGATGGGATCGGAATCAAACCCTAGAACATGCGGGTGAATGCAGAGGGGAAAAAATGGTACTGAAACGGAGGACAAAGAGAACAGAACCTACAAAAGAAAATCAAGGAGAGAGATCTTACTTCACCGGCGCTCTATCCCCTCTTCCTTTCTCCCTCTCCAAACTCGCCGTCACCTGCTGGAAGCTCTGCCTCGACAGGAATGGGGAACGGACGAATGATTTTTTTTTGAGCGATGGACGCTGCTCCTCTTGAAACCGCTCTGCAGAGGGATGCGAGGCGACCGGAGACAAAAACAGAGGCCTTAGCCCAGAAACTAAAAAAAACACCCAGCCCGGCCCCAACAAACAACGACGTGGAATGGGCCGCGCGCGAGACAAACAGGCCGCTCGCGAGACAAACGAGCCGCGCGCGACACAAAACGGAACACCAGCCTGCTTTTACGCGAATCTTACAGAGAACACATCCAACGGCTCAAACATTAGATGTGAGATAGCTATTTCACATCTAGATGTGAAATAGCAAACCTGTTTTTCTTTTTGATAATTGCCGCGCCTTTCACTTCGTTGGCGACAAAGTTGCTGAGTTTTTCTTCGTCACTTCTACCCAGGTAACGGATGGATAGATGATGGATGGGTGGGTCGGTCGTGGGTGTGTCGCACGGGCACGGCCTGCCGGGGAACTCGCTTCGGTTGACCAAAGCCAGCCAGCCCACCCACGCCCCCATGCTGCTATCGCCTGCCTGCATGGATTCCTATTCGTACGAACCATCTCTTCTTCATTAGCTAGACGTTTTCTCTCGAGATCGATCGCTACCTAGCACTAGCCGTGATAAGGGGTCGACATCAGCAGAAGCAATGCTTCAGTGTCAGCACTAGTGCCAGTGGTGCTACTGCTCGACATCCACTGAGCGCCTCCGTTCCGGGAATAGATCAAGAGCACCATCTTTGATCGCTCGTGCTAGCATAAAAGTCAATGCGGCGCACCACGTTTTCTGTCAATTTCCAGCGGCTGGCTACCTCCGAGGATCTGATGGTCTCGCCTTCCCTTGATCATATTAGATTAGATTCAAAGGCTACCACGGTAGCTGCCTGCTGACCTCACAACTTGTTTGTTGACGGATGCACACGTACGTAGGAGTACATGCCATTGCCGCGAGAGAAATGTTGTCTGACGAATCAACCCATCCAGGACAGTGCTGATTCAGACTCGCCCCCGGGGCGCCGCTCTCGCTTAATCTAGGCGCCTTTTTTAGGTGGCCATGTGTGCGCGCTGGGCCCCATGCATCTTCTTCTACTGAGTTTTCTTCGTAACGGATGGGTGCAACTTGCTTCACAAAGCTTCCCGTGATACATGGGCCAAAAAGAAAAGCTTCCCACGGTATTGCTGTCCCTTTTTGCCACTCCAAATCCAAACTAAAACAACGACAAGTGTTTTTTTTCCGGGTGAATAATTAGTTTATTCCACTAAAATAGTGTTACAGTCTGCTAATACAAAACTAGACACGCTGTCTGGAACACGGTGCAACCAACAGGCGGTGCAACCTCCAGAACGACCAATATTAGCAAGACAGTGAGCAACACTATTTTGATGTCGATCTAATTTCTGTGGAATAAACTCATGCTGTTTCAGGAGCCTCTTCATTTCCAAGATTAGATGTCCATGAGCAGATTTGTTCAATGAGTCATCCGTTAAAGCCGCCACCAGAACAGAGCAATTTGATTGAATGATGATTGGTAGCTCTGATCTTTGAAGGCTAAAAGAGATACCTTCTAGCATTGCACTGACATCAGCTTCAAGAGCATTCTTGCAATAGAATAGGAGTCTGTAGGCGGAGAAAATTACTTTGCCGATCGAGTCCCGCAGAACCATACCCGTTTCCGGCCCGTCCTGTGTCCTCAATGTAGGAGCAATCAATTGAAAGGGCCACCCGTCCTGCAGGGGGTTTCGTCCAAGCTAAACTAACCTTTCCCACACGGGTAGGACTAATAGGGAGATCCACCACCGGCATCTTCCCCTTCAGAATGTCCTCAATGCCAAAAATCTGTGCTTGGTTACATGATGTCAAGTAACTGCATAAGAAGGTCTGAGTAATCTGTAGAGGGGGGTTCCCCTTATGATGTAGCAAGTCATTCCTCAGGTTCCAAATCCTCCACAGAAGCATGATGACCATTGCTCTTACTTCCTCATTCTCATTCATCAGGATATTGAACAACCATTCCTATCCACAATGCTGCAACTTTTCATTTGGTGGAAGAGGCAAGATCTGTCGCAGCACGTTCCACACCTCCACTGATGGTGGGCAGGTAATGAGTGCGTGAAAGGAATCATCACGGGTAGCTCCGCAGAGCTAACAATCCTCAAAAACAGCGATGTGACGTCTCTTTTTACAGGCCCCAGTCGGCAGTGCGCCCACCACTACCTTCCATGAAAAAGAACGCATTTTTGGGGGAACCTTCGCCCGCCAAATAAGATTCCAACTGGAGTGCTCGCCATCGGGTCTTGAGCTGCATGCACCAGGTACATGTGCATGTACATGATCTTGCATGGCCAGTTGGTATGCACTCTTCACAGAAAAAAGGCCGAACCTTCCTGGGAACCAAGTGATACGTCCATTTTGCATCATGCTTTTATATTGATATTTATTGCATTATGGGCTGTTATTACACGTTATGTCACAATACTTATGCCTATTCTCTCTTATTTTACAAGGTTTACATGAAGAGGGAGAATGCCGGCAGCTGGAATTCGGGGCTGGAAAAGGAGCAAATATTAGAAACTTATTCTGCATAACTCCAAAAGTCCTGAAACTCCACGGAAGTTATTTTTGAAAATAATAAAAAATACCGAGCGAAGAAAATACCAGAGGGGGCCCACACCCTGGCCACGAGGGTGGGGGGCGCGCCCCCTGCCTCGTGGGCCCCCTGCTGGCCCTCCGGTGCCCATCTTCTACTATATGAAGTCTTTTGTCCGAAGAAAAATCATAAGCAAGCTTTCGGGACGAGACTCCGCCGCCACGAGGCGGAACCTTGGCGGAACCAATCTAGGGCTCTGGTGGAGCTGTTCTTCCGGGGACACTTCCCTCCGGGAGGGGGAAATCATCGTCATCGTCATCACCTACGCTCCTCTCATCGGGAGGGGGCCAATCTCCATCAACATCTTCACCAGCACCATCTCCTCTCAAACCCTAGTTCATCTCTTGTACCCAATTCTTGTCTCTAAGTCTGAGCTTGGTACCTGTAGGTTGCTAGTAGTGTTGATTACTCCTTGTAGTTAATGCTAGTTGGTTTATTTGGTGGAAGATCATATGTTCAGATCCTATATGCATATTAATACTCCTCTGATTATGAACATGAATATGCTTTGTGAGTAGCTACGTTTGTTCCTGAGGACATGAGAGAAGTCTTGCTATTAGTAGTCATGTGAATTTGGTATTCTTTCGATATTTTGATGAGATGTATGTTGTCTCTCCTCTAGTGGTGCTATGTGAACGTCGACTACATGACACTTCACCATTATTTGGCCCTAGAGGAAGACATTGGGAAGTAATAAGTAGATGATGGGTTGCTAGAGTGACAGAAGCTTAAACCCTAGTTTATGAGTTGCTTCGTAAGGGGCTGTTTGGATCCATATGTTTCATGCTATGGTTAGGTTTACCTTAATACTTCTTTTGTAGTTGTGGATGCTTGCAATAGGAGTTAATCATAAGTGGGATGCTTGTCCAAGTAAGGGCAGCACCCAAACACCGGTCCACCCACATATCAAATTATCAAAGTACCGAACGCGAATCATATGAACGTGATGAAAACTAGCTTGACGATAATCCCCATGTGTCCTCGGGAGCGCTTTTCTCTATATAAGAGTTTGTCCAGGCTTGTCCTTTGGTACAAAAAGGATTGGGCCACCTTGCTGCACTTTATTTACTTTTGTTACTTATTGCTCATTACAAATTACCTTATCACAAAACTATCTGTTACCTATAATTTCAGTGCTTGCAGAGAATACCTTGCTGAAAACCGCTTATCATTTCCTTCTGCTCCTCGTTGGGTTTGACACTCTTACTTATCGAAAGGACTACGATAGATCCCCTATACTTGTGGGTCATCAAGACTCTTTTCTGGCGCCGTTGCCGGGGAGTGAAGCGCCTTTGGTAGGTGGAATTTGGTAAGGAAAAATTTATATAGTGTGCTGAAATTTACTGTCACTTGCTACTATGGAAAGTAATCCTATGAAGGCTTGTTCGGGGTATCTTCACCTCGACCAGTAGAGCAAAGAGTTGCTCCTAAACCTACTGAACCTACTGAAAATGAAAATGTTTACTTTGAAATTCCTTCGGGTATGATAGAGAAACTGCTAGCTAATCCTTTTGCAGGAGATGGAAAATTGCATCCTGATTTACACCTAATCTATGTGGATGAAGTTTCTGGATTATTTAAGCTTGCAGGTATGCCCGATGATGTTATCAATAAGAAGGCCTTCCCTTTATCTTTGAAGGGAGATGCATTGACATGGTATAAGCTATGTGATGATATGAGATCATGGGACTATAAGCGATTGAAATTGGAATTTCATCAGAAGTTTTATCCTATGCATCTTGTTCATCGTGATCGTAATTATATATATAATTTTTGGCCTCGCGAAGGAGAAAGCATCGGTCAAGCTTGGGGGAGGCTTAAGTCAATGTTATATTCATGCCCCAATCATGAGCTTTCAAGAGAAATGATTATTCAAAAAATTTATGCTCGGCTTTCTGACAACAATCGCTCCATGCTCGATACTTCTTGTACTGGTTCTTTTATGATGAAGACTATTGAATTCAAATGGAATTTATTGGAGAGAATTAAACGCAACTCTGAAGATTGGGATCTCGACGAAGGTAAAGAGTCAAGTATAACACCTAAGTTTGATTGTGTTAAATCTTTTATGGATACCGATGTTTTCCATAAATTTATCACTAAATATGGACTTGACTCTGAGATAGTAGCTTCTTCTTGTGAATCTTTTGCTGCTCACGTTGATCTCCCTAAGGAGAAGTGGTTTAAATATAATCCTCCCATTGAAGTAAAAGTAGTTGCACCTATTAAAGTTGAAGAAAAGACTATCACTTATAATGATCCTATTATTCCTACTGCTTATGTTGAGAAACCACCTTTCCCTGTTAGAATTAAGGATCATAGTAAAGCTTCAACTGTGGTTCGTAAAAGCAACATTAGAACTTATACACCTCCTGAGCAAGTTAAAGTTAAACCTAATATTGCTATTGTTAAGTATCTCTTGGCTGATAATATTGATGGGCATGTTATTTATTTCTGTGAGGAAATTGCTAGAATTGCTAAACCAGGTGCTAAAGATAAACCTAGACCTGTTATAGGCATGCCTGTTATTTCTGTTAAAATAGGAGATCATTATTATCATGGCTTATGTGATATGGGTGCTAGTGCTAGTGCAATACCCATTTCTTTATATCAAGAAATTATGCATGATATTACACCTGCTGAGTTAGAAGATATTGATGTTACAATTAAACTTGCCAATAGAGATACTATTTCACCAATTGGGATTGTTTGAGATGTTGAAGTCTTGTGTGGGAAAACTAAATATCCTGCTGATTTTCTTGTTCTTGGTTCCCCACAAGATAGCTTTTGTCCCATTATATTTGGTAGACCCTTCTTGAACACTATTAATGCTAAGATAGACTGCAAAAATGATGTTGTTACTATTGGTTTGGGTGATATGTATCATGAGTTTAATTTTTCTAAATTTCATAGACAACACCGTGAAGAGGAATTGCCTAGTAAGGATGAAATTATTGGTCTTGCTTCTATTGATGTGCCTCCTAATGATCCTTTAGAACAATATTTGCTAGACCATGGAAATGATATGTTTACGAATGAAAGAAGGAAAATAGATGAAGTATTATTTAAACAAGGACCCATTCTGAAACACAATTTGCCTGTTGAAATCTTAGGGGATCCTCCTCCACCCAAGGGTGATCCCGTGTTTGAGCTTAAACCACTACCTGATACTCTTAAATATGCTTATCTTGATGAAAAGAAGATATATCCTGTTATTATTAGTGCTAACCTTTCAGAGCATGAAGAAGAGAAATTATCGAAAACTCTGAAGAAGCACCGTGCTGCCATTGGATATACTCTTGATGATCTTAAGGGCATTAGTCCCACTCTATGTCAACACAAAATAAATTTAGAGAAAGATGCCAAACCAGTTATTGATCACCAACGACGGCTGAGTCCTAAGATGCAGGAACTGGTAAGAAAGGAAATATTAAAGCTCCTTGAAGCAGGTATAATTTTTCCTGTTGTTGATAGTCAGTGGGTAAGTCCTGTCCATTGTGTCCCTAAGAAGGGAGGTATTACTGTCATTCCTAATGATAAAGATGAATTGATTTCGCAAAGAATTATTACAGGTTATAGGATGGTAATTGATTTTCACAAATTAAATAAAGCTACTAAAAAAGATCATTACCCCTTGCCATTCATTGATCAAATGCTAGAAAGATTATCCAAACATACACATCTTTGCTTTCTAGATGGTTATTCTGGTTTCTCACAAATACCTATGTCAGCTGATGATCAAGCAAAGACCACTTGTACTTGCACTTTCGGTACTTTAGCTTATAGACATATGCCTTTTGGTTTATGTAATGCACCTGCTACCTTTCAAAGATGCATGATGGCTATATTCTCTGATTTTTGTGAAAAGATTTGTGAGGTTTTCATGGACGATTTCTCCATTTATGGATCCTCTTTTGACGATTGCTTGAGCAACCTTGATCGAGTTTTGCAGAGATGTGAGGACACTAACCTTGTCTTGAATTGGGAGAAGTGCCACTTTATGGTTAATGAAGGTATTGTCTTGGGGCATTAAATTTTTGAAAGAGGCATTGAGGTTGATAAAGATAAAGTTGATGCTATTGAAAAGATGCCATGTCCCAAGGACATCAAAGGTATAAGAAGTTTTCTTGGTCATGCCGGTTTTTATAGGAGGTTCATTAAGGACTTCTATAAAATTTCTCGGCCTCTAACTAATCTCTTACAAAAAGATATACCATTTGTCTTTGATGATGATTGTGTAGAAGCATTTGAAATACTTAAGAAGCGTTGATCTCTGCACCTATCGTTCAGCCACCTGATTGGAACTTACCCTTTGAAATTATGTGTGATGCTAGTGATTATGTTGTAGGTGCTGTTCTAGGGCAAAGAGTTGATAAGAAATTAAATGTTATTCAATATGCTAGTAAAACTCTGGACACTGCCCAGAGAAATTATGCTACTACTGAAAAGGAATTCTTTGTAGTTGTTTTTGCTTGTGATAAGTTCAGACCTTATATTGTTGATTCTAAAGTAACTATTCACACTGATCATGCTGCTATTAAATATCTTATAGAAAAGAAAGATGCTAAACCTAGACTCATTAGATGGGTTCTCTTGTTACAAGAATTTGATTTACATATTATTGATAGAAAGGGAGCTGAGAACCCCGTTGCAGACAACTTGTCTAGGTTAGAGAATGTTCATGATGACCCACTACCTATTGATGATAGCTTTCCTGATGAACAATTAAATGTCATAAATGCTTCTCGTACTACTCCATGGTATGCTGATTATGCTAACTACATTGTTGCTAAATTTATACCACCTAGTTTCACATACCAGCAAAAGAAAAAGTTTTTCTATGATTTGAGACATTACTTATGGGATGACCCACACCTTTATAAAGAAGGAGTAGATGGTGTTGTTGGGGAACGTTGCAGAAAATTAAAAATTTTCCTACGATTTCACCAAGATCCATCTATGAGTTCATCTAAGCAACGAGTCATGGGAGAGAGATTGCATCTACATACCACTTTGTAGATCGCGAGCGGAAGCGTTCAACAAACGAGGATGAGGTAGTCGTACACGACGTGATCCAAATCACCGGAGATCCTAGCACCGAACGGACGGCACCTCCGCGTTCAACACACGTACGGTCAGCGTAACGTCTCGTTCTTCTTGATCCAGCAAGGCAAAGGAGAGGTTGGGGAAGATGGCTCCAGCAGCAGCATGACGGCGTGGTGATGGTGGAGCTGCAGTACTCCGGCAGGGCTTCGCCGAGCTCTACGGAGGAGGAGGAGGTGTTGGAGAGGGAGAGGGAGGCGCCAAGGACCAGGGTGCGGCTGCCCCCCTCCCCTCCCCCCTTTATATAGCCCCCTAGGGGGGGCGCCGGCCCTAGGAGATGCAATCTCCTAAGGGGGCGGCGGCCAAGGGGTGGGGCTTGCCCCCCAAGCAAGGGGGCGCCCCCCCTTTAGGGTTTCCCCACCCTAGGCGCATGGGCCTCTTGGGGCTGGTTCCCCTTGGCCCATGTAGGCCAAGGCGCACCCCCTAGAGCTCATGTGGCCCCCGAGGCAGGTGGCCCCATCCGGTGGACCCCCCGGGACCCTCCGGTGGTCCCGGTACAATACCGATAACCCCGAAACTTGTCCCGATGGCCAAAACAGCACTTCCTTTATATAATTCTTTACCTCCGGACCATTCCGAAACTCCTCGTGACGTCCGAGATCTCATCCGGGACTCCGAACAACATTCGGGTTACTGCATATACATATCTTCACAACCCTAGCGTCACCGAACCTTAAGTGTGTAGACCCTACGGGTTCGGGAGACATGCAGATATGACCGAGACGGCTCTCGGGCAATAACCAACAGCAGGATCTGGATACCCATGTTGGCTCCCACATGCTCCACGATGATCTCATCGGATGAACCACAATGTCGAGGATTCAATTAATCCCGTATACGATTCCCTTTGTCAATCGGTATTTTACTTGCCCGAGATTCGATCGTCGGTATCCCAATACCTCGTTCAATCTCGTTACCGGCAAGTCACTTTACTCGTACCGTAATGCATGATCCCGTGATCAAACACTTTGATCACATTGAGCTCATTATGATGATGCATTACCGAGAGGGCCCGGTGATACCTCTTCGTCAAGCGGAGTGACAAATCCCAGTCTCGATCCGTGTAAACCCAACAAATACTTTCGGAGATACCCGTAGTATACCTTTATAGTCACCCAGTTACGTTGTGACGTTTGGCACACCCAAAGCACTCCTACGGTATCCGGGAGTTACACGATCTCATAGTCTAAGGAAAGGATACTTGACATTGGAAAACTCTAGCAAACGAACTATGCGATCTTATGCTATGTTTAGGATTGAGTCTCGTCCATCACATCATTCTCCTAATGATGTGATCTCGTTATCAATGACATCCAATGTCCATAGTCAGGAAACCATGACTATCTGTTGATCAACGAGCTAGTCAACTAGAGGCTTACTAGGGACATATTGTTGTCTGTTATTCACACATGTATTACGATTTCCGGATAACACAATTATATCACGAATAAAGACAATTATCATGAACAAGGAAATATAATAATAATGCTTTTATTATTGCCTCTAGGGCATATTTCCAACAGTCTCCCACTTGCACTAGAGTCAATAATCTAGTTACATTGTGATGAATAGAACACCCATAGAGTTCTGGTGCTGATCATGTTTTGCCTTAGGGAGAGGTTTAGTCAACGGATCTGCGACATTCAGATCCGTGTGCACTTTACAAATTTCTATGTCTCCATCTTGAACATTTTCACGAATGGAGTTGAAGCGACGCTTGATGTGCCTGGTCTTCTTGTGAAACCTGGCTCCTTGGCAAGTGCAATAGCTCCAGTGTTGTCACAGAAGAGTTTGATTGGCCCCGACGCATTGGGTATGACTCCGAGGTCGGTGATGAACTCCTTCACCCAAATTGCTTCATGTGCTGCCTCCGAGGCTGCCATGTACTCCGCTTCACATGTAGATCCCGCCACGACGCTTTGCTTGCAACTGCACCAGCTTACTGCCCCACCATTCAAAATATACACGTATCCGGTTTGTGACTTAGAGTCATCCAGATCTGTGTCGAAGCTAGCGTCGATGTAACCCTTTACGACGAGCTCTTCGTCACCTCCATAAACGAGAAACATTTCCTTAGTCCTTTTCAGGTACTTCAGGATATTCTTGACCGCTGTCCAGTGTTCCTTGCCGGGATTACTTTGGTACCTTCCTACCAAACTTACGGCAAGGATTACATCAGGTTTGGTACACATCATGGCATACATAATAGAACCTATGGCTGAGGCATAGGGGATGACACTCATCTCTTCTATATCTTCTGCCGTGGTCGGACATTGAGCTGAGCTCAATTTCACACCTTGTAACACAGGTAAGAACCCCTTCTTAGATTGATCCATATTGAACTTCTTCAATATCTTATCAAGGTATGTGCTTTGTGAAAGACCTATGAGGCGTCTCGATCTATCTCTATAGATCTTGATGCCTAATATATAAGCAGCTTCTCCAAGGTCCTTCATTGAAAAACTCTTATTCAAGTAGGCCTTAATGCTGTCCAAGAGTTCTATATCATTTCCCATCAAAAGTATGTCGTCTACATATAATATGAGAAATGCTATAGAGCTCCCACTCACTTTCTTGTAAACGCGGGCTTCTCCATAAGTCTGCGTAAACCCAAACGCTTCAATCATCTCATCAAAGCGAATGTTCCAACTCCGAGATGCTTGCACCAGCCCATAAATCGAGCGTTGGAGCTTGCACACCTTGTCAGCATTCTTAGGATCGACAAAACCTTCCGGCTGCATCATATACAATTCTTCCTTAAGGAAACCATTAAGGAATGTCGTTTTGACGTCCATTTGCCATATTTCATAATCGTAGAATGCGGCAATTGCTAACATGATTCGAACGGACTTCAGCTTCGCTACCGGTGAGAAAGTCTCATCGTAGTCAACCCCTTGAACTTGTTGATAACCCTTAGCGACAAGCCGAGCTTTATAGATGGTCACATTACCATCCGCGTCTGTCTTCTTCTTAAAGATCCATTTATTTTCTATGGCTCGCCGTTCAACGGGCAAGTCAGTCAAAGTCCATACTTTGTTTTCATACATGGATCCTATCTCGGATTTCATGGCTTCCAGCCATTTGTCGGAATACGGGCCCGCCATTGCTTCCTCATAGTTCGAAGGCTCACCATTGTCTAACAACATGATTTCCAAGACAGGGTTGCCGTACCACTCTGGTGCGGAATGTGTCCTTGTGGACCTTTGAATTTCAGTAGGAGCTTGATTAGAAGTATCTTGATCATCATCATTAATTTCCTCTCTAGTCGGTGCAGGCACCTCAAGAACGTTTTCTTGAGTTTGGCCATTTTCCGGTTCAAGAGGTAACACTTCATCAAGTTCTACTTTCCTCCCACTTACTTCTTTTGAGAGAAACTCCTTCTCTAGAAAGGATCCATTCTTGGCAACAAAGATCTTGCCTTCAGATCTGAGGTAGAAGGTATACCCAATAGTTTCTTTAGGGTATCCTATGAAGACGCATTTTTCCGACTTGGGTTCGAGCTTTTCAGGTTGAAGTTTCTTCACATAAGCATCGCATCCCCAAACTTTTAGAAACGACAGCTTAGGTTTCTTCCCAAACCATAATTCATACGGTGTCGTCTCAACGGATTTCGACGGAGCCCTATTTAAAGTGAATGCGGCAGTCTCTAAAGCATAGCCCCAAAAAGATAGCGGTAAATCGGTAAGAGACATCATAGATCGCACCATATCTAATAGAGTGCGATTATGACGTTCGGACACACCATTACGCTGAGGTGTTCCAGGCGGCGTGAGTTGTGAAACTATTCCACATTTTCTTAAGTGTGTGCCAAATTCGTGACTCAAGTATTCTCCTCCACGATCTGATCGTAGAAACTTGATTTTTCTGTCACGTTGATTTTCAACCTCACTCTGAAATTCCTTGAACTTTTCAAATGTCTCAGACTTGTGTTTCATTAAGTAGATATACCCATATCTACTCAAGTCATCAGTGAGGGTGAGAACATAACGATAGCCACCGCGAGCCTCAACACTCATTGGACCGCACACATCGGTATGTATGATTTCCAATAAGTTGGTTGCTCGCTCCATTGTTCCTGAGAACGGAGTCTTGGTCATTTTACCCATGAGGCATGGTTCGCACGTGTCAAATGATTCATAATCAAGAGATTCTAAAAGTCCATCTGCATGGAGCTTCTTCATGCGTTTGACACCTATGTGACCAAGGCGGCAGTGCCACAAATATGTGGGACTATTGTTATCAACTTTAACTCTTTTGGTATTCACACTATGAATATGTGTTTCATCACGTACGAGATTCATCAAGAATAAACCATTAACCATCGGAGCATGACCATAAAACATATCTCTCATATAAATAGAACAACCATTATTCTCGGATTTAAATGAGTAGCCATCTCGAATTAAACGAGATCCAGACACAATGTTCATGCTCAAACTTGGCACTAAATAACAATTATTGAGGTTTAAAACTAACCCCGTAGGTAAATGTAGAGGTAGCGTGCCGACGGCGATCACATCGACCTTGGAACCATTCCCGACGCGCATCGTCACCTCGTCCTTCGCCAGTCTCCATTTATTCCGCAGCTCCTGTTTTGAGTTACAAATGTGAGCAACTGCACCGGTATCAAATACCCAAGAGCTACTACGAGTACTGGTAAGGTACACATCAATTACATGTATATCACATATACCTTTTGTTTTGCCGGCCTTCTTGTCCGCTAAGTATTTGGGGCAGTTCCGCTTCCAGTGACCACTTCCCTTGCAATAAAAGCACTCAGTCTCGGGCTTGGGTCCATTCTTTGGCTTCTTCCCGGCAACTTGCTTACCGGGCGCGGCAACTTCCTTGCCGTCCTTCTTGAAGTTCTTTTTACCCTTGCCCTTCTTGAACTTAGTGGTTTTATTCACCATCAACACTTGATGCTCCTTCTTGATTTCTACCTCTGCTGATTTCAGCATAGCATATACCTCAGGAATGGTCTTTACCATCCCCTGCATGTTGTAGTTCATCACAAAGCTCTTGTAGCTAGGTGGAAGCGACTGGAGGATTCTGTCAATGACCGCTTCATCCGGGAGATTAACTTCCCGTTGAGTCAAGCGGTTGTGCAACCCAGACATCTTGAGTATGTGTTCACTGACAGAGCTATTTTCCTCCATCTTACATCTAAAGAATTTATCGGAGACTTCATATCTCTCGACCCGGGCATGAGCTTGGAAAACCATTTTCAGCTCTTCGAACATCTCATATGCTCCATGTCTCTCAAAACGCTTTTGGAGCCCCGGCTCTAAGCTGTAAAGCATGCCGCACTGAACGAGGGAGTAATCATCGGAACGTGACTGCCAAGCGTTCATAACGTCTTGTTCTGCAGGGAGGACAGGTGCGTCACCCAGCGGTGCTCGTAGGACATAATCTTTCTTGGCAGCTATGAGGATGATCCTCAGGTTCCGGACCCAGTCCGTATAGTTGCTGCCATCGTCTTTCAGCTTGGTTTTCTCTAGGAACGCGTTGAAGTTGAGGACTACGTTGGCCATTTGATCTACAAGACATATTGTAAATATTTTAGACTAAGTTCATGATAATAAAGTTCATCTTAATCAAATTATTTAATGAACTCCCACTTAGATAGACATCCCTCTTCTAGTCATCTAAGTATAACATGATCCGAGTCAACTAGGCCGTGTCCGATCATCACGTGAGACGGACTAGTCAACATCGGTAAACATCTTCATGTTGATCGTATCTTCTATACGACTCATGCTCGACCTTTCGGTCTTCTGTGTTCCGAGGCCATGTCTGTACATGCTAGGCTCGTCAAGTCAACCTAAGTGTTTGCATGTGTAAATCCGTCTTACACCCGTTGTATGTGAACGTTAGAATCTATCACACCCGATCATCACGCGGTGCTTCGAAACAACGAACTGTCGCAAAGGTGCATAGTTAGGGGGAACACTTCTTGAAATTATTATGAGGGATCATCTTATTTACTACCGTCGTTCTAAGTAAACAAGATGCAAAACATGATAAACATCACATGCAATCAAATAATAAACGTGACATGATATGGCCAATATCACATAGCTCCTTTGATCTCCATCTTGGGGCTCCATGATCATCTTGTCACCGGCTTGACACCATGATCTCCATCATCATGATCTCCATCATCGTGTCTCCATGAAGTTGCTCGCCAACTATTACTTCTACTACTATGGCTAACGTGTTTAGCAATAAAGTAAAGTAATTTAAATGGCGTTTCTCAATGACACGCAGGTCATACAAAAAATAAAGACAACTCCTATGGCTCCTGCCGGTTGTCATACTCATCGACATGCAAGTCGTGATTCTTATTACAATAGCATGAACATCTCATACATCACATATAGATCATTCATCATTCATCACAACTTTGGCCATATCATATCACAAAGCACTTGCTGCAAAAACAAGTTAGATGTCCTCTAATTGTTGTTGCAAGTTTTACGTGGCTGAATTAGGGTTCTAGCAAGAACATTTTCTTACCTACGTGAAAGCCACAACGTGATTTGTCAACTTCTATTTACCCTTCATAAGGACCCTTTTCATCGAATCCGCTCCAACTAAAGTAGGAGAGACAGACACCCGCCAGCCACCTTATGCAACTAGTGCATGTTAGTCGGTGGAACCGGTCTCACGTAAGCGTACGTGTAAGGTTGGTCCGGGCCGCTTCATCCCACAATACCGCTGAAGCAAGATAAGACTAGTAGCGGCAAGAAAGTTGACAACATCTACGCCCACAACAAATTGTGTTCTACTCGTGCAATAGAGAACTACGCATAGACCTGGCTCATGATGCCACTGTTGGGGAACGTTGCAGAAAATTAAAAATTTTCCTACGGTTTCACCAAGATCCATCTATGAGTTCATCTAAGCAACGAGTCATGGGAGAGAGATTGCATCTACATACCACTTTGTAGATCGCGAGCGGAAGCGTTCAACGAACGAGGATGAGGTAGTCGTACACGACGTGATCCAAATCACCGGAGATCCTAGCACCGAACGGACGGCACCTCCGCGTTCAACACACGTACGGTCAACGTAACGTCTCCTTCTTCTTGATCCAGCAAGGCAAAGGAGAGGTTGGGGAAGATGGCTCCAGTAGCAGCACGACGGCGTGGTGATGGTGGAGCTGCAGTACTCCGGCAGGGCTTCGCCGAGCTCTACGGAGGAGGAGGAGGTGTTGGAGAGGGAGAGGGAGGCCCCAAGGACCAGGGTGCGGCTGCCCCCCTCCCCTCCCCCCTTTATATATCCCCCTAGGGGGGGGGGGGCGCCGGCCCTAGGAGATGCAATCTCCTAAGGGGGCGGCGGCCAAGGGTTGGGGCTTGCCCCCCAAGCAAGGGGGCGCCCCCCCTTTAGGGTTTCCCCACCCTAGGCGCATGGGCCTCTTGGGGCTGGTTACCCTTGGCCCATGTAGGCCAAGGCACACCCCCTAGAGCCCATGTGGCCCCCGAGGCAGGTGGCCCCATCCGGTGGACCCCCCGGGACCCTCCGGTGGTCCCGGTACAATACCGATAACCCCGAAACTTGTCCCGATGGCCAAAACAACACTTCCTTTATATAATTCTTTACCTTCGGACCATTCCGAAACTCCTCGTGACGTCTGGGATCTCATCCGGGACTCCGAACAACATTCGGGTTACTGCATATACATATCTTCACAACCCTAGCATCACCGAACCTTAAGTGTGTAGACCCTACGGGTTCGGGAGACATGCAGACATGACCGAGACGGCTCTCGGGCAATAACCAACAGCGGGATCTGTATACCCATGTTGGATCCCACATGCTCCACGATGATCTCATCGGATGAACCACGATGTCGAGGATTCAATTAATCCCGTATACGATTCCCTTTGTCAATCGGTATTTTACTTGCCCGAGATTCGATCGTCGGTATCCCAATACCTCGTTCAATCTCGTTACCGACAAGTCACTTTACTCGTACCATAATGCATGATCCCGTGATCAAACACTTTGATCACATTGAGCTCATTATGATGATGCATTACCGAGAGGGCCCGGTGATACCTCTCCGTCAAGCGGAATGACAAATCCTAGTCTCGATCCGTGTCAACCCAACAGATACTTTCGGAGATACCCGTAGTATACCTTTATAGTCACCCAGTTACGTTGTGACGTTTGGCACACCCAAAGCACTCCTACGGTATCCGGGAGTTACACGATCTCATGATCTAAGGAAAGGATACTTGACATTGGAAAACTCTAGCAAACGAACTATGCGGTCTTATGCTATGTTTAGGATTGGGTCTCGTCCATCACATCATTCTCCTAATGATGTGATCTCGTTATCAATGACATCCAATGTCCATAGTCAAGAAACCATGACTATCTGTTGATCAATGAGCTAGTCAACTAGAGGCTTACTAGGGACATATTGTTGTCTGTTATTCACACATGTATTACGATTTCCGGATAACACAATTATAGCACGAATAAAGACAATTATCATGAACAAGGAAATATAATAATAATGCTTTTATTATTGCCTCTAGGGCATATTTCCAACATGTGTTATTAGACGTTGTGTATCTGAATATGAACAGGAACAGATCCTACGCAAGTGTCACTCCGAAGCTTATGGAGGACAGCACGCTGGAGATAGAACTGCACATAAGGTATTTTAATCCGGTTTTTATTGGCCTACTCTCTTTAAGGATGCTCGTAAGTTTGTCTTATCTTGTGATGAATGTCAAAGAATTGGTAATATTAGTAGATGTAAAGAAATGCCTATGAATTATTCACTCGTTATTGAACCATTTGATGTTTGGGGCTTTGATTATATGGGACCGTTTCCTGCCTCTAATGGATATACACATATTTTAGTTGCTGTTGATTACGTTACTAAGTGGGTAGAAGCTATTCCAACTAGTGGTGTTGATCATAACACTTCTATTAAGATGCTTAAAGAAGTTATTTTTCCGAGGTTTGGAGTCCCTAGATATTTAATGACTGATGGTGGTTCACAATTTATTCATTGTGACTTTAGTAAAATGCTTGCTAAGTATGATGTTAATCATAGAATTGCATCCCCTTATCACCCACAGTCTAGTGGTCAAGTAGAATTGAGCAATAGAGAGCTCAAATTAATTTTGCAAAAGACTGTTAATAGATCTAGAAAGAATTGGTCCAAGAAACTTGATCATGCATTATGGGCCTATAGAACTGCATATAAAAATCCTATGGGTATGTCTCCTTATAAAATGGTTCATGGAAAAGCATGTCATTTACCTCTCGAACTAGAACATAAGGCATATTGGGCCATCAAAGAGTTCAATTATGATTTCAAACTTGTCGGTGAGAAGAGGCTATTTGACATAAGCTCACTCGATGAATGGAGAACCCAAGCCTATGAGAATGCTAAGTTGTTTAAAGAAAAGGTTAAAAGATGGCATGACAAAAGGATACAAAAGCGTGAGTTTAATGTAGGTGATTATGTATTACTATACAACTCTCGTTTAAGATTTTTTGCAGGAAAACTTCTCTCTAAATGGGAAGATCCTTATTTTATCGAGGAGGTCTATCGTTCCGGTGCCATAAAAATCAATAACTTCGAAGGCACAAATCCAAAGGTGGTGAACGGTCAAAGAATGAAACATTATATCTCAGGTAATCCTATAAATGTTGAAACTAATATTATTGAAACCGTAACACCGGAGGAGTACATAAGAGATGTTGGGGAACGTAGTAATTTCAAAAAAATTCCTACGCACACGCAAGATCATGGTGATGCATAGCAACAAGAGGGGAGAGTGTTTTCGACGTACCCTCGTAGACCGAAAGCGGAAGCGTTATGACAACGCGGTTGATATAGTCGTACGTCTTCGCGGCCCGACCGATCAAGCACCGAAACTACGGCACCTCCGATTTCTATCACACGTTCAACTCGATGACGATCCCCGGAATCCGATCCAGCAAAGTGCCGGGGATGAGTTTCGTCAGCACGACGGCGTGGTGATGATCTTGATGTTCTACCGTCACAGGGCTAGGCCTAAGCACCGCTACAATATTATCGAGGATTATGGTGGAGGGGGGCACTGCACACGGCTAAGAGAACGATCACGAAGATCAACTTGTGTGTCTTTGGGGTGCCCCTTGCCCCCGTATATAAAGGAGCAAGGGAGGAGGAGGCCGGCCCTAGGAGGGGGCGCACCAAGTGTGGAGTCCTACTAGGACTCCCTAGTCCTAGTAGGATTCCACCTCCCATATGGAATAGGAAAAGAGGAAGGGAAAAGGAGAAGGAAGGAAGGGGGCGCCCCCCTTCCCTAGTCCAATTCGGACCAGACCAAGGGGAGGGGTGCGGCCACCCTTGAGGCCCTTTTCCTTCTTTCCCGTATGGCCCAATAAGGCTCAATACGTATTCTCGTAACTCTCCGGTACTCCGAAAAATACCCGAATCACTCAGAACCTTTCCGATGTCCGAATATAGTTGTCCAATATATCGATCTTTACGTCTCGACCATTTCGAGACTCCTCGTCATGTCCCCGATCTCATCCGGGACTCCGAACTCTTTCGGTACATCAAAACTCATAAACTCATAATATAACTGTCATCGAAACCTTAAGCGTGCGAACCCTACGGGTTCGAGAACAATGTAGACACGACCGAGACACGACTCCGGTAAATAACCAATAGCGGAACCTGGATGCTCATATTGGCTCCTACATATTCTATGAAGATCTTTATCGGTCAGACCGCATAACAACATACGGTATTCCCTTTGTCATCGATATGTTACTTGCCCGAGATTCGATCATCGGTATCTTAATACCTAGTTCAATATCATTACCGGCAAGTCTCTTTACTCGTTCCATAATACATCATCTCACAACTAACTCATTAGTTGCAATGCTTGCAAGGCTTATGTGATGTGCATTACCGAGAGGGCCCACAGATACCTCTCCGACAATCGGAGTGACAAATCCTAATCTCGAAATACGCCAACCCAACATGTACCTTCGGAGACACCTGTAGAGCTCCTTTATAATCACCCAGTTACGTTGTGACGTTTGGTAGCACACAAAGTGTTCCTCCGGCAAACGGGAGTTGCATAATCTCATAGTCACAGGAACATGTATAAGTCATGAAGAAAGCAATAGCAACATACTAAACGATCGGGTGCTAAGCTAATGGAATGGGTCATGTCAATCACATCATTCTTCTAATGATGTGATCCCGTTAATCAAATAACAACTCTTTTTTTCATGGTTAGGAAACATAACCATCTTCGATTAACGAGCTAGTCAAGTAGAGGCATACTAGTGACACTCTATTTGTCTATGTATTCACACATGTATTGTGTTTCCGGTTAATACAATTCTAGCATGAATAATAAAAATTTATCATGATATAAGGAAATAAATAATAACTTTATTATTGCCTCTAGGGCATATTTCCTTCAGTCTCCCACTTGCACTAGAGTCAATAATCTAGTTCACATCGCCATGTGATTCAACACTAATAGTTCACATCACCATGTGATCTACACCCAAAGGGTTTACTAGAGTCAGTAATCTAGTTCACATCGCTTATGTGATTAACACCCAAAGAGTACTAAGGTGTGATCATGTTTTGCTTGTGATATAATTTTAGTCAACGGGTCTGTCACATACAGATCCGTAAGTATTTTGCGAATTCTATATCTACAATGCTATGCACAGAACTACTCTAGGTAATTGCTCCCACTTTCAATATGTATCTAGATCGAGACTTAGAGTCATCCAGATCTGTGTCAAAACTTGCATCGACGTAACTTTTTACGATGAACCTTTTGTCACCTCCATAATTGAGAAATATTTCCTTATTCCACTAAGGATAATTTTGACTGTTGTCCAGTGATCTACTCTTAGATCACTATTGTACTCCCTTGCTTAACACAGTGTAGGGTATACAATAGATCTGGTACACAGCATGTCATACTTTATAGAACCTATGGCTGAGGCATAGGGAATGACTTTCATTCTCTTTCTATCTTTTGTCGTGGTCGGGCTTTGAGTCTTACTCAATTTCACACCTTGTAACACAGCCAAGAACTCTTTCTTTGACTGTTCCATTTTGAACTACTTCAAAATATTGTCAAGGTATGTACTCATTGAAAAAACTTATCAAGCGTCTTGATCTATCTCTATAGTTCTTGATGCTTAATATGTAAGCAGCTTCACCGAGGTCTTACTTTGAAAAACTTCTTTCAAACACTCCTTTATGCTTTGCAGAATAATTATACATTATTTCCGATCAACAATATGTCATTCACATATACTTATCAGAAATGTTGTAGTGCTCCCACTCACTTTCTTGTAAATACACGCTTCACCGCAAGTCTGTATAAAACTATATCCTTTGATCAACTTATCAAAGTGTATATTCCAACTCCGAGATGCTCGCACCAGTCCATAGATGGATCGCTGGAGCTTTGCATATTTTGTTAGCACCTTTAAGATTGACAAAACCTTATGGTTGCATCATATACAACTCTTCTTTAATAAATCCATTAAGGATTGCAGTTTTATTTATCCATTTGCCAGATTTCATAAAATGCGGCAATTGCTAATGTGATTCGGACAGACTTAAGCATAGATACGAGTGAGAAACTCTCATCGTAGTCAACACCTTGAACTTGTCAAAAACCTTTTGCGATAATTCTAGCTTTGTAGATAGTAACACTACTATAAGGGTCCGTCTTCCTCTTGAATATCCATTTATTTTCTATGGCTTCCCGATCATCGGGCAAGTCAACCAAAGTCCATACTTTTTTCTCATACATGGATCCTATCTCAGATTTCATGGCCTCAAACCATTTCGCGGAATCTGGGTTCATCATCGCTTCCTCATAGTTCACAAGTTCGTCATGGTCTAGTAACATGACTTCCGGAACAGGATTACCGTGCCACTCTGGTGCGGATCTCACTCTGGTTTACCTACGAGATTCGGTAGTAACTTGATCTGAAGTTACATGATCATCATCATTAGCTTCCTCACTAATTGGTGTAGTAGTCACAGGAACAGATTTCTCTGATGAACTACTTTCCAATAAGGGAGAAGGTACAATTACCTTATCAAGTTCTACTTTCCTCCCACTCACTTCTTTCAGGAGAAACTCCTTGTCTAGAAAGTATCCATTCTCAGCAACGGATGTCTTGCCTTCGGATCTGTGATAGAAGGTGTACCCAACTGTCTCCTTTGGGTATCCTATGAAGACACATTTCTTCGATTTGGGTTTGAGCTTATCATGATGAAACTTTTTCTTATAAGCATCGCAACCCCAAATTTTAAGAAACGACAACCTTGGTTTCTTGCCAAACCACAGTTAATATTGTGTCGTCTCAACGGACTTAGATGGTGCCCTTTTTAAACGTGAATGCAGCTGTCTCTAATGCATGACCCCAAAACGATAGTGGTAAATCGGTAAGAAACATCATAGATTGTACTATATCCAATAAAGTACGGTTATGACGTTCGGACACACCATTATGCTGTGGTGTTCCAGGTGGCACAAATTTGTCAAACTATTCCACATTGTTATAATTGAAGACCAAACTCGTAACTCAAATATTTGTCTCCGCGATCAGATCGTAGAAACCTTATTTTCTTGTCATGATGATTTTCCACTTCACTCTGAAATTCTTTGAACTTTTCAAATGTTTTAGACTTATGTTTCATCAAGTAGATATACCCATATCTGCTCAAATCATCTGTGAAGGTCAGAAAATAACGATACCCGCCGCGAGCTTCAACACTCATCGGATCGCATACATCAGTATGTATTATTTCCAATAAGTCAGTTGCTCGCTCCATTGTTCCGGAGAATGGAGTATTTAGTCATCTTGCCCATAAGGTATGGTTCGCAAGCATCAAGTGATTCATAATCAAGTGATTCCAAAATCCCATCAGCATGGAGTTTCTTCATGCGCTTTACACCAATATGACCTAAACGGCAGTGCCACAAATAAGTTGCACTATCACTATTAACTTTGCATCTTTTGGCTTCAATATTATGAATATGTGTATCACTACTATCGAGATCCAATGAACCATTTTCATTGGGTGTGTAACCATATAAGGTTTTATTCATGTAAACAGAACAACAATTTATTCTCTTACTTAAATGAATAACTGTATTGCAACAAACATGATCAAATCATATTCATGCTCAACGCAAACACCAAATAACACTTATTTAGGTTCGACATTAATCCCGAAAGTATAGGGAGTGTACGATGATTATCATATCAATCTTGGAACCACTTCCAACACACATCGTCACTTCACCCTCAACTAGTCTCTATTTATTCTGAAGCTCCTGTTTCGAGTTACTAATCTTAGCAACTGAACTAGTATCAAATACTGAGGGGTTGCTATAAACACTAGTAAAGTACACATTAATAACATCTATATCCAATATACCTTCGCTCACTTTGCCATCCTTCTTATCCTCCAAATACTTGGGGCAGTTCCGCTTCCAGTGACCAGTCCATTTGCAGTAGAAGCACTTAGTCTCAGGCTTAGGACCAGACTTGGGCTTCTTCACTTGAGCAGCAACTTGCTTGCTGTTCTTCTTGAAGTTCCCCTTCTTCCCTTTGCCCTTTTCTTGAAACTAGTGGTCTTGTCAACCATCAGCATTTGATGTTTTTCTTGATTTCTACCTTCGTCGATTTCAGCATCACGAAAAGCTTGGGAATCGTTTCCGTTATCCCTTGCATATTATAGTTCATCACGAAGTTCTACTAACTTGGTGATGGTGACTAGAGAATTCTCTCAATCACTATCTTATCTGGAAGATTAACTCCCACTTGATTCAAGCGATTGTAGTACCCAAACAATCTGAGCACATGCTCACTGCTTGAGCTATTCTCCTCCATCTTTTAGCTATAGAACTTGTTGGAGACTTCATATCTCTCAAATCGGGTATTTGCTTGAAATATTAACTTCAACTCCTGGAACATCTCATATGGTCCATGATGTTCAAAGCGTCTTTGAAGTCCTGATTCTAAGCCGTTAAGCATGGTGCACTAAACTATCAAGTAGTTATCATATTGAGCTAGCCAAAGTTCATAACGTCTGCATCTGCTCCTGCAATAGGTCTGTCACCTAGCGGTTCATCAAGGACATAATTCTTCTGTGCAGTAATGAGGATAGTCCTCAGATCACGGATCCAATCCGCATCATTGCTACTAACATCTTTCAACTCAGTTTTCTCTAGGGACATATCAAAAATAAAACAGGGGAGCTAAACACGAGCTATTGATCTACAACATAGATATGCTAATACTACCAGGACTAAGTTCATGATAAATTAAAGTTCAGTTAATCAAATTACTTAAGAACTCCCACTTAGATAGACATCCCTCGAATCATCTAAGTGATCACGTGACCCAAATCAACTAAACCATAACTGATCATCACGTGAAATGGAGTAGTTTTCAATGGTGAACATCACTATGTTGATCATATCTACTATATGATTCACGCTCGGCCTTTCGGTCTCAGTGTTCCGAGGCCATATCTGCATATGCTAGGCTCGTCAAGTTTAACCTGAGTATTCTGCGTGTGCAAAAACTGGCTTGCACCCGTTGTAGATGGACGTAGAGCTTATCACACCCGATCATCACGTGGTGTCTGGGCACGACGAACTTTGGCAACGGTGCATACTCAGGGAGAACACTTTTATCTTGAAATTTAGTAAGAGATCATCTTATAATGCTACCGTCAATCAAAGCAAGATAAGATGCATAAAAGATAAACATCACATGCAATCAATATAAGTGATATGATATGGCCATCATCATCTTGTGCTTGTCATCTCCATCTCCGAAGCATCGTCATGATCACCATCGTCACCGGCGCGACACCTTGATCTCCATCGTAGCATCGTTGTCGTCTCACCAAACTTATGCTTCTACGACTATCACTACCGCTTAGTGATAAAGTAAAGCATTACAGGGCGATTGCATTGCATACAATAAAGCGACAACCATATGGCTCCTGCCAGTTGCCGATAACTCGGTTACAAAACATGATCATCTCATACAATAAAATTTAGCATCATGCCTTGACCATATCACATCACAACATGCCCTGCAAAAACAAGTTAGACGTCCTCTACTTTGTTGTTGCAAGTTTTACGTGGCTGCTACGGGCTGAGCAAGAACCAATCTTACCTACGCATCACAACCACAACGATAGTTTGTCAAGTTGGTGTTGTTTTAACCTTCGCAAGGACCGGGCGTAGCCACACTCGGTTGAACTAAAGTTGGAGAAACTGACACCCGCCAGCCACCTGTGTGCAAATCACGTCGGTAGAACCAGTCTCGCGTAAGCGTACGCGTAATGTCGGCCCGGGCCGCTTCATCCAACAATACCGCCGAACCAAAGTATGACATGATGGTAAGCAGTATGACTTATATCGCCCACAACTTACTTGTGTTCTACTCGTGCATTTAACATCAACACATAAAACCAGGCTCTGATACCACTGTTGGGGAACGTAGTAATTTTAAAAAAATTCGTATGCACACGCAAGATCATGGTGATGCATAGCAACAAGAGGGGAGAGTGTTGTCCACGTACACTCGTAGACCGAAAGCGGAAGCGTTATGACAACGCGGTTGATGTAGTCATACGTATTCGCGGCCCGACCGATCAAGCACCGAAACTACGGCACCTCCGAGTTCTAGCACACGTTCAACTCGATGACGATCCCCGGACTCCAATCCAACAAAGTGTCGGGGATGAGTTTCGTCAGCACGACGGCGTGGTGACGATCTTGATGTTCTACCATCGCAGGGCTTCGCCTAAGCACCGCTACAATATTATCGAGGATTATGGTGGAGGGGGGCACCGCACACGGCTAAGAGAACGATCACGAAGATCAACTTGTGTGTCTTTGGGGTGCCCCCTGCCCCCGTATATAAAGGAGCAAGGGAGGAGGAGGCCGGCCCTAGGAGGGGGCGCATTAAGTGTGGAGTCCTACTAGGACTCCCTAGTCCTAGTAGGATTCCACCTCCCATATGGAATAGGAAAAGAGGAAGGGAAAAGGAGAAGGAAGGAAGGGGCGCCCCCCTTCCCTAGTCCAATTCGGACGAGACCAATTGGAGGGGTGCGGCCACCCTTGAGGCCCTTTTCCTTCTTTCCCGTATGGCCCAATAAGGCCCAATACGTATTCCCGTAACTTTCCGGTACTCCGAAAAATATCCGAATCACTTAGAACCTTTCCGATGTCCGAATATAGTCGTCCAATATATCGATCTTTACGTTTCGACCATTTCGAGACTCCTCGTCATGTGGTCGATCTCATCCGGGACTCCGAACTCCTTCGGTACATCAAACTCATAAACTCATAATATAACTGTCATCGAAACCTTAAGCGTGCGGACCCTACGGGTTCGAGAACAATGTAGACATGACCGAGACACGTCTCCGGTCAATAACCAATAGCGGAACCTGGATGCTCATATTGGCTCCTACATATTCTACGAAGATCTTTATCGGTCAGACCGCCTAACAACATACGGTGTTCCCTTTGTCATCGGTATGTTACTTGCCCGAGATTCGATCGTCGGTATCTTAATACCTAGTTCAATCTCGTTACCGGCAAGTCTCTTTACTCGTTCCGTAATACACCATCTCACAACTAACTCATTAGTTGCAATGCTTGCAAGGCTTATGTGATGTGCATTACCGAGAGGCCTAGAGATATCTCTCCGACAATCGGAGTGACAAATCCTAATCTCGAAATACGCCAACCCAACATGTATCTTCGGAGACACCTGTAGAGCTCCTTTATAATCACCCAGTTACGTTGTAACCTTTGGTAGCACACAAAGTGTTCCTCCGGCAAATGGGAGTTGCATAATCTCATAGTCATAGGAACATGTATAAGTCATGAAGAAAGCAATAACAACATACTAAACGATCGGGTGCTAAGCTAATGGAATGGGTCATGTCAATCACATCATTCTTCTAATGATGTGATCCCGTTAATCAAATAACAACTCTTTTGTTCATGGTTAGGAAACATAACCATCTTCGATTAATGAGCTAGTCAAGTAGAGGCATACTAGTGACACTCTGTTTGTCTATGTATTCACACATGTATTATGTTTCCAGTTAATACAATTCTAGCATGAATGATAAACATTTATCATGATATAAGGAAATAAATAATAACTTTATTATTGCCTCTAGGGCATATTTCCTTGAAGAGACACTTTCAAGAACGTTTGAGACTCTGAAAAGGAATAGGTACGTGGTACGGTAAATAAACCGACTGCAAAACAGTTCTAATGGCAATTTTTCTCCGTTTTGGAATATTTAGAAAAATAGGAAAATAAGAAGTTGTCCGGGAAGGACACAAGGCCTCTACGAGGGTGGAGGGCGCGCCCTACCCCCTGGGCGCGCCTCCTACCTTGTGGGCACCTCGTGCGCTCTCCGAACGCCGCTTTCTTGCACGATACTTCTTTCGGTCGGTAAAAATTCATTATATAATCTCCCGAAGGTTTTGACCACCGTATCACACAAATATTCTCTGTTTTTGTTTCGAGCTGTTTCTGTAGCAGATTTGGAGCAAGATGTCATCTCAGGATTCTGATGGAGAGTGCTATGTCTCACACCTCATTGCTGACCCAAAGACCTATGGGGATCTATCTCCTTGTGGTCGAACTACGGATGAGGAGGAGGATGCTCATTTGATGAGGATCAATGATTCAAGTTCGGAGGAGGAGGATGTCCCTCTACCTCAACCTGGGGATATGCACAAAAGCAAAGAAGATTTATGTGACAAGATCTTGAAGCTGGAATCGGAGGTCGATGATTTAAAGGAGGAAATTGCTCTTCTCAATTACAGTATGAAGAAGCTAAAGACACAACTGTCATAATCAACAACTCCATCATCACCTGCTCCCAAAAAGGAAAACTAAGGGCATCTCCAGCCGCGCCCCCAGGAAGGCCTCCCCAGGCGATTTTTTTGCGCCGGCGCCGAAAAAACGGCCCAGTCGCGCCCCCAGGAGCCCGATTTTCGCCGGCTTGGGCCAAAAACAGCGCCGGCGGACCCAAGCCGAACCCGGCGCGCTGGGGGCGCCCGGGGCCGCCGGGGCGAGCTGTTTTGGCGCGAAAAAGACGCGGGCCAGCCGCATCAACGACTCGGCGCCTCGTCTTCCCCCAACGGCCTCGGTTCCCGCGGGGAATCAATGGCAAGGCTGCCGCCGGTCAACCTTGCCATTGATTCCTCAAGGGCGGCGCGTCACGAGACGGCGCGCCGACGCCTCCCCTCCCTCGCACGCGTACACACGGGCGCGGCCCGGCTATAAAAGCCGGCGGCCTCCCTCGCCTGTGCCCACACCAGCCCCGCTCCTCCCTCGCCGCCGTCCAGCCCCTCCCTCTTCCCTCTCCCGAGCCCGAGCGCCGCCGCCCACCAGCCCCGCTCCTCCCTCGCCGCCGTCCAGCCCCTCCGTCTCCCCTCTACGCCATGGCAAAACGCTTCCCCGGAGACGAGGCGGCGGCCAACGGCTTCGGCCGCCGTTCGCTCCGCGAACAGGAGTCCTGGCTCCTGTTCCAGGCGAACATCCCGGCGCCGCCGGACATGCGCGCCGGGCCAACGGGGTGGAGACTCAGCACCGGGGGAGTGCCCATTCCCCCGTTGCCTGACGCCGTGGCGAAGCCGAATTACTTCGCCGAGGAGGTCGACATCGTGCGTGCGTCCCTCACCGACGCGCAGCTCTCCCTCCCCCAGTACGCTGCCGACAACCACGCGGCCTGGGCGGCGTATTTCGAGCGCCGGCAGCAGCAGCGCTTGGCGTCCACCAACGGCGCGCCAGTGGTCAGCGGCCGGCAGAACAGCGACGGGCGCCGCCTCTGGTGTGGCGTCCCCGGCCGCACGCTCGAGGGCGTGCTCACGTACCTCGAGGGCGGCAATGACCCGCCGTTGGCGTACCCCCAGGCGAGGGCGGCCGGCCAGGCGCAACACCGACGCGTCGGGCCATGGGCGCCAAGGAGGTTCGGCGCTTCCTCTTCTTCCTCCTCATCATGTTCTTCTTCGCACTCCTCCGACTCTCCGGCGCTGCTCGGCGTCAAGGCCGAGCCCGCGGCGGAGACGCCGCTCGGCCGGCGCACTCGTAGCGCCGGCATCGTCATCAACGAGGGCGGCCGGCGCGCCTCGTCCTCGTCGGCTCCTCCGCGCTTCGTCAAGCCGAAGACGGAGCCGGGGCTGGCGCCGGTGAAGGCGGAGCCGGGGCTGGCGCCGGTGAAGGCGGAGCTCGACGACGACGACGCGGCCCTCGAATGGGCGCGCCAGGACTCCATTGCGATGGAGAAGGCGCGCCGGGAGAAGGAGAAGGAGCGCCAACACGCCGCCCTACGCCGCTTCGAGGAGCGCCGACGCGGCCGCGAGGAAGGCGGGGTCGTCGTCCTGTGCGACAGCGACGACGACGAGGACGCGCCGCCGCCTGTTCGCCAAGGCGATGCCGGGCAGGGGTCCAGCAGGGGCACCCGCATCAAGGGCGAGAAGGCGGCCGACGACGACGATGGCGGCGACGACTTCAGCGCCTTTCTTTTTTTTTAGAGTAGGTTAATGTAATTCGCCGAAATTTGCCATGTTTGGCTGAAATTTAACTAGTTTTTGTCATAACTTGGCCGAACGGTTTTTTTTGTTTTTTTAAATACGCGCCTGGGGGCGGCCCTGGGCGCCGACGGCTGGGGACCGACTCGCCCCAGGGCCATTTTTTGCGCCGGCTCACCCCCAGGCGGCGCTTTTAGACGCCCCCTAGGGGGCCAACGGCTGGAGATGCCGTAATAAGTATCTGGTATGGTCACTCCCCTTGGCAACTGCCAAGCTTGGGGGAGGTGCCCCGGTATCGTATCACCATCACACTCCCATCTTTACCGTTTTTCTTAGTTCGATCTTTTTAGTAATATCTTGATCTAGTAGAATAAAATTTTAGCATGATTTAGTTTTGAGTTTTGCTTTATGATCCCTTTATGTAATCGAGTCCGTGAGCTATATAATAAAGATTAGTGTTGAGTCAAGGGCTTGATTATTTTGCTATTATCTTGAGGGAATAAAAGAAAAAGAAAGAATAAAAAGAAACAAAGAGATCATATTGATCTTATGGAGAGTAATGACTTCACATAGAAAGAGTATGATGACTAAAAATTGTTGAGAGTGGCCAAACATAGTTTTGGTCATCGTTGCAATTAATAGGAAGTAATAAAAAAAGAGAGGTTTTATATATAAATATACTATCTTGGACATCTTTTATGATTGTGAGCACTCATTAAAGTATGACATGCTAAAGAGTTGATGTTGGACAAGGAAGACAACGTATATCTGAGATAAAGTATATTGTCATGGATCATCCAACATGTTGAGTTTGCCTTTCTCCCTCATGCTAGCCAAATTCTTTGCACCAAGTAGAGATACTACTTGTACTTCCAAATATCCTTAAACCCAGTTTTGCCATGAGAGTCCACCATATCTACCTATGGATTGAGTAAGATCCTTCAAGTAAGTTGTCATCGGTGCAAGCAATAAAAAAATTGCTCTCTAAATATGTATGACTTATTAGTGTGGAGGAAATAAGCTTTATACGATCTTGTGATGTGGAAGAAATAAAAGCGGCGGACTGCATAATAAAGGTCCATATCACAAGTGGTAATATAAAGTGACGTTTTTTTTCATTAAGATTTCGTGCATCCAACCATGAAAGCGCATGACAACCTCTGCTTCCCTCTGCGAAGGGCCTGTCTTTTATTTTTACCTCATGCAAGAGTCACGGTGATCTTCACCTTTCCCTTTTTATATTTTATCCTTTAGCAAGTACATTGAGGACAAACGAGGTCTAAGCTTGGGGGAGTTGATACGTCTATTTTGCATCATGCTTTTATATTAATATTTATTGCATTATGGGCTGTTATTACACGTTATGCCACAATACTTATGCATATTCTCTCTTATTTTACAAGGTTTACATGAAGAGGGAGAATGCCGGCAGCTGGAATTCTGGGCTGGAAAAGGAGCAAATATTAGAAACCTATTATCGTGGGCCCCTGCTGGCCCTCCGGTGCCCATCTTCTGCTATATGAAGTCTTTTGTCCGAAGAAAAATCATAAGCAAGCTTTCGGGACGAGACTCCGCCGCCACGAGGCGGAACCAATCTAGGGCTCTGGCGGAGCTGTTATGCCGGGGACACTTCCCTCCGGGAGGGGGAAATCATCGCCATCGTCATCACCAACGCTCCTCTCATCGGGAGGGGGCCAATCTCCATCAACATCTTCACCAACACCATCTCCTCTCAAACCCTAGTTCTTCTCTTGTATCCAATTCTTGTCTCTAAGTCTGAGATTGGTACCTGTAGGTTGCTAGTAGTGTTGATTACTCCTTGTAGTTAATGCTAGTTGGTTTATTTGGTGGAAGATCATATGTTCAGATCCTATATGCATATTAATACTCCTCTGATTATGAACATGAATATGCTTTATGAGTAGTTACGTTTGTTCCTGAGGACATGGGAGAAGTCTTGCTATTAGTAGTCATGTGAATTTGGTATTCGTTCGATATTTTGATGAGATGTATGTTGTCTCTCCTCTAGTAGTGTTATGTGAACGTCGACTACATGACACTTCACCATTATTTGGGCCTAGAGGAAGACATTGGGAAGTAATAAGTAGATGATGGGTTGCTAGTGACAGAAACTTAAACCCTAGTTTATGAGTTGCTTCGTAAGGGGCTGTTTGGATCCATATGTTTAATGCTATGGTTAGGTTTACCTAAATACTTTTTTTGTAGTTGCGGATGCTTGCAATAGAAGTTAATCATAAATGAGATGCTTATCCAAATAAGGGCGGCACCCAACACTACTAGAGAAACAATTATTAACGATGATGGAAAAAAACTATTGGTCGTTAAAAGAACTAAAGCAAACCCCGCACGATAAAATCAGGCTACCAAATATACTCGTAACAGCCACAGAACTACTCGTGGCTTAAAAATCTCATGGGTGTGGTCGTTATTGACTCAATCACCTGTCCTTTAATTATCTCTCCTTCCTAACGTGACCTTCTCTCGTTCCATCTCCCACATGACCCGCCGCCTCTCTCTCGTTTCCTCTTCCACCCGATCCGCCGCCGCGAGCATGACCTCCACCTTCCGTGTTGCGCCTCGTCCATCCAGCCTCATCAAGATGCGACACATCCATGTCCTCCCCCATCCACGGCCATCGGAGAGCAGGAGAGGTAATAGCTAACCCTCGACCGGCCTCCTGCATGGTGTAGGGGCTGAGGTGAGGAGGATGGAGAGGCGGCTGGTGGAGGGGACGAGTGGTCTTCCCTAGGATGTGCGCGGGGAGAAGGATGCGCATGTGTCGCCGCAGCAGGAAGGAAGTCCCCACCCTGAAGATGTTCCTTGCTGCAGATTTATGGATAGATGTGAATTAGGGAGAGCGGTGAGTACAAGCTCTTCTTTACATGTTTTTCTTTTATGATCTTTCTCCAATTAAGGTATTTTAGGAAGGTAAAAATCACTTAAGTTGTTTTCTTCAGAGAAGATGGTTCCGCATTTGCCTGCTTGCTCTTGAATCAGTTCCAACAAAGATGGTGCTGATTTTGTTCTTTTTGTTTCTACAGGTTCGAATACTACCATCAGAAAAATCTATTTGAGAATCACAATATTTTCTGGTCTCGAAAAATGTATTAAGTTCAATCTGAACTTTATCTTCAGAGAAGATGGTGTTTGTTTCCTGCAGACCGTCTGCCAATACGTGAGGTATCATCTATGCCCAAATTGGTTTATAGGATACATAAGATATTATGGTGATCCATGGAAAGTTAAGTTTACATTGCCGGGTGTAGGCAATAGGATGTACTTATATGCAGAGGAGTTGGTATAAGAGAACAAGCAGCTTGATTCCTGCCCCAGACTGTCTGAAGCAATGCAGTACAAAGCTAGCATCAAGTTAATTGATTCTAGCCTGACGAAACACACACGTACAAAGCTCCTGATGTATCTTTGCGTTGATCGATCCTCACGGCTGAAAACGTACTAGTACACGTGCACACACAGACCGGCATATTGCCACATGCTTGTATCAAGCCTGGTTCTTTTCGTTTATTTCCTCTCACTATTAAATGTTTACAAATGTATATACATGCGTATATGTAGCAGCTAGGATTAACACAAGCTAACCTACTTGATTACAAGTTCTAATCCTAAAATACTAGCTCATTGTTCTGTATTTCCAGCATACTCTTTGTGTACTTTAATTAGCTTTAGCAAAACAAAAAACAAAACAAAACGTTTTTGGCACCACCGTGGTTTCTTGTTTCATTATATATTGTGTTTCCAGCTGCTCCCGACGGTAGGTGCTATTGTCTGATTTGAATAAGAGCTGTGGATGTTTGCATTTGAATTCTGTTATGATCATTCATATTAGTACATATTGATGCTCTCTATGCCTATAACCATTGATGCCTTCTAATTACGATCAAGTTAGTTGTTTTCGTACATTGATTTTATCTGGTATTATACTTTGTGCCAACTTATTTACATTGACTGACTTTCATAAATTTCCCAACATTTTTTAGGACTGATGATCAAGCTTATAATATATAGAAGAACGAGGAGGCATTGTAATCGCTGCTGAAGAATTATATCCATTCAAACAAGGATGGTGCCTCTCGATTGAAGATTTAGAAATATTATCACATTTTCCAATTAGAAATGAGGTAGTACCGTGGTCATGTAAAGAGTGATTTTCACCCAAATTTCTTAAATGGTATACTAATTGTAGAATTGTATGGTGGAATTTTGTCAATTTCTCTCTTGTCTATTAATAAAAGAGGCTTTTGTTAATTCAAATGTTGGATGTCGCATAATGTGATCGTTTGTGATTCTAAGGTGGTTGATCGGAAATGGTATATAACGTGGTATGATGCTTTGATCACCATGAAAAATTAGCGATCACCATTCGAACATTATTAGCGACGAAAAAAATGGCCGTTAATACTATAATTGTGGTCGTTATTGACTTGGGATTTACGACAACACATCATCCCGTTGTTATGAGAATAACGACCATGAAAGCTATGTGGTCGTTATACTTTTAACGACGGAGCCTACTACGACCAGCAGACTGTGGTCGTTAATGAACTTTAACGACCACAATCCGACTTTTAATGACCGCATATACCATCGTTAAAAACCGTTTTCCTAGTAGTGAAAACACCGGTCCACCCACATATCAAATTATCAAAGTACCGAACGCGAATCATATGAACGTGATGAAAACTAGCTTGACGATAATTCCCATGTGTCCTCGGGAGCGCTTTTCTCTATATAAGAGTTTGTCCAGACTTGTCCTTTGCTACAAAAAGGATTGAGCCACCTTGCTGCACTTTATTTACTTTTGTTACTTGTTGCTCGTTATAAATTACCTTATCACAAAACCATCTGTTACCTATAATTTCAGTGTTTGCAGAGAATACCTTGCTGAAAACCGCTTATCATTTCCTTCTGCTCCTCGTTGGGTTCGACACTCTTACTTATCGAAAGGACTATGATAGATCCCCTATACTTGTGGGTCATCACCAAGCCATGAAATCTAAACCCTGGCCAGGGCTCGTCTGAATGCTACTGATCACCTGTACATCCGCTGGCCAGAAGAAGCGGTTTAGTAATTCCACGTTCCATACACCACTAGGGCTCAAATAAATCAGCCACTCTATTTAGTCTGCACCTTCCTTTTGGTGTGATAGGCCTAAGGGAAGGACCCCTCGGAACCCATGGATCCCACCATGTTCTGATCGTTGTTCCATTGCTTACACGCCAAATCATGCCCTTCTTCACTAGCTCCAATCCATGTTCAGTGCCATGCCACACAGCTGATGCATTCCTAGAGAACATGGTGCCCATCAGGTTCCCCGTAGGATAATATTTAGCACTAAGCAATCTGGCCACCAAACTATCTGGGTGCATGGTTAGTCGCCAAGCTCGTTTAGCAAGTAGTGCTTGGTTAAACGCACACATGTCTCTGAACCCCATACCACCCATAGATTTTGGTAGGATCATCTTGTCCCAAGCTAGCCAGGCCATCTTTCTTTTTCCATCTTCTACTCCCCATCAATATTGTCTAATGAGTTTAGACAATTCATCACAAACTGACATCGGCAACTTGAACACACTCATGATATAAGTTGGGATTGCTTGTGCCACTGCCTTTATTAAGATTTCCTTACTCGCCATGGACATGTATTTCTCACTCCAATCAACCAACCTTTTAGCTAGTTTCTCAACCAAAGATTGTAAATTTCCTTTGTTCATTCTGCCCTCTAGAACAGGCAAACCTAAATATTTTGCCTCAAATACTTCCTGAGTGATATCCAATATACTCTTAATTTCATTGGACACCGTACCATAACAATTGTCAACAAACAAGATGGAACACTTGGCCGGGTTTATAAGTTGTCCCGTCGCAACAGCGTACTTGTTCAACACCTCTCTGACAATGAGGGCTTGGTCAGGTCTCACTCGAAAAAATAAAAGAGTATCATCTGCGAATAGAAGATGAGAGATCGCCGGAGCTCTTCTGCAATTTTTTAGAGCCTCCAAACCATCTTCATTCATAGCTTTATGCAACAAGGCAGACAACCCATTAGCAACAAATAGGAATAAAAAGGGAGAGAGCGGATCACCCTGTCGAAGGCCACGTGAGGGAGTGAATTGATCCATCAACTTCCCATTGAACTTGACAACATATTTAACAGATCTGACACACACCATAATATGGTTTACCCAGCTAACAGAGAATCCCCACTTGAGCATGGCACTCTCCAAAAAGTCCCAGTCCACCCGGTCATATGCTTTTGAAAGATCCAATTTATAAGCACAATAAGATTGCTCCTGGAAGGAAGACTAAATATGGTGGATGCATTCAAAAGCAATAACAGTATTATCCGAAATAGGTCTCCCTGGAATAAAAGCACTCTGGTTCTCTGAGATAAGCTCCGCCAATAAGGGACGGAGACGGTTAACTAAGCATTTGGAAATCACCTTATAAATAACATTACACAAGCTTATAGGACAAAAATCCTTCAGGTCAACCGGATAAGGTACCTTTGGAATCAAGACTGTAGCTGTGTCATTAACTCCTGGTGGCATGATGCCAGAAAAAAGAGACTCCAAAACTGCCATACTAATTTCCTCTTTGAGCAACCACAAGCACTCGTTAAAGTCACCGCAGACTAACCATGGTTCACTTGATAATCCTGTCAACCTTGCCAGATGTTCCCACATATATCTCCTATTCTCAACACAGGGCTCTCCGTAAACAAAAGTTTCTCTCCATTGTTTGCCATCGCCTGTATCATGGATTATCACATCAATGAACCTATTACAAGATTCAAGGACTGTAACCTGGAGTGACTCATCCTAGAAGAGACCAAGACCTCCACTTTTCCCTTCAGAATCAACACCTTTAAAACCACGAAGTCCAAGCGTCCATTTTATCTTTTCTACTTTCCCAGCAGGTTGCCTCGTCTCGCAAAGGAAGACGAGCTTGAGGTTGTTGGCCTTTGCAAGGGCCAACAGGTCACGAACTGTCCGGCGGTTCCCCACCCCCGGCAGTTCCAAATTAGGTGACTCATTGCGCCCGGCGGCACCCCACGAGGGGGTCCGCCAAAGTATTGGATTTACCTTCACTTTCATCATCTTTCTTGGCAGTTTACTGTCCTGACTGCTAGTTGGTGATATGACATCTCCTTCCGCATAAGGCTTGTTGGATAGCAGCAGTCGCCTCGAAGCATCATTTACAAGTGTAGCGTTGATAGTTTCTTTCTCATCAACATTCATACGCTTCCTTGAGTTCCTATCAACATTCATTGCAATTATACCTGGAGTCTTTAGCGGGCTGGTGGTAGTATCTTTTAGATCATCACCCTTCTTCCCAGCTTCAGGTTCTCCTCCAGGCATCGGGCTCCTCTGAGCACTGGCCCGAGCACCCCCCCATAGGCTGTGTGAAATTTGGGGGGTCAGCATAGAGCCAGTCTCCAAATCTGAGATCATTTGCAGCATGGATACCAGTGCCACACTCTTTGAAATCATGTCCTATCCTGCCACAAAACTTGCAAAATTTAGCCAATTTTTCATATCTCACCGCGAACACCTGTCTTTCCTTCCCTCTCACAATACTGACATGTTTGGTTAAAGGTTCCCGAACATCATGATGAACCCGAACTCTGATGTAATCACCACGTGAATTTCCTTGCAGCCGAATCTCCTATACCTCTCCTGCCTTCTTGATCAACTTCTCCACCACATTGTTCTTATAGTAACCTTCTGGTAGCTTGTGGATTTGTAGCCAAATCGGCATATGGAAAATCTTAATCTCCTCTGCTTTGCCGAAGCCATCATACGACTGCAACAGTACAACCCAGTTCCTGAATAACCAGGGTCCCTTCTCCATGATCCTCTCCCAATCGCCAAGGCATGATGCCTAAACCACGAATAGATTTTTGCCCACCGGCCTGAATTGAACTTGCTGCGCCGTATTCCACGCCGCACGCATATCTCTGAAGAATGCCACCTGACTAAAGTTCTTTGCAGTGTGAACCCTAGCCAGAGCAAGCCATCGCACACTATCATTGATCTCGGGGTCATCCTCATCAACCACCAGGTCCTCGAACTCTTCTCCTTCAAGGTCAAGTAGATCGAAAAAATGGCCCAGATCCCTAGGATTTACATCCCTAGCTCCGCCACTCGTCGCCGATAGGGCATCCGTCGGGGACGCCATCACCTTGGATGAGCCAGGAGGCGATTGAACGAGGAAACGGTGGACCAGATCGGGCACTGTTACGGGGTGGCTTCCGGTGGCGGTGGAGTCGCCGCGAAGGAAGACAGACCCTAGACGCTTCTTAGGGGAGCCGTACCCACGTGTGTTTTAGAATGGAGAAAGTATTTTTTTTCGACTACTTTTTTAATGGCGCCAGTAAATTCTTTCCGCGCATTGATGAAGATGAGACGGAGGATTGACGGTGCGGATCCATGATAGGAGGGGTGGTCGCCTGAAAAAGACACGGCCTAGACCCTAGAGGGATGGCCAAGGACGACAGTGGACCGGCGAAGGGGGGGTGGCAGGAATCGGCGTTGCAGGGCGGGTCGCGAGGGAAGGAGAAGGAAGCCAAAAAGGAAGGAAGGAGAAGACGATGCGTGTGGAGCTTTGTTTCAGCACTAGCGACTCTTCCTTTCAAGTGCACTACTTTTGCTCAACCCATTTGCTCGTGCTGGCGCAGTGGTGCTAGAGTCGTACTACTGCAAGTCAATGCTTCCGCCACCATCTTTGTTCCGGCCCTGGCTACCGCTGACCCGAGACTTGTTTTTTTCTTCTCTCGAGGGACCCGGCACTTTGTCGATGGGTGCACACGTAGGTCCCGAGGGAAAGAAAAACCAGTTGTTCGAGGCCGGAATCGATTCCGGGCCGGCGCTAGCTCCTTGGCGCCCACGGTTCTCCTTTTTTGACCATGGAAGAAATGTATTGTATGGCTAGCTTCAGCTGCTCCCTCCACGCGCAGCACGAGTTATTCAGAGGTTTTAAGCTAACCTACCTGCTAATTGGCGTCACCATCATCTAATACGTACCTGCTAATTGGCATCATCATCATCTGCATGAACGCCAAACTGTCCTGCGTCTGCGTGTGGTTGCGCTTGCGCCTACCTAATTTACTCGGTTTCATCATGGCTGGTTATTTGACACGGCTAACTGTACGCTTCGCGTACATCCTTTTGTTTCATTTCCCTTTTGCGTCTCAGCTCACCTGCTGTGACACACAACACGGTCTGCTTTGCCAGGTCAAGAGACTTCCCTTCGACGCGTTAGCGTGTGGTTGCAACGACAAGTCTGATGTGGTTTTTATTTCTGAGTCGTATGACGGTGTGAGTTTTTTCTAGGCAAGTAGTAGTACGATGGTGTGAGTTTTTTTTAGTGTAATATACGATGGTGTGAGTGTGACTATACCTATTGATTGGGCCGTATATCTGAATGGTTCTCGTGGGCCTCCTAGTCAAACCGAGAGAGTTGCGTTGGTCTGGGCAATAAACACCGGCCCGATCGCCAGGCTTATTATCGTGTTCTTCCGGTCTCTGTCGCCGCGTGCAAAACGTGCTTTTGCTGCACCTCCACGCAACGGGCCGGGAAAACGGCAGCCTTGGCGCCGTGCACCGCGATCGAGCCGCTTCCATTACGAACTACGGCGTACGTACCTGTCTGACCCGTCGCGGCCTGTCGCTGTGCCGTATCTTCTTTCTTTCGCGTACAAGATGGTAGATGAAAATCACTTGGGCATGGTGGCGTGGACACGGAAGGAGCAGGCTTATGGTGCATTTGTCCACATTTTGCTTGTCACGTCCTCATTGTAGTTGCAGTTCTAAACTAGAACTAGAATCATCTCTGTTTTCCACGCAGGAAGAGAGATGATTCACCGGTGCATATGAATGTGTGCATCTCTATTTCTACTTATCATGAGTCATGAATAACATGTGCTCTTTCTTGAGAGGGGTAATTAATAATGGTGTTGTTTAAAATGTGGAAGAAAAAAGAAACAAATCCACGATGTCTACTGGTTTTGCTGACAGGTCCTACTAAACAAACACAAGATAATGATGATTTTCACATAAAAAAGGTGGCAATCCACGTAACATTTACATATGCTACGAATTAGTCGATGCTTATTTTTTCCGGGCATTGCATATTTGCATTCCATCACGCTAGGATGTCGAGCGGGTGACTCACAGTGGTGGTGGTTCATCATATGCCAGTTGTGATGCTTAGTTTTTTTTGCTTTATTTCTTTTTAGCATTGCTCATAATTCAAAATATTTTAAATATATCTATTATAAAATCCACTTTAGATACAGAATTGAAAAATGTTAATCGTGCATTTGAAAATGTTAAACGTGTATAAAAAATGTACCTATTGTTTACTAAAAAATGTACAATGTCTATGAAAAAAGTAGACATCAAAACATATATATGAATTTTTTTAATCATGTGTTTAATTTTTGTAAATGTGCATAATGCTTATCATGTAAACAAAAAGGTACAATGTTCATATAAAAAAGTAGAAATTAAAACATATATATGACCGCGTTGCCTGTAATAAGTTTCAGTCGCAGCTACTTTAGGTTGTGTCCTATAGCTATGAATAGTCCTTGATGTGAAAATTTGCCTTGGCATTTTTAATAAAAACCTTGGGGAGGGGTGGGCCTTCGATTAATAAAATATGAAAAATATATAAATCATGCATTTAAAAAAAATGATAAACATGTATAATTTCTTTTCAATGTATAAGAAAAATGTTGATAGCACACAAAATTTTGTTGGTAACATTTTTAAAAATGTTCATGCATTTAAGAAAAATGCACGTGCAATCAAACAGAAATGTTAATCATGTGTTTGAAAAATGTTAAACATATACCAAATAAATGTCTCAGATGTATATAAAACATGTACAATGTTTATGAAGAAAGTGGACATCAAAGATGTATTTGAAAGAAATCCTAATAATTGTATTTATGAATTGCCAATCATGCATTTTAAATGTTAAACATGTATAAAGAATGTTCCTTATGTATACGGAAAATGTAGACATTAATTTGATAAGAAAGTGCTAATGTAGTATTTTAGAAATGTTATCATGTATAAAAATTGTTTCGCATGTGCATGAAAAATGTACATAGAAAAACCAGGGAAAAAGATACAAACAACAAATAGAAAACAATAATAAAAAAAACCAGTCGAAAAAGTTTCTAAAACGGAAGGAAAACTGATGAAAACCATAAGGGAAAAGATAGACCAATGAAGAAAACCAATGAAAAAGATAGACAAATGAAGAAAACAGAAGAAAATCAATGAAAACCAAAGAAAGAAACAATGAAAACAAAAAATAAGACAAATGGAAAATGATAATAAATGCTTGTTAAAACCGAGAAAAAACAAAGAAACTATGTAAAAAACAAATAAAATAAAAGTCATACCGGAGAAAAAAATGAAAAATAGAAGAAATCCGGTAAATCATAAAAATAACCAAAGAAAAGATAAAACACTAGAGAAAAGTGGAGCATAGCAAACGTACAACGCGCGAATGCCTATGATAATGGGCCGGCCCACATGAGCTCCTTCCATCTTGCTATAAGTGAGATATAGGTCTCGCGGTTTGGCGACCCCAAAAACTGCCAGCTCCTATTTATTACTCCCTCCTTTTCGATTTATAGGGCTTAACTTGAAAATTTCTTCAACCAAGGTAGACGATGAATGGTGGAATTAATTCTGTAGTTTGCAAAAGTACTTAATTAGTACTCTCGTTTTCCTTAAAAAAAATATGTATACCGATGCATTAATTACACCACATGCATGCATGACCACTAAATGACCAAGAATTTCTACATGCATTGGTGAGTTTTTTCTTCATCCTTGCATGTAGTGATTTAATACATCTTGAAATCTGAACATGTGATGGTAAGTTGTAGAATTGGGAGTTATGTAACGGACACATTTTTTGAGATGGGCCATGTAAACCGGAAAGGAGGGAGTAACTAGTACTCCCTCCGTCCGGAAATACTTGTCATCAAAATGAATAAAAGAGGATGTATCTAGATGTATTTTAATTCTAGATACATCCTTTTTTGTCCATTTTGATGACAAGTATTTTCGGACGGAGGGAGTATTTCACAAACAGGCGCTCCTCGCTCCCTTTTGGGCTTTGCCCATTTACTTTCCTTTTGTTTTAAGGTTCAGAAAAATAGGTGCTCGATCTGGGATTCGATTGATAGACCTCATTGTATATGTTCAACCACAGTAACCAACTAGGGTAGCATATCTGTGTGCCTACTAACTTCATTTTCCTCTTGTTGTGTGACACACCTAACGCTAAAAAATTGCAGTGCCTTCCCTGTTTGGCCCGTTTTAATTCTTCTTTTTAGTTTTTCTCTTTCTTTTTCATTTTCTTTTAGCAACTTATTAAATTTATATAAAAATCGTGAACTTTTCAAATTCTTGAACTTTTTTCAAATGCATTTATATTTTCAAATCTATGTATTCTATTCAATTTTTACATTTTTTTCAAAATCTGTGAACTTTTTTCAAATTTAGGAACTTCTTTTTCCAAATGCAATATTTTTTTCAAATTCGTGCTTTTTTTCAAAATGTATGAACTTTTTTTTAATTTTGCTAACTTTTTTAATGAACCTTCTTCACAATCTATGTAAAAAGTTCCTATGTTTATTTTTCCATTTTTTAAATTCATTAAAAAATTCAGATTCACGAATTTTATTTTAAATTTATGATTTTTTTCTATTTTGTGATTTTTTAATTGCATGATTCTTTTTCAAATTTGTGATTTTTTATTTTCAAATTCGTTATCCCTTTTTTTCAAGCAACATATGGGAGAACAAAAAATAAATAAAAATAAAGTATCGAACAAAAGCAGTAACAGGAACAGTTATGGAACGAAATATAGAACCAAATAGCGAACCTGTTTGGGCCTAATAATAGATCGAGCCGAACGGAAAATGGCGTTGAAGGCGCCAATTAGGAGCTCTCCCCAAAACGGGCTTTGTTTTTTTTCACTTCCTCGCACAACGGCGACGGGCCGACGCAGAAGGCCGGCGGCGGAGGAAAAAAGAATCTTCGCGCGGTGTCGCCCTCGCCGGGAAAATGGCCGCCTTGGCGCGCCTCCGCTTCGACTACGAAATACGGCGTACGTATATGACCCGTCGCTTTGGCAGGTTGTATTTTTTAGAACGAAGGCTCAAGAAAGAGCCCGGCTTTGAATTAACAAAGCCATCAACCGGCCAGGATTACAACGAACAAACAAGGTAAACACAGAACAAAACAGCAAGCCGATACATGGTGCTGTGTAAAAGCTATCAGGCTACTACAAACTACTAGCAAAGATATGGAAACTAAAGCTCAAGTCTAGCTAGAAGTCGAAGAAGCCCTCCACAGCGAGCAGAACATCATGCAGGGCACCAGCAAAGCTTGGGGAAGAAACAAACAGTAGTTGGAGGAGCTCCGTTGTCAGCTCCACGGGCTCTGGCCGTCGATGTCGCCCTCCTCCACCTCAGAAGGGGGCTCCCTGCCCCCTCGCCCTGGCACGAAGGGCGCCGATCCGTCGAAAGGTGGAGACGCCCACCCGAGGGCTAAAGAGCGACCGACGCCGTTGCCAACCGGAAGACCGCACCAGGACACCACCGCCAAACTACTTGGAGCTCATCCAAGGAAAGCATCGGCAATCCATGATATCTGCACACGAGGAGAAGCAAGCTACACGGCAAGGCTGCTGAAGAACGAGCAACCCCCAACCGGAACAAGCACACTTCCCCAAAGCTCACCAAAGACGGCACCCCCTTGAGGGTGACGGCGCCGACGGCGCCGTTGCCGCCCAATCCCGAGGGATTTGGGTTTTCACCTGGTCCATGAGCAACACGGGAGGAAGAGGAGGGGGAAAGGGGACATTTTTACCAGCGCCTACAGGTAGGGGACGGCGCCCATGGGCGTCGCCGCCGGCAGGCCGGCATAGCCAGCCACGGATTTCTCCGGTCCCCTCTCCCAACCCCCACCTCGAGAGGAGACACGGCTACGGTGCCCGGAGGCCGCCGGAGAACGGATCTGAGACGAGGGTGACAAGAGGTTGAAGAGGAAGATGCCTTCAGATCTGATGCGGGTGCCCCGAAGCCACCGTGCATCACAGCCATCGCCCGCCGTCACCGCGCCGCCCGCACGGCCGAGATGAGCGGCCAGCACCCGCTGCCGCCGTATGCTGAGGACGACGCAGCACCACCGCCCGAGGTCGCCACCCCGGCTCCAAGACCCTCCACCGGGGCGGAGCGACCAGATCCTCGCCGCCACCATCCTCGGCGGCCGCGCGGCACTCCGGCGACCCCCTCCGGCGGCGACGAGGGAGAGGAAAAGGGGGAGGGAGCCCCGGCGGCGGGCTAGGGTTTGAGCCGCCCGAGTCGCCCGGGGCCTTGGGGGGGGGGGGGGGGGGTTCAATTACCTCAGTCTTGGCAGGTTGTATTAATCAGTGTACGGACGGACGGAGGACGACAGAGATTTTACTCGCACGTGCCGCGGATAAGGAGCCGGCGCAGCGCGTCCTCTCGTTCCCTTACCCGACAAGCAGAGAATCCCACACGATCGAATCGAAATTTGGACGCACGCACCATTGCAAATGTCAAATCGTACCTCACATTTACAAATTTACAGTGCAAACATTCAGCCAGCGGTTTGGAAGGAAGCAGAAACCTCCGTAAAATCTACTACTATCTACAATGTGAAAACGCCCGTGCTAAGCATCTCTCCAATCACTTGCAATGTATATACTCTCGCTATCAATCAAGCGCCGAAAGCGATTTACACGATAAAAAGTTCAGAATTACAGTGCGAAACATGAAACATGAAAGGAGTGGTCCGGAAGGAGGGAATCTCTTGAAAAAAATCTTGCTTGTACGTCCACCGCTGCCCTGCGAGCACAGGAGATAGCATCGGCCTATTTAAACCTCGGTTATCTGCCCTGCGTCCACAAACGAACTCGTACGTTGTACTGAAGTTTGCACCGAGCTTAGGTTGTCCAACAATGTCCAAGGAGGAGGCGATCGCCGGCGGCGAAACGGCCGACGTGGCCGTGGAGAAGGCGCCCTACTGGGACCCGCCGCCGGCACCTCTGCTGGACACGAGCGAGCTGACCAGGTGGTCGCTGTACCGCGCGGTCATCGCCGAGTTCGTGGCCACGCTCATCTTCCTCTACGTCAGCCTCGCCACCGTCATCGGCTACAAGAGCCAGTCCGCCGCCCAGCCGGGCACCGGCGTCGGGTACCTCGGCGTCGCCTGGGCCTTCGGCGCCACCATCTTCGTCCTCGTCTACTGCACCGGCGGCGTCTCAGGCACGCACGCACGCACATATGCATACGTATCTCCCTAGAACAACTTAACCCACACATGGATACGATACGATACGTGAACTGTCGAGTGTACTGCTGCAGGTGGCCACATCAACCCGGCGGTGACGTTCGGGCTGTTCGTGGGGAGGAAGCTGTCGCTGGTGCGCACGGTGCTGTACATCGTGGCGCAGTGCCTCGGCGCCATCTGCGGCGCGGGCATGGTGAAGGGCATCGCGGGGGCCAGCTACGAGACCCTCGGCGGCGGCGCAAACACGGTGGCCGACGGCGTCTCGGTCGGGGCGGGGCTCGGCGCGGAGATCGCCGGCACGTTCGTGCTGGTGTACACCGTGCTCTCCGCCACCGACCCCAAGCGCACCGCGCGCGACTCCTTCATCCCCGTGCTGGTGCCGCTGCCCATCGGCTTCGCCGTGTTCATCGTGCACCTGGCCACCATACCCATCACCGGCACCGGCATCAACCCGGCCCGGAGCCTCGGCGCCGCCGTCATGTACAACCAGCACAAGGCATGGAAGGATCACGTAAGTAGATCATGGTTAAGATCGGACGGATGAACGTACGTACGTATACTCATCTCGTTGGCTGATTTTTGTTTGCATGCAGTGGATATTCTGGGTGGGGCCGCTCCTCGGCGCGACGGTGGCCGCGTTGTACCACCGGTTCGTGCTGCGCGGCGAGGCCGCCAAGGCGCTGGGCTCGTTCAGGAGCACCGGCGCCGCCACCGCACGAACCTAATCATATATACTGCGTGTGATCGGTCGAAGCTCGTTGATGCATATCCTGGCTCTAATTTAATTTTGTTGGTTATATATAACTATATATTCGTGATGTATGCCTCGATCGTGAAATTATATTGTGTTGAACCGTGTAGCTTTGCATGGGCATCATGCATGTGGCGTCTGTATTTGTTCTCCATTTTTGCGCGTCTGTACTTGATTAACTTGCCCAGCTGTGTGAAGGTTGTCCGTGAATAATTACCACCCTAACACATGTTTATATGTGGAATAAGAGGGAGAATAATATTATTAATATTTTCAGAGATTTGCTCATGAGAAAACAATCTGACTAGCTAAGAATATGTACTAGATTCCCACACAAGAAAGAAAGAATGTGAAATCTGAATAACTAAGGGTGTGTTTGGTTTCATCCAATGGAATGACATGGGCCCGACCAGTCCCTGGCCGCTCGTGTTTGGATGTGTTACGAACTGGAACGCACTTGTAACGCCCCGGATTCGATGTGCCAGGTGTCCGCCAGTTATTCGCCGTCGTTGCCATGTCATGTGCTTGCGTGTCGCTCTTTGCCAGGTCATCATCTGCATTTCATATCATGTCATCATGTGCATCGCATTCGCATACGTGTTCGTCTCATGAATCCGAGCATTTTCTCCGTTGTCCGTTTTGCAATCCGGCGCTCCTATGTTCCCCGACGTCCTCTTTTACCTTTCTCCGTGAGCGTGTATTAAACTTTCTCGGAATGGACCGAGGTTTGCCAAGCGGCCTTGGTATAGCACCGGTAGACCGCCTGTCAAGTTTCGGGTCAATCGGAGTCCGTTTGATACTCCAACGGTTAACCGGGTAACCGTAAAGGCCTCTTTTGTGTGCAGCCCAACACCCCTTCTAAGTGGCCCAAAATCCATCTAAGTCATCTCCATATTGTCGGTCGTCCGATCACGATCGCGTGGCCGAAATCGCACTCCATTTGAAGCTTCCTAGCCCCCTCTATCTATAAATATGTGTCTCCCCCGTCCAAATCGCAGATGAAACCCTAGCCCCGCTCCCTCTCCCCCGCCGGACACGTCCGTCCGCGCCGGACATGTCCACCGGCCACCTCACCCCGGCCAATCAGAGCATGCCACGTCAGCTCCGCCCTCGCCGCGTCCAATCCCACCGCGCCACGTGGCCTCCGCGCCCGCTCTCTCTCTCCTCCCGCGCCCGCCGGCCCGCGGAGCCCATCCGGGGCCCGCGCGGGCCCGAAGCGCGCCGCCGCCCGGGGCTGCGCCTCCCTGCTCCGGCCGCGCCACCGCCTCGCCGCCCGGCTCCCGTCCCGCCGGCGCCCGCCCGCCATCGCCGCGCTGGGCCGCGCCGCCGCCGTTCCGCGCCCGTGCGTCGCCGCCCGGGCCGCGCCCCGGGCCGCCTCCCGCGCTGCGCCCCCGCGCCTCCCGCGCCGCCATGCGCGCCCGCGCGCCCCGTCGCCCGCGTTGCCTCTGCGCGCGCCGCCGCCCGCGTTGCCTCTGGGCCGCCGCCGCTCGCCGCCCCGCCGCCTCGCTCCGGCGCCGCCCCGCCCGCTGCTCCGCCTCCCGTCGTCGCTCGCGTCCTCCTCCGGCGAAGCTCCAGCCACCTCCGTCGTCTCCGGCGAGATCCGGTGGATCGGGACGCGATCCACCGGGATCTCAACCAAACGCGGCCCCTCCGACCCGGATCCCTCCATCCCGCTTCGTCCCGTCCAGTTTTTCGGAGGTTGAATTTTGCCTGTCCCCGACATTCTATCATTTTCTTGCCATGTTCATCATGCCATATTTCTGCATCCGCTGCTCCGTTTTGGGCGTATAATATGTCAAATTGTTCGCCTCGATGAGTACATCATTTCATCTCATCGCACCATTTTCATTTGAGCTCATCTTGATGCCAGAAATGCTGTTAGAAGAGGGCTATGTGATGTTAGTTTCAGATCTGTTTCAGTACATGCACCTTTGTCATTTTTGCTATGATTGCTGTGTGCATCCTATGGAGTTGAGTCCTATATGTGTTTTGTAATATGCCATGCCATCTTTCCAGAGATTTATGCCATGTATTTTTGTGATCTTTGTGGTGACTAGCACAAGCATGCAAACTAGGGTACTTGATGTTGCTGATTTCAGAGACTTAGTAATTTCACTAAGTCCCTGCCTGCTGTTATTTTTATGCCATGTGTTCAAGTTGTTTCCAAGAGATCTATGCCTCTTTTGAGCATGATCAGTAAGAATGTTTTGAGAATATGGATTTGCTCTATCCATCCATGCCTTTGTTTGTAATTATGGAGTGCCATAGCTTGAGTCAATCGAGCTCTACTTTTGCTATAAAATGTTGCTGGCAGATTGTTTACATGTTATTCGATTTTGCCAAGCTTGTTGTAGTTGATCCTTGCATGTTATGATGTTATTCTTGCCATTTCTAGTTTCTATGCCATGTCTTCTTGATGTATGTATGCTTAGTTTATCATGCAATGCTCTGTAGTGAGTGCATCGAGCTCGTAAACATGCCTACTTGTTATCTGTTTTTGACATGTCCAGTTTTCTGCTAAGTCTGAAACCTGTAACGAAACTTGCTTAATTGACATGGGTGTTATTATATTTTCTGATCCTTTTTGGCTTATGGTCAGTAAGGGACTTTTGTTAAGTGCTTTGAGTAGATTCATGCCCTGCCTTATTTTGCTATGTCCTGATCTTGTAGCATGTTGTTTCATTGCTCTAAACATGTCATCCTGATGTTAATTTCTGCTATGTTGTTATTTTCACTAGTCTGTGAACCTGTTATCTTTTGCACTTTTGCCATGCTTGTTTGAACCTGTTATGATGTGATTTAGCCGTAGCTCAGTGTTCATCTTTTGTCAAGCATCTTGAGTAGATTACTTTAATAGGCTTTGTTGCTATGTTTGGTTGCAGTAGCTTAATTTCTTGTTGCATGCTAAGTAGCATCATGCTGTTAATGGCAGATTCTTGTCATTCTTGTTTTGCTTGTCATTTGCAAACCGTGCATCCGATTTCGGTGATCTTTATATCGATTTCAACCGAAATCATCTCACCTTTCCAGTGGCATACTTGGCTTGCCAAGATTATGCCTTGTTCATTTTTTTTCCTTCCGAAGCATGCATATGCATTGCATACCACATCTCGCATATCATGCCATGTTTATGAGGTGGTTGTTTACTTTGTTGTTTGCTTCTTTCCGGTGTTGCTTCTTCGGGTTAGTTCCGATAACTTTGCGATTGTGAGGATCCGTTCGTCTACGTTCGTTTGTCTTCTTCATGGACTCGTTCTTCTTCCTTGCGGGATCTCAGGCAAGATGACCATACCCTCGAAATCACTTCTATCTTTGCTTGCTAGATTGCTCGCTCTTTTGCTATGCCTATGCTGCGATACCTACCACTTGCTTATCATGCCGCCCATATTGTTAAACCAAGCCTCTAACCCACCTTGTCCTAGCAAACTGTTGTTTGGCTATGTTACCGCTTTGCTCAGCCCCTCTTATAGCGTTGTTAGTTGCAGGTGAAGATGAAGTTTGTTCCTTGTTGGAACATGGAGATGTTGTTCCTTGTTGGAACATGTTTACTTGTTGGGATATCACAATATCTCTTATTTAATTAATGCATCTATATACTTGGTAAAGGGTGGAAGGCTCGACCTTATGCCTGGTGTTTTGTTCCACTCTTGCCGCCTTAGTTTCCGTCATATCGGTGTTATGTTCCCGGATTTTGCGTCCCTAACGCGGTCGGGTGATTTATGGGACCCCCTTGACAGTTCGCTTTGAATAAGACTTTTCCAGCAGGCCCAACTTTGGTTTTACCATTTGCCTACCACCTATACCTTTCCTTTGGGAGTAGCTAACCCGAGGGTCATCTTTATTTAGCCCCCCCGGGCCAATGCTTGTCTAAGTGTTGGCCCGAACCGAGCTGCCTGCGGGGCCACCGCGGGGAAACTCGAGGCCTGGTTTTACTCGTAGCCTGTCTCATCCGGTGTTGCCCTGAGAACGAGATATGTGCAGCTCCTATCAGGATGTCGGCGCATCGGGCGGCTTTGCTGGACTTGTTTTATTGCTGTCGAAATGTCTTGTAGCCGGGATTCCGAGACTGATCGGGTCTTCCCGGGGAGAAGGAATATCCTCCGTTGATCGCGAGAGCTTATAATGGGCTAAGTTGGGAGACCCCTGCAGGGTTTGAACTTTTGAAAGCCGTGCCCGCGGTTATGTGGCAGATGGGAATTTGTTAATGTCCGGTTGTAGAAAACCCGAAGTTGATCTTAATTAAAATACACCAACCGCGTGTGTAACCGTGATGGTCTCTTCTCGGCGGGTCCGGGAAGTGAACACGGTTGTTGGAGTTATGTTTGACGTAAGTAGTTTCAGGATCACTTCTTGATCATAGTTGTTCGACCGTGCTTTTGCCTTCTCTTCTCGCTCTCATTTGCGTATGTTAGCCACCATATATGCTAGTCGCTGCCGCAGCTCCACCTCACTACCCTGCCCTACCTTTAAGCTTAAATAGTTTTGATCTTGCGGGTGTGAGATTGCTGAGTCCCCGTGACTCACAGATACTTCTAAAACCAGCTTGCATGTGCCGATGAAACCGTGCAGGTGACGTACCCGAGCTCAAGGAGGAGTTCGAAGAAGACCTTATCCTTTATGATTGTTTTGTTCTAGTCGATCCATAGTGGAGCCCAGTTGGGGTCGATCGGGGACCTTTGTCGCTTTTGAGGTTTCTTCTTTTATTTTGGCTCCGTAATCGGGCCCTGATTGTAACTGTATGATGTAATGTTTTATTCATGTATTTGTGTGAAGTGGCGATTGTAAGCCAACTATGTATCTTTTCCCTTATGTATTACATGGGTTGTATGAAGATTACCTCACTTGCGACATTGCTTTCAATGCGGTTATGCCTCTAAGTCGTGCTTCGACACGTGGGAGATATAGCCGCATCGAGGGCGTTACAGCACTCGTTCTCCGAAAGAGAAATTTCCATCAAAATACTAGAACATGAAGGCGCGCTTTACCGCGCCCGCCCAACATTGACAACAAATAATTAAATTATTTAGCAATAAACCAGATGGGGACAATCATCTTAGAAATATAGGGAAGACATGTTTCCGAAATAGCAGTTTGAATTCAAGTTTTCACAAGTAAGCAAAAAACCTATAACGAGCAATGGTTGTAAATAGTGCATCTCACTTATGCACTAAAACCATGACAAATCACAATAGCAACGGCGACACAGATGGACAATTAAGCTGAATTCTATTAAGCAATATGTAGATATTTGGATCTCACTCCGCCAGGTAGTAAACAAATAGATCGACTAAAAACAAATTTGAGTTAATTGGCGCCTCATATTAGCACAACGTTATTCCTTACACTGCATTAGCCACACAACAAAAGTCAGGCCGAATGTCATGATATGGGATTTATTGCTGCCGTGGTGACCATAATTTGAGCATAGAGAGGATCTCATCATCTGGAGAAGTAAAGGTAAGATTAGGTACAGATGTGGGTTCATGGGCAACTCGTTCAGCTCAAAATCGCAACCTCTTCATAAAATCATGAGGCATACTTATCTATCATATTATCTTCATCAAATAGCTACGCAAACCAAAACCTGGCACACCATGCAGATCAAGGTCGTTGCCAACAACAAATGGCATGGCTACCATTTATTTCCTCTTCCTCTCTTCAATACATAGTCAGAGTCAGTATCTGCTATGCTGTAGCACTCAAAAGGTGAAGAAAATTTGATGACCATCGGCCCATGGTATTGGAAAGTAAAGAAAATAATTCACTAATCACTACTAGAAAAAGGACTATAGATGGGATTGACACTAATGGCGCACCAGATAAGAGGTGCGCCATTAGTATATATACTAATGGCGCACCACCTACTGATACGCCATTAGTGTTGAAACTACTAATGGCGCACCAGGCATAGGGTGCGCCATTAGTACCAATTTTTTTTGAACTAGTGCGCCTGTCCAAACATACTAATGGCGCATCCAGACACAGTGCGCCATTACTAGTTGTAATTAGTAATGGCGCACCTGTCCCGGAGTGCGCCACTAATGTTGTTTTTTAATTTATATTTTTTATTCCTTTTGTTGCAAAACTACTAATGGCGCACCAGCCATCAATGCACCATTAATAACGTTGGTTACTAATGGCGCATTGATGAATGGTGCGCCATTAGTAAAGTAGGACAGCTAGATATTTTGGACAGCCACACCTGCCCACTCACTTTCCCTTCATTCTCTCCACCTCGATCCTCCTCCAAACTTGTGTCGGCTGCAAACTGGGTGAGTACGCTGTGCCCGCTATGCCCGCTCTCCACCTCGATTCTCCGGAGGTGATGTTCCAGTTGTGCCCGCTGTGCCCGCTGGCTCGTGCCCACTGTGCCCGCTGTGCCGCCGAATCGCCGATGGTCCAGTTTGAAGCCGACTAGATCGGAGCTCATGGAGTGCTAAGATCCGCGCTGCAGTGTGTTCGTCACGGCCTCCCATCTCAGGCTCCGGCAGCGGCTGGTTCGTCACCGCCTCTCCAGCATCACCTCGCGTCCTCCTTGACCTCGTCGGCTGCAAGTCGTTGGTGAGCTCCATCTCAATTTTATTAGCTAGTACATGTATGATGCATATAGTTTTATTTTCTTGTGCTTGCTCATGTCAAATCTGCTCGTGCCTGAATGATGCACTTTTGCAACTTCGATTTGATGCTCATACTTGTTCAAGCCTTGGTGGTTTGGCAGTCTAATTTGGACATTATGTTTAACTGTTAAGTACTCTGGAGAACCGAGTTAGTAGGTTAAGGACTGGTAGATAATCCTTGTTTTGAAATTTAGGACATTGCACTGAAAATAATAATATCTACGGTTGTACTTAAGAGTCTGCGCCGCCTTGGAGTCCACGGATTGTCGTATCCGGCTTCATCTCTTCGTAGATAGGGGTGGTGTTGCTGTGCTCAGCGCCTGTGTATCTTGCCTTGCGTGTGTACGTGTGTTGTGATGACGTGTTTGTATTAGGCGGTGATCGTTGCTTTATATATAAAGGGAGACGAAAGTCTTTTTCATTAGACTACAGTATAATACTCTTGGTAATGGCCACCTTTTCCGAGAGGAGCTCTCGGTAAAGCATCTAACCTAGATCTCTTTCCTTCTTGTGCATTCTCGATAATATGTATTATACTTTTGTTGTTGTTTTCTTTCATGCTTGGCAAACAACCTTAGCACATCATAATTACCGTCTTGTGTTTTCTTCTTCGGCTAGTGCATAGCGATGCCATCGTATGTTGTGTACAAGGGTAAGGTTCCCGGAGTCTACGACGACTGGGAGGAGTGTCGGAGACAGGTTCACCGATTCAGCGATAACAGTTACAAAGGGTACACCACTAGGGCCGAGGCGGAATCTAGATAGGCCCGCTATCTAGCGGGAGAGGGGAGGGAGCGTTGGAGGAACCAGATGAAGACGAGTTTCATCGTGATGATGCTCATCGTGATGACCGCAGCTCTCTTCTATGTGATGGTAGTTTAGATGATCGATATCGACTTGTAATGTGAAGACAAACTCGCTACTCGCGGTCTCGAGACTTGTAATATAATGTTCTATCTTTGTTCGGTCTTTTCAATTCGGAGACTAATATGATGAATTGTATTCGGAAACTAATATGATGAATTGTATTCAGAGACTAATCTTCTATTGTATTCGATGAATCTGTTGTTGATGTGTGCTGTCTATATTTTGTCCAATTGTACATTTTGTAACCTGTGCAAAAAACAGAAAATTAAAAAATTAAAAAAACCCTAATATTCATACTAATGGCGCATCACATCATAGTGCGCCATTAGTATGCCAGAGGATACTAATGGCGCATCATTAAGCAGTGCGCCATTAGTATGCCAAAGCACCTGGGTATACATGGCCCCTGGGAGGCATACTAATGGCGCACCGTGGCCTATACTAATGGCGCACCAGTGGTGCGCCATGAGTATACCAGATACTAATGGCGCATCCGTGGTGCGCCATTAGTAAAAATTACTAACGGCGTGCTAGTAATGGCGCACCACTAATGCGCCATTAATGACCAAATTAGGTGCGCCATTAGTAGCCCTTTTTCTAGTAGTGAATATATGAATTAATCTCTTCGCCCTAAAATAAGTGTGGGTGATTTAGTACAACTTTTAATAAAAGTTGTACTAAATCACCCACACTTATTTTGGTACGGAGGGAGTATAACATCAACATACATTCTTAGCTCCAAATTATCACACCATGCTTGCCTTCCAATTTGGTCGGAGCACTTTAATGACATTCTTAGCTCCAAACACAAATGCAACATTTTGTTAAGTAATGCAGGCATCTACATGGCCCTCATTGTCGAACTAATCACAACTGATTTCAACTTCACCTACACTACTTGTCAAAAACAGGATTGACGCTCAAAAGCTTAAAAACGATAGATCAAGCAATCTGCACTTCAGCCAAGCTTTCTTAATAAAATTAAAGCCTAAATCTTGCAAAAGTTAGAAAGAAGATTGCCAAGACAGGGGAACTCAACCTGTACACTCCACGTAATATAGTACTTTCAGGAATACTTGGCTCAGCAACACAAACATCTACTCTCAGAAATTAGTTGTGCATATATACTCTCAACAAAGGGACAAACACTTGCACGAATAAATTGTGCGTATAAATACTTTGGAATAATACGTAGATACTTTTAAAAAATAGTGATGGAAACAAACATTGGTTCACATCTATTAGAGTCCAGTAAAGGATAAAACATTGGCATCACTTGATCAACGCAAAAATTAATTCCAAGATGGTCCAAATGAGGCATAAATCTCGCACAACTGGAATCAAATCCATGATCACTTGGACAATTTCATGCAAACAGGAGATAAAAAAATCACATACTATTTCTATGAATCCAAACATGAATTCTAAAATCACATAGCTATGTATATTCACAATTTTAGTACCTGTTCTTGGCCAACCTCATAAGGATCTTCTCACACGGGATTTAAAACTGAACTCACCTCTCCATCAATGAAACAGGGGTAAAAAACTTAACAAGAAAGAACACCCCCGCCGTCACCACCCGGAACCCGCCCATGAAGTTTTCCTATCCAGACTGAGAAAACAAGGAAATAAGAACGGGATTCCACAAGAAAGGACAGCCAACCTAAGCGAAAATAAATGGCGGCCGAGGAAATCAAAGGAAAACAATTGGAACCCTAACCCATATATAGAGGAACCAAGTGAAAAGAGTAGTAGCGCACCTCCATTCCGAGCAGGGGACGGCCTAACTGTCTCGCCATTATTCGGTCGCCGCTAGGATGAAGATGAACGCATCCAGGCTCCAACGATATGAAGAAATCTCGAGAGGACCTCGTTTACCCACTTTTCTGGGCCTGTTACGCTTCTCCAGTTGGCCCGATTAAGGAGCAACCGTCCAGGTCGGCCTGCTGAGCAGCGGCCCAGTTACGGTGGGCTGAGCTGGTTGCGCCCGTGCGTGGTAAAAGAATGCAATGGGTGGGAGAGAGGTTCATCGATCTGCAGATCTGGAGCGTTCAGTACAAGGATTCAATGGCCGATGAGTTCAAATCGCTGTGGAGGGGCGTGGGTAGCTCCGTTTTACTATTTTGTAATTCGGAACGCACTCGTTTCTCCAATTTGGTTGATCCATGCAGAACAGCCTGCACTCGCCCCCAACCCTCTCCATCACGATCGTCGCTCCTACTCTCTCGTTTCTGCCAAGTCTGGCGGTTCTCCTCACTCGTCTTTCCTGTCTGGGGTTGTCAGGGCCCTCATTCCTGCCGCCCTCTCTCCCATTGAAGTTGTAGCAGCGCGCCACCAAAGATCTGGTCGAAGGACACTAGCGGATGAGTTGTACCTTGTGCTATGGATGTCAGCCACCTCTGTGTGCCTCGTCGCCATTGCCTATAGAGGGCGCGCTGGAGGGTGTGGCAGTGACATGTGATAGAACTCTTGATCGATGTAGGCTAGATCAATTGATGATTTACCTTCTCCTTGGCTCGGCGAGCTCGAACCAGCAGCCATGGTGGTGTTGTGGCGGCGATGATTGCAGTGAGATGGCAAGGTGGTGGCGGTGCTTCCCGTCAGCACTGCACTAACCCTAGATCCTAGATCGGTAGGGGATGTAGGTGGGGTGTACGGTATCGCGACGAACCTCGTGGTGTGAGCCGCCGGCCCCCACCTCTTTATATAGTGAGGTGACAGGGGCCCGTCAAACATAGTGGGTTGAGCGCCCCCGATCAGGACGCGGATCTAAGGGCCCGATGGGCCGTTGGGCCCACACGGTGGAGATCATCCTAACATTCTCCCCCCTGATCTCAACTTTTACTTTTGACCTTATACTTTTACTTTACTCGTTTCATAACAGATCAGTACATAAAACATGTTTCATCGTCACAGCTCAATTGCCGATAGAATCAGACAGCCACAACGTACCTCTCTGTTTTGAAACAAATTCTTTAACCTTGGCCCTTTATTGTCCGGAAATCTTAGACTATACGATAAAACCCATGTCGACTGTGTGTTCTCCGAACACACTGGGCGGTAAGCCTTTAATAAGCAGATATGCAAATACTTGTCTATTGCTTTTATGCTTCAAGCATTTCTACATAATTCCGGACTTTCTCCTTTACAATGCATAACTCTGTGTCAGTGTGTTTGGCATCAACACTTGACTCGTTGTCATAGGAGAGAAAAACTTAAAATGGTTATCGCTGTTGTCAACCATTATCAACTCCGGGTACAGGTCTCCTTAACCATTTTGCCTGTCCCTCAGCCTCATATCAAGCTATAAAATATCTTTGCATCACATTGATGATAATTGTTTCATTCTTTGGAGCTTTTCCACACAAAAACCTCCAAGTATGAAAGTTAGCGCCAATTGTGGATTTCGCTATACATTTCACAAGTCATGTCTTTGTACTCACAATGTTTTGAGAGCACTTATTTCTTTCAGCGTGAGGCCGGTATCTTTGACTCCATTCCAGTGATCTATATATGGATTGGACACTTCCAAACAACCCGGATATGTGAACTGTGTCAGTGTAATGTATTGAGCTTCCAACAACTGAAACATATGGTACCATATCCGTTTTCAATCTTTTCTCATCAACTCTTGGAACATCATAGTTTCTAGTTCCATTACCCTTGACTATAAGAACAAGCGTAGGTTTTCTCGCATGCATACTTTAGATACCTTTCTTAGCATGTCTATTCGACATCCCTAATACCCCCTTTTATTCTTTTCTTCATGAATCTCGATACTTATAACGAGAGACACTCTACCGAGAACATTCTTTTGAACTTTGAGGACAAGAACTTCTTTTCCCCTCCTGTAGTAGGTTGACATCACCACTAGCAAGTAGGATGTCATCCACATGCACAGGATTAGGAAATGAATTTCCCATTCTATAACTTTGCACGAATACAATTGTCCTCTCATTTATTGTAACCCAAAATAACATATGATTCTTTTAACTTTAAATGCCACTGTCTAGAGACTTGCTCTAGTCCATAAAAGACTTCTTGAAGCAGTATCCCTTGTGTTCTTTACTTTCATCTGATGTAACTCAGACCATGCACAAAACTTTCAATTTAAGTCGTGCTTTACACCTTTACATATTTCCTTTGGAGTCACATTGACCTTGTAGACCCTTTATAGCCTACTGTTTTGGCTCCATTGGAAATTACTTATGAGTCTCAAAACTCGACTGAGCGCTTTAAATGAGGTGGGATCAACCTCCATTTGAATTTCACTAACATAGACTTTATAGTAATTAGAAGTATCTGACCTTCTCATTCCTTAAGACCATCTGTGTCTTAGGTACTAGCACTTCTTTCATATGGGGTTGTTGTTGCTCTGTCATTGCCAAGAGGCAAATTAATTCTATAGTCTTTGGTATTTTCATACCATGCTCCCCAGATTTACTCCATCTTCACTAAAATGGGGTATCTTTAAACTTTATTATTTGGGTTTATTCTGTTAAAATTTTCTTCTTTATGGCACTTTTAAGCACCGTCTTAATATTCCTTAGTCTACTGTTGAAACTATAAAAGATCCAGGAGTACAACTATTTCTGTTCTTTAGGGGTATTATTATGACCGTCGTACTCCCCAGACGATCACATTCTTCATTAATGGATCACTTTAGATGCATAATATGCATCACATTATCTAAAGTATAGGGGAGTTTCATCATTCTTAATTTGTCTAATATTTCTTTCTCCCCCTCGAAATGTGGCAAGAAATTTTCTGCCACAATTTCGAAAACCATTCATGACTTTTGTGAATTGAGGAAACTTCAATTATCTATTTCATTCATCTGATTACTTCATGCGAAATGAAGTTATCTGTTAACTGGTATGGGAGTACTTTTTCCTCATTCCATTTTAGAAACTCAACAGAGTTCTTTATTATTAGTACTTTTGCAAGTCACACTTGCATATCAATCTTATCTTTAGGTTCGTCTCTCACTTTTATTCTCTTTGGATTTATTGAATGCTTAATGACCATTACACATAAGGTGTACGGTCGATACTAGGAAAGCATAGTAGCTACTCCATACTTTTCTCCCAGAGTGGGACACATTAAACGCACATGAGTCATCATATCTCTGTCTTGTCATACAGGATAAGTTCTTTGCCAAAATTTCTCCTGCCATATAGTATTTTTGACATAATACTATGTCAACTTTACCCAGTGACACAGGTATTTTCCAAGACTTTTCCCACCATGCGGGTTTTATCATAATCATCTGTTTCCGCTATGTGGGTAATTCCCTGTAAGGGACATAAACGCCAGAATTGGCTCTTTTGACTGCATATTCAATCATCAAATTGAGAAATAGATCCGAATGCTCTTTGACACACATGCTTGATCCGACGTTGGTCAAATATTAAACACGCATGTTGCTTGTTTTATCTCAAATCATGTTGACTGAAATCTTCTTCATAGAGAGTACATGAAAGACATTCGTCAACCAAGACTCTCAATGATCTACCTATTTTCTTTCTTGGATTAATATCCAAGAATTCTTTTCTTTTGAAGCCATTCTTTAGAGAGAACATACTCCCTCACGTTATGACCTTTCTTGGCCATCTTTCGGATCACAAGTACCCATCCATTCGCTTTCACGAATGAAAGCATGGAAAACTTTTAGTCTGGGAAAAAACTTAGCCAATAATCAACAATAATGAGCATAAAAATAACCCCATGTTGGCCTGGTTAAAAAATATGCACATTAAACTTTTAAAACAATTGGTGTTTGTTTCATCTTCAGTTCACTGTAAATGGCTGAGAAAATGCAAATTGAGATGAATTTTTGAGATATAGAACACTTTGTGTATGCTTGTGAGTGGATTTATAAATTATTTATGCTAAAAATACAATTGAAATGCCATATAATTTGTCACCATTCCATTACATTCCATCTTGTCAACCAAACACTGAAATGTCACCATTCTATTCCGCCTATCGTCCACAACCAAACACAGGAGTAGAACCGACCCATTTTGATGGAATGGAACCATTCCATTCCATTCCATTTCATTCCACTTTGTTCCGTAACCAAACACACCCTAAGAATATGAGCTAGTTAGAGAGTGATGTTTCTACCATACATGTGATATATTTTGCATGCATACACAGTTTACTGTTGCTATGAGATTCGTGCTATGTTTTTTCAGTTCTCAACCAAATAATAATCTTGTTTTAAAGTATTACATATTGTTTCATTTTTTTGCTTCCAAGTGTATGTCATCTTAGGTGCACTTTTATTTGTTAGTGTACAACGAAATGTTGATACAATTTGAAACAAGACTAGGTAAATGTGTGTGTGTGTGTGTGTGTGTGTGTGTGTGTGTGTGTGTTGACGGGGACCTACAAATTCATATGGTTTGGCATCATGTCTAACATAATTTTAACACCATGATGTACATGAGTCGACGGTGTCATCTTATTTCTACCGTCAAAGCATTCCTCTTCCTCTTTTTTCTTCTTCCACTCACCCCCTCTCTTTTTAAACTCAAACCGCCAACGCTACATTGCAACCCCATATGCATGGATGTCCGACGCCCTTGCTTTGAGCTCTACCGACACAAGCTAGCAATGGCTGATTTCTGCCGCACTCTAGAGCTGGATGATCTCCCCAGGTTTATGTTCTTTGAGATCCTTGTGGACAACGTCGTCGTCAACACCATCGCCGACCACACACATACTCTGTGGACTGCCATATTAGTCCACCGACATCCGCCCCCTCAGTCGCTGCCTCCAGCCCCCCTCAGTATGCCTCGCCCGCGCTCCCTTGACTAGCCGCTTTGTGTTCTTGTGTTCTCGTTGCCACATGTCATTCGAAGAGAGAGGACCAAGAGGAGATAGAGAATGGAGACTCACACAACTATGTAACATTTATGAGAAGCTAGCGCAATAGCCAAATCCTCTCAATCAATTTTGCTTTAGTCATATGTGCTAAAGCAAACCCTAGCGACCTTATTCCTCTAAAGGTTGAAAAGACAAATATGCTAAAGAAAAAACAAATTCAGTATTCTAAACCAACCCTATTGTTTAGCTTAATTTATATGTTGTGTGACCGTGCTTTAAATTATATCCAATCAACACTAATTCAATTATCCTCATAGCAGAAAACAAAAATCAAATTTTATGGCATTTAGTCAATGGCAAAAAAACCTAATATTGATTACCCACCAAAACTTTTAGCACTTATTGGCATGTTTTGTATGCTCTCAGGAACTGAAGTTGACCGATGTAATTGTTTCTCAGCATATGTGTGTCGGTGTGTCCTAATCCCCTGGCTTCAGTGTCGACTAACAAAGGTTGGCTAGAGTATGTGAGAGTTGTGTTGGCCGGACTTGAGGCGTTTTACATGCATGTTCAATGTTTTCTTCTTCAAGACAGTGATTTGCTATGCAAAACTCAGTCGTCGACATCTTCTGTTCTACACAGACGTCCTCTCGGCCACTATTTCTACAAACTCCCGGGGTTCAACAAATTTGTTCTGCTGACAAATAAGCCTAGAGATGGCAACACTTGCTCACAATGCACTGACGATGGATGTAGGTGGAAGAAGGCTTTGACACCCCAAGAGTTTGCATTTTTTTTAATTTTTGCAAGGGTGCATTTGTAAAGGTTTGTACTACTTAACATATACGGTCTTGGCCTTTTTCGCAAAACAAATCATGGAATTTTAACGGATCCCACACCTCCAATCCAGATTTTGATTTAAATAAGAAGATATCCCTTAAAAGCAGAAGTAACAAATTCTCAGATTACTGAGAATTAGCAAAACATATGTTTTCTTGAAATCGACTTTCGCTCACTTTGTAAATAAAGCCATCACCAGGTCCATACAACAAGTCCAAGTGCAACGAAACAGAATAATCTACTAGGACATCAGTGCAAACATGATCAAAGTAAGCATAAGAGAAATAGGGAAAAATACCACCAAGTGGCCACAAACTCAAGGAACTTGCTACGAGGATAGTCGGCGAGCGGTAATGTGCAACACATCCATCATAAGCACCAGACGCTCGCGGTCACGCTACCTAGACAACGGGTGCCAGTGCTGCAAAAATGCAATTTTTTTTAAAGAATGAAGCAGAGACCCATCTAAGAAAGACCCTCTCAATCACTATCTTTTTACGTGTAGTCCACAACGTCCAAGCTAACGCCGCAAACACAAGTCTGAATAGGCGCCTCTTCATACATGTCTGGTTGGCTTTGGTTTGAAGGAACGCAACCAGGTCCAGGGCCTCCCAGTCAGCCCCTAGAGCCTCACAGACAAAACTCCAAAGAACTCTTGCCACCGTGCAAGAGAAAAGAACGTGGGTCCCTATCTCTGGCACACCACAAAGAGAGGACACAACCCATTCCGGGGCGATGCCTCTTGAGCACCTTTGTCCCAGACGGGAGACGGTCCCTCAACAATTGCCACACAAAAAATTTAGTCTTCAAGGGCAATAGCGCCTTCTATAGAGGAGAGTTCCATGCAATAGTCGGCCTACGACATAGAGCATGTTACACCGAGCTGACGGAGAAAACATTCAAAGGTGCAAGATGACAGGATAGGTTATCCGGATAATCTGTTAGCACTGGCGGAAGGGCAGCCGCAAATTAGCTCACTGTACACTCTCCACGTATCCAAATGACCGTCGAAACAAGATGTTCCAATAGCCATTATAGGCAACCGTAGAGACCAACACCATCGAATCTGCGCAAATGGCAAACAAGTTTGCAAACCCCATACATAACGGGACTTCACCAACCCATGGGTCAAGCCAGAATAGGGCCCCTTCTCCATTGCCGATAGAGAAGGATAATCATAGCCGGATCTCCTGCTTGATCTGCTGGATGAACTTTTAGAATTGGAATCCCTCCTTGGTCCTAGTCATACAAATGTCAGCCTATTTTACCATACAGTATATTTGTCGGCCGCCCTACGAGAATAAACGAGATCGGTCTTTATCAAACGAGCTGTGAACCCCTCCCTGTACAAAACTGCTGTTTAAATTAAAGAAAACAAGTTTATCCACCTAAGCACAGGATAATTTTGGCCACATCGGCAACAATCCGCGCAGCCCCCATAAATTGCTGCGGCAACCACACCAGGGGGCCGCACCAAACCATCGACGTCATGATCTTTTTCTTTTTGATAACTCCGCTCTCGGGATTTTATTCATCTAGCGGTAGCATATCTGAGTGCACAACGCATGTCAGAAAACCAGGGATTATATTAGAGTATGTAGCAACATTCTCTACAGCTAAAGCTTCCTTAGTACAAGTATGAGCAACAGAATTCACTAGACGACTAGCATAACGAAGCTCAAATCCCTGAAAAACGGCAGCTCCTCCTGCATCTCTTGAAAGATGTGGAACCCCTTCGATTTGCCCCTCAACCTGCCTTCCAATAACTGAAGTGCCTTGAGGCAATCTGTCTCCACTATCACGTGCTGGTAGTTCTTCTCCCTAGCGAGCAAAATAGCATCTCTGCACGCCAACATTTCCAACGTTAGGGGATCAACCACCCCTTGGTAGCCAGTGCACCGTGAGACTAACAATCCGCCCTCACTATTTCTGGCCACTACGCCGGTGCCGCCTTTTGCACTGGCTGTGTCAACAGCGCCATCAACATTCAGCTTGGCAACCCCAGCCACCGGCGCCTCCCATCGCTGCGGCCAGTGAACAACAGGTGCATGTGTCGCAGGGGGAAACTCCAACGCCCCCACAATCTCTGAAATAATCTCCATGGACCGCTTCGGATGGTACCTTTCTTCATGGCGAGTGAACCTGTTACGACTACTTCAAACAGCCCACATCACCGTAACACCAATAGCTGCATCCTTCTTTGGCAATCCACGTCATGATCGGCTCACCTTGCATCAATCTGTGCCCCCGTGCATACGCTCGCTAGCCAAGCTCGGAGCCACGGTAGCGCCGAGGGAAAGGGAGCTCCCCGCCTCCATCCCCGTCCCCGTCCGGCTCCGCCACCTCTCCCTCCGGTGAGCCCCTTCCCGGTGGTTCTGAACGTCTGATGCCCTGTAGTGTTAACCCCAGAGATTTATTCCTGAACCCTACCTTCTTGGGTGATGAGCAATAATGCTGGCCCCTCTCTGTATCTACGATTACTCCATCTGTGCCGAATTAACTAGTGCGCCATGTTGGATCTCTAAGATCGTGCAGCTAAGTTGTTTTGTTGTGATCTTTACTGTGCATTATTACAGATCGATTATTTAGGTCATATCTAGATGTGCTTTAGAAAAACTGTTATTTTATATGCCATTGTAATTATTTTGTCAAGATATGTTAGTACTGTACTTGAAGATTACTTTTGTGTTCTTAATCACCCTGCACGATGGTACGATGACTCACCAAGTGAAGATTGAATTTCAGTTTCAGAGGAGGAGAGCACAGGAAGGAGCAGAGCCATGGGCAATTCCTGCATTTCTGATTCAGGACGTACGTGCATATTTGTTCGTGTAATTTATAGTAATCTTTCATATCCAGATTGTTACTTTTATAAAGAGAATTCAGATAAAAACTGGAGTAATTTATAACTTGTCTCATGTCGAATCAAACCTTCTCTCATCTGGTATCCTGAATTCCTAATTGTTTGGAATTGGAACCTACATTTAACAAGGCCTGAACTTGTTCATAGCACATACTGTTTTCTTTTCTCTGTTCTGCACTTTTGAGATGATGCTCTTGTGCAAATTTCACTTCCTCCACTGCTGGGACAAACCCACGATCCCACCTTCGTATGGAAGATTCATAACTTTAACCTACTGAGGAGAAGGGGTGTTATGCTGCTTTGCTCTGCCCCTTTTTACTGCTCCGGGTTTACCTGGTACGCATGTCTTTGATGTAAATATCATGCATGTGGAACTGACATCACACGTCAACCAGAGTAGTTCTCTGTTACCATCTACGAGTACTAGGCGAGCCGCTTAGTCAATATAACGTTTGAGTGAACTCTAGTACTCCCTCCTTTCCAAATTAGTTGTCGCTGATTTACTAGAAAGTTGTACTAACTTTCAACTAAATCAGCAACTAATTTGGAGTGAGGAAGTAATTAGCAATCAAAATCCCATAAACAAAAAGTCAAATTCTGAAGCCTGATAGGGTGCAATATATAACTGAAGAAATTAAGTTTCGTCCTTACTAGAGCTATGGCTTCTAGACCGACTTGTTTCCGTTATCGCCGATGTGCTGCAGCAGATGATCCTGCAAGACGGGGGGCTCTTTCATCCTATCGTAGACGGAGAGCCGCCTCTGGTGCTGGAATACGCTGGTCATCCTCAGGGCGGATCCGGGCACGGCTGCTCGCCTTCGCCGGATCCTCGACGACTTCGCGACAACAACGGGCTGGACATCAACTTCTCCAAGAGCACTCTCGTCCCATGCATGTGCCGGGCGTGGTGTTGGATGAGACCGCTTGCGCCCTTGGCTGCGAAGTCCAAGGGTTCCCGCAGGCCTACCTCGAGCTCCCCCTTTCGTGGGAGAAACTCTGCTTCGCCGACTTCCTCCCCATGATCGCCAAGGTCGACAAGTACCTGTCGGGATGGCGAGCCCGCCTCCTCTCCCCTGCTGGGCGGCGGGTCCTAATCAGTGTTGTCCTGGATGCTCTTCCATGTACGCGATGGCGGCGATGCTGCTCTCGCCGGCGGTGATCAAGGCGCTTGACTCGCTCCGTCGCGCCTTTCTTTGGAATGCGGTTGAGCGCGCCTCCAGCGCTCAATGCCTCGTGGCCTGGGAGCACGTCTACAGGTCCAAGGCGGAGGGCGGCTTGGGTGTTCGCGACCTCGCAACGCAGAACCGCTGCTTGCTGCTCAAGATGCTTCACCGTCTCCACACTGCCTCCTCCTTGTCGCGGTGGGCGATGTGGGTGTGGGCGAAGCTCGAGGGGCGGTCCCTCCTCTCCATGTCGGCCGCTCGGACGACTGGGGAGCACGGCAAGGCGCTGAGCAAGTTGCTTCCCCTCTACCGCGGGCTAACGAAGGTCGAGGTTTGCGACGGGCGGCGGACGTCCTTCTGGTTCGATAGCTGGCTCCCGTGTGGGGCCGTCGCTGCAGCCTTCCCTGCCCTTCTCTCGCACACGACAGATGAGGAGGCCATGGTGTGGCAGGTGCGCTCCCGTGGACTGGATCGTGTGCTGGTCCCCAGGCTCACCACCACAGGTGCCGTGGAGCGAGCTTGTTGGCTTTTGATCACTAGACCAAATTGCCCAGGAGCTACACAAAATACGTACAAAGCTAGCTAGCTATCAAGCAAGCAGCTTGATCGATCTGGCCGTGCGTGCGTACACGAGGCTGGCTTGTACGTAAGTGTGTAGCCGGCGACTCTCTATACGTAAACTTGCGAACGAACGGAAGAAACTCTTTTTATGATGCGGTCGACTTGCACCTTTTTTGTTTATTTGCTCAGTATATAAAGGGATACAGCCACCCCGTCCAACACGTCGCCGAGTCGGCAACCAACACGACGGAGACCCGGACTCGTACAAGCACTTGTCCGATTTACTTACGTGAACACTAAACCGACTAGTACTAGGACTCTTTGCACTACTACGTGACCATACCTAATACTACAACTAGATTAACTCTTACATTCACCTCCTTAATCTGGTTGCTTTGTCTCCATCGCTTGTACTCCCACTTTCTTCCTCATCTCGATGAACTTCTGTCGACCGAGGGACTTCGTGAGAATGTCGGCAAGCTGGTCCTTCGTGTTCACGTGCTGAACTTCAATCATCCCTTTCTCAATGCACTCCCGGATATGGTGGAACCGGGTATCTATGTGCTTGCTCCTCTCGTGATGAACCGGATTTTTGCACAGTGAGATTGCAGCTTGGTTGTCAATCTTCAACGATACCATCTGCACCTCCCGCTTTGCAAGATCAGCTAGGAGTCTTCTCAGCCACACTGCTTGACAAGCCGCCGTGCTTGCCGCTATGTATTCTGCCTCGCATGAAGACATCGCAACCACCTTTTGTTGGGGAACGTAGCAGAAATTCAAAATTTTCTACGCAACACCAAGATCAATCTATGGAGTAATCTAGCAACGAGGGAAGGAGAGTGCATCTACATACCCTTGTAGATCGCTAAGCGGAAACGTTCAAGTGAACGGGGTTGATGGAGTCGTACTCGTCGTGATCCAAATCACCGATGATCCTAGTGCCGAACGGACGGCACCTCCGCGTTCAACACACGTACAACCCGGGGACGTCTCCTCCTTCTTGATCCAGCAAGGGGAGAGGAGAAGTTGAGGGAGAGCCCCGTCAGCACGACGGCGTGGTGGTGGTGGAGCTCGTGGTTCTCCGGCAGGGCTTCGCCAAGCACCATGGAGGAGGAGGAGAAGGTAGGAGGAGGGAGGGCTGCGCCAGGGAAGAGGTCACGGCTGCCCTCCCACCCCTCCACTATATATAGGGGCAAGGGGAGAGGGGGAGGCGCCCTAGGGTTTCCCCTAGGGGGCGGCGGCTAGGCAGATTGGATCTCCCTAGGGAAAATCCTAGGAAGACTTGCCCCCCAAGCCAAGCAGGTGGAGGCTTGCCTCCCAAGCCAGGTGGAGGCGCCCCACCTCCCCAAGTAACGTGGGAAAGGGTGTGGGGGCGCACCAACCCTTAGTGGGCTGGTTTGCCCCTTCTCCTTTGGCCCATGAGGCCCTCCAACACTTGCCGGGGCTCCCGAAACACCTTTCGGTCATGCTGGCCATAGCCTGGTACCTCCGGAACACGTCCGGACTCCAATACCCTTCGTCCAATATATCGATCTTCACCGCCGGACCATTCCGGAACTCCCCATGACATCCGGGATCTCATCCGGGACTCCGAACTACCTTCGGTAACCACATACTATTTCCCATAACAACTCTAGCGTCACCGAACCTTAAGTGTGTAGACCCTACGGGTTCGGGAACCATGCAGACATGACCGAGACACCTCTCCGGCCAATAACCAATAGCGGGATCTGGATACCCATATTGTCTCCCACATGTTCCACGATGATCTCATCGGATGAACCACGATGTCAAGGATTCAATCAATCCCGTATACAATTCCCTTTGTCTAGCGGTATTGTACTTGCCCGAGATTCGATCGTCGGTATCGCGATACCTTGTTCAATCTCGTTACCGGCAAGTCTCTTTACTCGTTCCGTAACACATCATCCCATAATCAACTCCTTGATCACATTGTGCACATTATGATGATGTCCTATCGAGTGGGCCCAGAGATACCTCTCCGTCACACGGAGTGACAAATCCCAGTCTCGATTCGTGCCAACCCAACAGACACTTTTGGAGATACTTGTAGTGTACCTTTATAGTCACCCAGTTACGTTGTGACGTTTGGCACACCCAAAGTATTCCTACGGTATCCGGGAGTTGCACAATCTCATGGTCTAAGGAAATGATACTTGACATTAGAAAAGCTTTAGCATACGAACTACACGATCTTTGTGCTAGGCTTAGGATTGGGTCTTGTCCATCACATCATTCTTCTAATGATGTGATCCCGTTATCAATGACATCCAATGTCCATGGTCAGGAAACCGTAACCATCTATTGATCAACGAGCTAGTTAACTAGAGGCTTACTAGGGACATGGTGTTGTCTATGTATCCACACATGTATCTGAGTTTCCTATCAATACAATTCTAGCATGGATAATAAACGATTTATCATGAACAAGGAAATATAATAATAACCTATTTATTATTGCCTTTAGGGCATATTTCCAACAGTCTCCCACTTGCACTAGAGTCAATAATCTAGTTCACATCGCCATGTGATTAACATTCACAGGTCACATCGCCATGTGACCAACATCCAAAGAGTTTACTAGAGTTCATAATCTAGTTCACATCACTATGTGATTAACACTCAATGAGTTCTGGGTTTGATCATGTTGCTTGTGAGAGAGGTTTTAGTCAACGGGTCTGCAACATTCAGATCCGTATGTACTTCGCAAATCTCTACGCTATATTTGGAGCCATTTCAAATAACTGTTCTACTTGGAGCTATTCCAAATTGTTGCTCCATTATACGTATCCGGCATCTCTACTCAAAGCTATCCGGATAGGTGTCAAGCTTGCATCGACGTAACTCTTTACGTCGAACTCTTTATCGCCTCCATAATTGAGAAACATATCCTTATTCCTCTAAGGATAATCTTGACCGCTATCTGGTGATCTACTCCTAGATCACCTTTGTACCCTCTAGCCAGACATGTGGCAAGGCACATGTCAGGTGCGGTACACAGCATAACATACTATGGAGCCTATGTCTAAGCATAGGGGACGACCTTCGTCCTTTCTCTCTATTCTGCAGTGGTCGAGCTTTAAGTCTTAACTTCGTACCTTACAACTCAGGCAAGAACTTCCTTCTTTGACTTATCCATCTTGAACACCTTCAAGATCATGTCATGGTATGTGCTCATTTGAAAGTACCATTAAGCGTTCTGATCTATCCTTATAGATCTTGATGCTCAATGTTTAAGCAGCCTAATCCAGGTTTTCCATTGAAAAACACTTTTCAAATAACCCTATATGCTTTCCAGAAATTCTACATTATTTCTGATCATCAATATGTCAACAACATATACTCATCAGAAATTCTATAGTGCTCCCACTCACTTCTTTGGAAATACAAGTTTCTCATAAACTTTGTATAAACCCAAAATCTTTGATCATCTCATCAAAGTGTACATTCCAACTCCGAGATGCTTACTCCAGTCCTTAGAAGGATTGTTGGAGCTTTGCATACTTGTTAGCATCTTTCAGGATCGACAAAATCTTCTGGTTGTATCACATACAACCTTTCCTCAAGAACAAGGAAACAATATTTTGACATCCCATATGCAAGATTTCATAAATAATGCAATACCTGCTAATTCCAACAGACTCTTAGCATTGCTACGAGTGAGAAAGTCTCATCGTAGTCAACTCCTTGAACTTGTCGGGAAACACCTTAACGACAAGTCGAGCTTTCTCAATGGTGATACTTACCATCATTGTCTGTCTTCCTTTTAAAATCCATATGTACCCAACAGCCTTACGACCATCAAGTAGTTCTTTCAAAGTCTACACTTTGTTTTCATACATGGATCCTCTCTCGGATTTTATGGCCTCGAGCCATTTTTCGGAATCCGGGCCCACCATCGCTTCTCCATAGCTCATAGGTTCATCGTTGTCCAACAACGTGACCTTTTAAGACAGGGTTACCACTTAGAAGTTGTACACACCCTTGTCAACCTATGAGGTTCGATAGTAACTTGATCTGAAGCTCCATGATCATCATCATTAGCTTTCTCTTCAACTGAGGCAGGGGCCACAGAAACATTTTTCCTGTGCTTGCGCTACTCTCTGCCTGAAGTAAAGGTTCAACAACCTTATCAAGTTCTATCTTCCTCCCACTCAATTCTTTCGAGAGAAACTTTTCCTCGAGAAAGGACCCGATTCTAGAAACAATCCCTATTGCTTTCGGATCTGAATTAGGAGGTATACCCAACTGTTTTGGGTGTCCTATGAAGATGCATTTTATCCGCTTTGGGTTCGAGCTTATCAACCTGAAACTTTTTCACATAAGCGTCGCAGCCCCAAACTTTTAAGAAACGACAACTCAGGTTTCTCCAAACCATAGTTCAAACGGTTTCGTCTCAACGGAATTACGTGGTGCCCTATTAAAGTGAGTGCGGTTGTCTCTAATGCCTAACCCATGAACGATAGTGGTAATTCGATAAGAGACATCATGGTACGCACCATATCCAATAGGGTGCAACTATGATGTTCGGACACACCATCACACTATGGTGTTCCAGGCGGTATTAGTTGTGAAACAATTTCCACAGTGCCAAACTCGTAACTCAGATATTCATTTCTATGATCATATCATAGACATTTTATCCTCTTATCACGAAGATCTTCAACTTCACTCTGAAATTACTTGAACCATTCAATAATTCAGACTTGTGTTTCATCAAGTAAATATACTCAGTATCTACTTAAATCATCTGTGAAGTAAGAATATAACGATGTCCACTGTGTGTCTCAGCACTCATTGGACTGCACACATCAAAATGTGTTACTTCCAACAAGTTGCTATCTTGTTCCATCTTACTGAAAATGAGGCTTTTTCAGTCATCTTGCCCATGTGGTAAGATTTGCATATCTCAAGTGATTCAAAACCAAGTGAGTCCAAACGGTCCATCTGCATGGAGTTTCTTCATGCGTATATACCAATAGACATGGTTCACATTACTCAATCCTTTTCAAAAATGAGTGAGTCCAAAGATCCATCAACATGGAGCTTCTTCATGCGTTTTATACCAATATGACTTACACGGCAGTGCCATAAGTAGGTGGTACTATCATTACTATCTTATATCTTTTGGCATGAACATGTGTATCACTATGATCGAGATTCAATAAACCATTCATTTTAGGTGCAAGACCATTGAAGGTATTATCCAAATAAACAGAGTAACTATTATTCTCTTTAAATTAACAACCGTATTGCGATAGACATAATCCAATCATGTCTATGCTCAACGCAAACACCAAATAACAATTATTTAGGTTTTAACACAAATCTCGATGGTAGAGGGAGCGAGCGATGCTTGATCATATCAACTTTGGAAACACTTCCAACACATATCGTCAGCTCACCTTTAGCTAGTATCCGTTTATTCCGTAGCTTTTATTTCGAGTTACTAACACTTAGCAACCGAACCGGCATCTAATACCCTGGTGCTACTAGGAGTACTAGTAAAGTACACATTCACATAATGTATATCCAATATACTTCTATCGACAACCTTCTCATCTACCAAGTATCTAGGGTAATTCTGCTCCAGTGGCTGTTCCCCTTATTATAGAAGCACTCAGTCTCGGGTTTGGGTTTAACCTTGGGTTTCTCCACTAGAGCAGCAGCTGATTTGCCGTTTCATGAAGTATCCCTTCTTGCCCTTGCCCTTCTTGAAACTAGTGGTTTCACTAACCATCAACAATTGATGCTCCTTCTTGATTTCTACTTTCGCGGTGTCAAACATCGTGAATATTTCAAGGATCATCATATCTATCCCTGATATGTTATAGTTCATCACGAAGCTCTAGCATCTTGGTGGCAATGACTTTGGAGAAACATCACTATCTTATCTGGAAGATCAACTCCCACTCGATTCAAGTGATTGTTGTACTCAGACAATTTGAGCACAAGCTCAACGATTGAGCTTTTCTCCCTTAGTTTGCAGGCTAAGAAAATCGTCGGAGGTCTTATACCTCTTGACGTGGGCACGAACCTGAAATCCTAATTTCAGCCCTCGAAACATCTCATATGTTCCGCGACATTTCAAAAATGTCTTCGGTGCCTCAATTCTAAACCATTCAACATTACCGAACTATCATGTAGTTATCTAAACATGTATGTCCGATGTTCGCAACATCCACAAACGACGTTTGGGGTTCAGCACACTGAGCGGTGCATTAAGGACATAAGCCTTCTACTGTCCGCATAATTGCTACTGTCAACTTTCAACTATATTTTCTCCAGGAACGTATCTAACTAGTAGAACTAAAGCGCGAGCTTACGGCATAATTTGCAAAGATCTTTTGACTATGTTCAGGATAATTAAGTTCATCTTATGAACTCCCACTCAGATAGACATCCCTCTAGTCATCTAAGTGATTACATGATCCGAGTCAACTAGGCCGTGTCCGATCATCACGTGAGACGGACTAGTCATCATCGGTGAACATCTTCATGTTGATCGTATCTACCATACGACTCATGCTCGACCTTTCGGTCTCTTGTGTTCCGAGGCCATGTCTGTACATGCTAGGCTCGTCAAGTCAACCTAAGTGTTTCACGTGTGTAAATCTGTCTTACACCCGTTGTATGTGAACGTAAGAATCTATCACACCCGATCATCACGTGGTGCTTCGAAACGACGAACTTTCGCAACGGTGCACAGTTAGGGGGAACACTTTCTTGAAATTTTAATGAGGGGTCATCTTATTTACTACCGTCGTTCTAAGCAAATAAGATGTATAAACATGATAAACATCATCACTTTGCTCCTTTTGATCTCCATCTTCGGGGCTCCATGATCATCATCGTCACCGGCATGACACCATGATCTCCATCATCATGATCTCCATCATCGTGTCTTCGTGAAGTTGTCTCGCCAACTATTACTTCTACTACTATGGCTAACGGTTAGCAATAAAGTAAAGTAATTACATGACGTTTATGTTGACACGCAGGTCATAAATAAATTAAAGACAACTCCTATGGCTCCTGCCGGTTGTCATACTCATCGACATGCAAGTCGTGGTTCCTATTACAAGAACATGATCAATCTCATACATCACATATCATTCATCACATTCTTCTTGGCCATATCACATCACATAGCATACCCTGCAAAAACAAGTTAGACGTCCTCTAATTGTTGTTTACATGTTTTACGTGGCTGCTATGGGTTTCTAGCAAGAACGTTTCTTATCTACGCAAAACCACAACGTGATATGCCAATTGCTATTTACCCTTCATAAGGACCCTTTTCATCGAATCCGTTCCGACTAAAGTGGGAGAGACAGACACCCGCCAGCCACCTTACGCAACTAGTGCATGTCAGTCGGTGGAACCGGTCTCACGTAAGCGTACGTGTAAGGTTGGTCCGGGCCGCTTCATCCCACAATGCTGTCGAAACAAGATTGGACTAGTAACGGTAAGCATATTTAACAAAATCAACGCCCACAACTACTTTGTGTTCTACTCGTGCATAGAATCTACGCAATAGACCTAGCTCATGATGCCACTGTTGGGGAACGTAGCAGAAATTCAAAATTTTCTACGCAACACCAAGATCAATCTATGGAGTAATCTAGCAACGAGGGGAGGAGAGTGCATCTACATACCCTTGTAGATCGCTAAGCGGAAATGTTCAAGTGAACGGGGTTGATGGAGTCGTACTCGTCGTGATCCAAATCACCGATGATCCTAGTGCCGAACGGATGGCACCTCCGCGTTCAACACACGTACAACCCGGGGACGTCTCCTCCTTCTTGATCCAGCAAGGGGAGAGGAGAAGTTGAGGGAGAGCTCCGTCAGCACAACGGCGTGGTGGTAGTGGAGCTCGTGGTTCTCCGGCAGGGCTTCGCCAAGCACCATGGAGGAGGAGGAGAAGGTAGGAGGAGGGAGGGCTGCGCCAGGGAAGAGGTCACGGCTGCCCTCCCACCCCTCCACTATATATAGGGGCAAGGGGAGAGGGGGAGGCGCCCTAGGGTTTCCCCTAGGGGGCGGCGGCTAGGCAGATTGGATCTCCCTAGGGAAAATCCTAGGGAGACTTGCCCCCCAAGCCAAGCAGGTGGAGGCTTGCCTCCCAAGCCAGGTGGAGGCGCCCCACCTCCCCAAGTAACGTGGGAAAGGGTGTGGGGGCGCACCAACCCTTAGTGGGCTGGTTTGCCCCTTCCCCTTTGGCCCATGAGGCCCTCCAACACTTGCCGGGGCTCCCGAAACACCTTTCGGTCATGCTGGCCATAGCCTGGTACCTCCGGAACACGTCCGGACTCCAATACCCTTCGTCCAATATATCGATCTTCACCGCCAGACCATTCCGGAACTCCCCATGACGTCCGGGATCTCATCCGGGCTTCTGAGAATTCCAGCTGATAGGATTTGGGCCAAGATAGAATATCATGCCCGTTGTGCTTTTCCGGTCATCCACATCACCTGCCATGTCACTATCTGAGTATCCATGGAGGACCAATCCTTCCTTTCTCTTTCTATACGTGCAGCCAAGATTTATAGTGCCTTTCACATAGCGCAAGATTTGCTTGACCGCGCTCATGTGCTCGGTTGTCGGATTCTCCATGAACCGACTCACGATCCCGACTGAATAAGCCAAGTCAGGTCGGGTATGCACCAAATATCTTAGGCTGCCCACAACGCTTCGATACATTGTGCTGTCCACCGGCGGATTTGAGCTACGCTTGCTCAATTTGTGACGTTGGTACATTGGAGCTTGTGTCTCATAGCAATCTGTCATGCCACACTTGTCCAATAACTTGACCACATAAGCCGATTGACATAAGGAAATCTCCCCGGAGCTTTGCTTCACTTCGATGCCCAAGTAATAGCTGAGTAATCCCAGATCGCTCATGCTAAACTTCTTCTTCATTTGCGCCTTGAAACGTTCAATTTCTTGCACGCTATCTCCGGTGATAATCAGGTCGTCGACATAAACTCCAACTAGCAGGTTTGATCCTTTGGAGTTCTTTGTATAGACCGCGTGCTCGAGGGGACATCTCTTGAACCCGAGCGAGATCAAACTGCGGTCTAACTTTGCGTTCCAAGCTCTTGGCGCTTGCTTCAGCCCGTAAAGTGCCTTCTTGAGCTTGTAAACTTTCCCTTCTTCGCCTTTCTTCTCGTAGCCGTGGGGTTGTTCCACGTACACTTCTTCTTTGAGGTCGCCATTGAGGAAAGCGGATTTAACATCCATATGATGAACTTTCCAATCCTCTTGTGCTGCCAAAGCTAGGAGCACTCTCACCGTATCGATTCGAGCAACCGGTGCAAACACCTCCTCATAGTCAACTCCCTGACGTTGTACGTAGCCCTTTGCAACGAGTCTTGCCTTGTACTTCACAATGGCACCCTTCGTGTCCTTCTTTAACTTGTAAACCCACTTCAAACCTATTGCCTTTTGGTTCGGAGGTCGGGTTACCAAAGTCCACGTGCCATTGCTCTCGATCGCCTTCATCTCCTCATCCATGGCGTGCATCCAACTTGAACTTTTGCTCGCCTCTACGAAGTTCGCCGGCTCCTCAACTCCGAGTAAACACAAATCAGAGTACTCAAGCGTAACTGGCTTTGCGTACTTGTAGACTTTCTTGAGGGTCTTGTAGCGACGAGGCCCGGAAGAATCCGTTGTGGCTTGCGAAGGAGGCGACACAAATTGTGTCGGCGTCGATGCACTTGAGGAAGACGGTTGAGTCTCGGGCGTGGTAGATGCCGGGTCGTTGGCATCCACGTCGTCGGTGTAGTCGTCGTGACCGTGACCATCATCTTGATTGTCATCGTCACTATGCGCCTCGTTGTCGATATCTCCACCCGTGTCGTGCGCGTCGTTGTCGCTATCACCTTGCGACCCATGCGCGTCGTCGTCGGTGTCGGCACCATGATGATCACTACCATTGTGGTCACCTTGGTTGTGCGTTTTGCCAACCACCTGGACGTCCTCCCCTGCATCATCATCAGTTGGAAATTCAACTGTGAATATGTTCCCATTTGGAGCATCGTCGGTTGTTGCGCTCCAATTCCACGCTTGGTTTTCTTCAAACACGACGTCGCGTGAAATCCGTAGACGCTTGGTTCGTGGATCGTAGAAGCGGTATGCCTTGGTGCCTGTCGGTGTACTAAAGTAGGGGTACCTTAGTACCCCGAACTTGTGCACGGGCAGTAGTAGCGTCCCGCGGCAAGGCTTGCCAGGGGAGCGACAAGAGTCTCCACGGCCCTTTCTGGGCCGGACGAAGGCCAAGTGATCGAGCCTAGAAGACCAGGCCCCGGCAAGAGGAGCTTGCCGGGCCAAGGAGGCGAGGCCCCGGCAAGAGGAGCTTGCCGGGCCAAGGAGGCGAGGTCCGTCAAGAGGAGCTTGCCGGGCCAAGGCGACAAGGCCCCGGCAAGAGGAGCTTGCCGGGACGACTAAGCCGAAGCACCAAGGCCCCGGCGGGAGGAGCTCGCCGGGACGGCCAAGCCAAGGCACCCCAAGAAAAGCCCGCCGCGGCGCGCCGCGCGCCCCGGCAAGGCCTGACGAGCGGCAAGCTTTCAGGTGCGGCAAGACAACCACCGCGGCAAGCCACTTGCCGCGGCAAACCACCACCTCAGGCCTGCGCTCCAGCTCACCTGACCACGCGTCACTCTGGAGCTTCCCCAGAGGCACGTGGCGGGGCGCCGCGCAACCTGAGGCGCGCGGTGGCATGCGACGTTGGCAGAGTCGCCCCAGTGGCAAGCGGAGGCGCCCCCAACGGTCCGCCTCGGTACTGTTCGGGCGATCCAGACGGGCATTTAATGCCTTTGTCCCCCGCCGTCAGAGTTAGGTGCGATAGCACTGTGCGGCCACTGTTCGCACAGTTCCTTGCCATTTTTACCCTCACCTGCGTCGCTACCTGTGGGAAACCCCTTAGCATATAAAAGGAGGCCCATGCACACGTAGGAGGGGGAACCGGAAGGAAAAACCTGGTAGACCCTCGTCTACGTCCAGCTCCGACTTACTGTAGCTTCTTGCGCTCCAGAGCAAGAACTCGAATCAACCAGACAAGCAGCAGTAGGATTTTACGCATCCGTGCGGCCCGAAGCTGGGTAAAATCGTTGTGTGTGTGTCACCTCGATCTGCTCTTTGTGCAACCTCCGCCCCCCGCCGAACCGAAAAGGGGCTCCGTCCCCATAGGTGCTTGTGGAGGCCGATTTTCCCCGACATCTTTGGCGCGCCAGGTAGGGGGTGCGTCGAGGTTGTGTGAACCAGATCCGGCGTCCGCGCGAGCCAGACTCTCATTGTTTGCGCCGGCATGGCGCCGAAGAAGAAAGCTCCGGAGGTGACGGGTCCGTCAGCGTCGAACCCACCGCCCATGGAGCAGACGGGTGGTGGGGAGGACGCCGGCAGAGGAACGGGTGCCGTCGAACCAGTTCTTGGTCCCGCGACGTCCGAGCTCGCCCCGCGCCCCTCTCAGGAGGCGCGAAACCAGCAGCGTCATGGTACCCATGGTACCATACGCTCCCTGGACCCAGACCGTGCTGGTGGGTCCCAAGGCGCTCAGGACCAGCATGCGATCCAGCGTGCCGGAACGAGCGTCGCGCGGCTGCCTGGACCGGGTGCTGCTCCTTCTAACATAGTTAGGAGTTCGATCACATCCCGCTCCTCGCGCCGTTTGCCGCCTCTGGCCGCCACCCCAGCGGAAGCTCTCGCGCGAGCTCAGCTACTCCTAGATTACCCTCCGACGGCGGACAAGCTCGACGACTGGAGGGCAACCATCCAGAGCCTCATCGGTTTCGCCAACAGCGACACTCCGCGGCAGCACAGCGCGTCGCAGCCGCGGCCAATCACCCAGGCGAGAATCGATGGCGCCAAGAATGGCGGGGGTGCGACCACCATGCACTCCCCGCCCCAGAAGCCGCGGTCGCCGACTCGCCGGGCTCACCTCGACAACGACTCCACCGCGTCGTCGAACCCGCGAACTTGCCGCGACCAACGCCAAGTCCTTCACGAAAGAAGGGAAGAAGACGCTCGAACCCGCATCGAGCGCAGAAGAGAGGCGCGGCGTCAATCAGACCAGCGCGTTGAGCCCTCTGGAAACATGCACGCACCGGGGGAACCAGGCGAACTGCCGTATTCGGTAGGCTGCCCCGCGTTCACCCGCGAGCTGCGGCAAGTCCAGTGGCCCAGCACGAAGAACTTCAAGCCCGACGTGCCCGAGAAGTACGGCGGCAAGTCGCACCCGTCGGAGTTCCTCAGCATCTACACCATTGCGGTGCAGGCTGCCGGGGGACGGGACGACAAGATCCTTGCCAACTACTTCCCGCTGGTACTCAAGCCCAACGTCAGATCCTGGCTCATGCACTTGCCGGACGGCTCCATCTCCTCCTGGCCAGATCTATGCCATCAGTTCGTTGGCGCCTTCACGGGCGGCCACAAACCCCATGGCCAGGCAAGCGACCTTCATCTGCTTGTTCAGAAGGAGGGGGAGCCTTTGCGCAAGTTCATCCAGAGGTTCAGCCGTGTGCACTACAACATCCCAGACGTCCACCCCGCCACGGTGATCAGCGCGTTCCACCAGAACATGCGCAACCGCAGGATGCGGGAGGAGATGGCGATGTGCAAAATCAAGGAGGTCAGCGAGCTTTACGCCCTGGCCGACAAGTGTGCACACGCTAAGGAGGGGAGGAAGCTCCCCGGAGAAAGTGTTGGAGAAGGAGAATCCGGCAGTGAAGGTACCGCCCCGGCAAGGAGAGGCCGGCGGCGGAACGACAAAAAGAAGAAAAACCCAGAGGTGCTGGTTGTCGAGAAGTCCGGCAGCGAGGGCTCCGCCAAGAAAGCCCAGGCGGGAGGCCCCGGCAAGGAGGTTGTCGGGTGCGCCAACTGCCGGGCGGTGGCTGCTGCCGATAAGCGGGACGGTACCGACAAGAAGTACTGCAAGATCCACCATACCAGGGGCCACGACCTCCAGAGTTGCAAGCAAGTCGAGCGACTCGTCGAGCTGCAGAAGGCCGAGTACGCACGACGCGACAAGGAGAGAGCCCAAGCAGGCGGCGGGGGATCCGGCACGAAGCGTCCCGGCCCGGGGGAGCGCCGCGGCAAGGACAAGCAGCGGCAAGCAGACAGACCTTCCCGGGGACGCGACAAGGACGAAGACGATGACGACGACGAAGACATGGAAGACCCCGAGACCAGCGAGCAGGAGTTTCAGAAAGCCACTGAGGTCTTGTGTGTGGACGGCGGTGCCTCCCTGCACGCTTCCCACCACCAGCTTAAACGGTGGGTGCGGGAGGTCAATGCAGCGGAGCCACCCGTCGAGTCACGCAGACCCCTGAGATGGTCCAGCACGCCTATCATCTTCAACATTGAGGACCACCCTTATCGCACAACCGCGGTCGGGTGCTTGCCGATGTTGGTTTCCCCAACGGTCCGCAACCTCAAGATCACTAAGATGCTAGTTGACGGCGGGGCCGGCTTGAATCTGATCTCCTCTGCTGTTCTCCGGAGACTCCAAGTTCCCGACAGCGAGCTCGAAGAAACCGGCACATTCCAAGGAATCAACCCGGGAAGGAGCAAGCCGAAGGGAAAGATCACGCTGCCGGTAACATTTGGCAGCGAGCTGAATTTCAGGACTGAGAAGGTCACCTTTGACGTCGCCGCCTTTCCGTTGCCTTACAACGGGATCCTCGGCCGACCAGCGCTCGCCAAGTTCATGGCGGCCTCTCACTACGCGTATAACATGCTCAAGATGCCTGGCCCGATAAGCGTCATTTCTATCCCCGGCGACAAGAAGGATGCCCTTATCTGCGCCGACCAAATATACCGGGACGCAACAGCAGCAACGGCCCGCGGCCCACTTGCCGCTAGAGCTTCCGGGGGAAAGAAGAAGCCCGACAAGTGCTCTGGCGCCCACTCCGGCAAGCGCGCCTCTTCGGAGTGCTGCGCTGCCGTCGAGGACGTGCCATCGAGCCCCGCCGGCAAGAAGACCAAGCCCGGCAAGTGCTCTGGCGCCCACTCCGGCAAGCGCGCCTCTTCGGAATGCTGCGCTGCCGTCGAGGACGTGCCATCGAGCCCCGCCGGCAAGAAGACCAAGCCCGGCAAGTGCTCTAGCGCCCACTCTGGCAAGCGCGCCTCTTCGGAGTGCTGCGCTGCCGTCGAGGACGTGCCATCGAGCCCCGCCGGCAAGAAGACCAAGCCCGGCAAGTGCTCTGGCGCCCACTCCGGCAAGCGCGCCTCCTCGGAGTGCTGCGCTGCCGTCGAGGACGTGCCATCGAGCTCTCCCGGCAAGAAAGCCAAGCCCGGCGAATGCTCTGGCGCCCACTCCGGCAAGCGCGCCTCTTCGGAGCGCTGTGCTGCCATTGAGGACGCACCATCGAGCCCCGCCGGTAAACACAAGAAGACGACGGCTGCTTCACCAGCGACCAAGAAGGTGCCCGCCAAGGAGGACGACACTGGTGGTACCTTCACCATCAGTGCCACTCTCGACCCCAAATAGGAAAGCGCGCTCATTGCTTTCCTGCGGGCGAATGTCGATGTGTTTGCCTGGCAACCATCTGACATCCCCGGCGTTCCCAGGGAAGTGATTGAGCACCACCTTGCCGTCTGTCCTCATGCGCGGCCCGTCAAGCAAAAAGTCAGGAAACAAGCGGTGGAGCGCCAAGAGTTTATCGCGGAGGAGATCAGGAAGTTGGAAGCGGCAGGCCTCGTCAGAGGCGTGCTCCATCCGACGTGGTTGGCCAATCCTGTTGTCGTGCGCAAAGCAAACGGGAAGTGGAGGCTTTGCATCGATTTCACCGATGTCAACAGAGCTTGCCCTAAAGATCCATTTCCCTTGCCGCGCATCGACCAGATTGTTGACTCCACGGCCGGATGTGGCCTGCTTTCATTCCTCGACGCCTACTCCGGGTACCACCAGATTTTCATGACCAAAGAAGATGAAGAGAAGACTGCGTTCATCACTCCATGCGGCACGTACTGTTTTGTGTGGATGCCTTTTGGACTGAAGAACGCAGGCTCGACGTTTGCGAGGGTTGTCCACACTGCTTTCGAGCCACAGATCCACAGAAATGTGGAGGCCTACATGGACGACATTGTGGTCAAGAGCAGAGACAAGGCAACCTTGGTTCAAGACTTGGAAGAGACCTTTGCGAACTTGCGCAAGATCAGCCTCAAGCTCAACCCCGAGAAGTGCGTGTTCGGAGTTCCCTCCGGCAAGCTTCTCGGGTTCTTCGTGTCTCAGCGTGGGATCGAAGCCAACCCCGACAAGATCAAGGCCATCGAGCAGATTGAAGCACCAACGCGTGTCAAGGACGTGCGAAGACTTGCCTGCTGCGTGGCGGCTCTCAGCAGGTTTATTTCCAGGTCTGCGGAACGCGCCCTGCCGTTTTTCAAAATCTTGAAAAAGGCAGGTCCAGTAAAATGGACTCCGGAAGCGGAGGCTGCGCTGCAAGACTTGAAGAAATACCTGTCCTCCACTCCTATACTTGTCGCGCCTAGACCGCAAGAGAAGTTGCTGCTCTACCTAGCGGCAACCAATCAAGTGGTTAGTGCTGCGTTAGTAGCGGAGAGGGAAGCTGATGACGAGCCAGCAACCACGGCAAGCGCGTCCGACGACAAGCAGGGGGCTTCCCCGACAAGCTCTGGCCCCGGCAAAGGCGTATCCGCGCAAGCGCAAGGGGAAGTGCAGAAGAAGAGGATGGTGCAGCGCCCAGTTTACTTCGTCAGTTCCCTCCTGCAGGGGGCTAGGTCGAGGTACTCTGGTGTGCAGAAATTACTCTTCGGCCTCCTCATGGCCTCGAGGAAGCTGCACCATTACTTCCAAGCACACGAGATCACAGTGGTCACTCGCTTTCCGCTTAAGAGGATACTGCAGAATCCCGAAGCAACAGGCAGGATTGTCGAGTGGGCACTAGAACTGTCAAGCTTTGGCCTCAAGTTCGAGAGCACATCGACCATCCAGAGTAGAGCATTGGCAGAATTCATAGCAGAGTGGACGCCGACACCGGACGAAGAAATTCCTGAGACGAGCATCCCCGGCAAGGAAGCAACCAAAGAGTGGCTGATGTACTTTGATGGTGCCTTTTCGCTGGAAGGCGCCGGTGCCGGCGTGCTACTCATCGCGCCCACCGGAGAGCACCTCAAGTACATCGTCCAGATGCACTTTCCCAAGGAGCAAGCAACCAACAATACGGCAGAGTATGAAGGTTTGCTCGCCGGTCTCAGGATCACGGCGGAACTTGGGATCAAGAAGCTCATTGTCAGGGGTGACTCGCAGCTCGTCGTCCGCCAAGTGAACAAGGATTACCAGTGCCCGTTGATGGAGGCTTACGTTGATGAAGTGAGGAAGCTGGAAGAGCGCTTTGATGGCCTGCAAATGGAATACGTTCCAAGAGCAGAGAACGACATCGCCGACGGCCTGTCAAAATGCGCCGCACTAAAGCTACCTGTGGAACCAGGGACTTTTGTGCTCAAGCTGACTCAGCCATCCGTGACACCATCGACTGGGCCAAGCAAGAAGGGAAAATCGGTCTCCGGTGACTATCTCCCGGCAGAGCTTCCCGAAGCCGCCACCAAGGGAGTCCCCAAGATCGACGCCAAGAGTGCTGAGGAGCTGCCCGCTCCGGCAAGCCCCAGGGTTTGTCCCGACGAAGCAGGCGCTCCCGGCAAGCCATGCCCCGGCAAGCTTGCCGGGGAACGTCAAGCTCCGGCTGAGCCCCAAGTCCTCGCCGTAGAAGCTGATGTTCCCGCAGCCGCCGACATGCCTTTAGTCCTCGTCGTCGAGCCACAGGCTCCAACGTGGGCACAGTAGATCGTCCGTTTCCTCCAGACAGGAGAACTTCCCGAAGAACAAGAAGAAGCGGAAAGAGTAGCCCGGCAGTCCAGTATGTATCAGTTCGTCGACGGCGCACTGTACAGAAGAGGACACAATGGGGTGAAATTGAAGTGCATTCACCGGGAAGACGGACAGGAGCTGTTGGCGGAGATACACGGAGGCATATGTGGACACCACATTGGCGCCAGAGCACTTGCCGGCAAAGCGTTCCGGCAAGGTTTCTTCTGGCCAACAGCCCTCCAGGATGCAACTGCACAAGTAACCAAGTGTGAAGCGTGCCAGTTCCATTCCAAGAAGATACACCAGCCAGCTCAAGCTCTCCAGACGATCCCTTTGTCCTGGCCCTTCTCGGTCTGGGGGCTCGATACCCTCGGCCCCTTCCCCCGAGCCGTCGGGGGCTTTGAGTACTTGTTCGTTGCCATCGACAAGTTCACAAAGTGGCCAGAAGTGGAACCGGTGAGGAAGGTGACAGCCCAGTCCGCGATCAAATTCTTCAGGTCGATTGTTTGTCGCTTCGGGGTCCCCAACAGGATCATCACCGACAACGGTACGCAGTTCACAAGCCACACTTTCATGCAGTACACCCAAGACCTCGGCACCAAGGTCTGCTTCGCTTCTGTTGCTCATCCCCGGAGCAACGGTCAAGCGGAAAGGGCCAACGCCGAGGTACTGCGCGGGCTCAAGACCAGAAGTTTTGACAGGCTGCTCAAGCGCGGACGGAACTGGATCGAGGAGCTGCCGGCGGTTCTTTGGTCGGTCAGAACGACGCCAAATCGAGCCACCGGCCAGACACCATTTGCTCTAGTCTATGGAGCAGAAGCAGTTACCCCCACGGAACTCGTATACGGGTCACCTCGAGTGCTCGCTTATGATGAGCTTGAGCAAGAGCAGTCGCGTGAAGATGACGCACTGCTCCTCGAGGAGGATCGTCTCCAGGCTGCTGTGCGATCCGCTCGCTACCAGCAAGCTCTGCGTCGCTATCATAGCCGCAAAGTTAAAGCCAGGAGCCTCGAGGAAGGCGACCTTGTTCTTCGGCGCGTTCAGTCGGCCAAGATACACAACAAGTTGACACCGAAGTGGGAAGGCCCTTACCGGGTGAAACGAGTCACGAGGCCCGGCGCCGTCCGCCTCGAGACCGAAGATGGTACTCCGGTGAGCAATTCCTGGAACATTGAGCATCTTCGCAAGTTTTACCCGTAAGGCGCGGTTGTCGGACCCCGTCCGGCAACCAACTCTTTGTACAAAGTCTTGCCGCAGTTGCATGTAATCCTTTGTACAAAGCCAGGCGCAGACCCTGGCAGCAGATAATGAAGCGCTGGCGCCCCCAAGTTTTAGCATGCATGCTGAGTCGAGTCTCGTCCTTGGTTAGGGTTGGTAGTGCCTAACAGTCGCTAACCCCTAACTTAGAGGTCGAGTCCGCGTCTTTTTCCCGTCCTTCCCCTTTGGCTCGCAGGAATTGCATACCCTTGCCGAGCCTCTCAAGGACGAAGAAGGGGAGAAGGGCGAGCCAGCACCCGCGCCCCGGCAAGCCAGAGTTGCCGGGGGTTGCAACCTCAGATAAGTCTTTACATCCCTTATCATGCATTCTCTCGTGAGCTGCGGAATGCGAAAACCTTGCTTCCTCCTAAAAGCTGCCGTGCTCTCTTAAGCGACAAACCCCGGAGCGCGTTCCCGGGGCCCGCTTCTGATAGTAGCCACGGCGGCAAGAGGAGGAAGCGAAGGGCCAGAACCCGCCTTCTCCCTGCCTCCGCCAAGAGCGTGAGGAGGGCCAAGGGGCGCGGGGAGACGGCAGGGTCCGTTGCCGGGCGGGGAAGTGTCTATCTTAACGATGCAAAGGGTTCGCTCCTTGCCGCGGGATGTACCTGCGAGACAAATGGTTCGGCAAACACTCCCTTTTCATTAAAAACATTCCACTCAGGTACAGCTCAGAGAGAATGAAAAACATGAAAGATGGGATTACAAGATTTAAACACAATTAAGGCCCGAGGGCTTACAAGATAAAAAGAGATAAGGTGCCCGTGATCCCTTTCTTGTCTCTCTCCTCAGGAGGTAGGGCAAGGAGGCGAGAAGGGCAAAAGGGGCGCCTAGACGAGCTACGGGTGGCAGAAGACGCCAAGAGAGCATCCGGGGCTCCGCCCGGGGGCTCCGAAGGCCGGATGGAGACGGCGACGTCGGAAGCGAAGCTTGAAAAGGAGGCTGCGGGACGTCAACACGCTGTCGAGGGCATCTAGCCCTCGTACTCCGAGTTGACGGCCTTGCCGCCGGCCTCTTCCGCAGCCTCGCCACTCCGGCCGCCCGAGAAGACGAAGCCCCGGCAAGAGGAGCTTGCCGGGCCGGAGAGAAGACCCCGGTGGTCGTCGCCGCGAGCAGGGGTGGTGACGGCGTCTGGGGCGAAGCTGGAAGACGAGGTAGCGGCCTTGCCGCCCGCCCTCTTCCTCTTCCGCAGCCTCCCTACGCCAGCCGCCCAAGGAGACGACCCCGGGGAGTTCACGGCGCCAGCGACGCGGACGATGGGGGTCGCCGGTGCCACGCGGAGCTGCGACCGACACCTAGTCGGACCCGTCATCCCGGCGACCGCTCCCCTCGTCGTCGCTGTCGCTCCCCTCCTCGACACTCTCGCTCGAGGAGGAGCCTTCGCTGTCGGAGGAGCTATCCACGCAGCACCGGGCCCGGGTGCCGAGGTCCCCGAAGACCTTGACGGAGAGGAGATCACCCTCCATCAGCTTAAAATGGAGGGTGAACCCCTCCATCAAGCTGTGGATCCGGGCGAACGACTTCCACCCTCGGCCAAGATACATCACGTCGGGGGCTCGGGATTCGACGTGGACTCGCGTACCACTGATCCCGCAGCCCCTCATGCGCAGTCTCAGCGTCTCGTGTTGCTCCGCTTCCAGGACGTCCATGAAGGGAGCCGGGAGGCGGAGGCGACGGCGAGGCACCCGGCGCAGCCTGATGATGAACTCGCAGGGGTCGTCCCCGAGATGAACCACCGGGAGAAATGGAGCCGCCGACGGAGGCGAGGCCGGCGCGCCGTCCCGCCCGCCTCGAGCGCCTCGGCCCCGTCCACGGCCTCGTCCACGACCTCGCCCCCTCCCCCTTCCCCTTACGGTTGGCTCCGTCACCACGGGTGCAAGGGGAGGAGGGGCGCGCTGCCTGGCGGCAACCCTTGCCGCCACCGAAGAAGGACCAGGGTTCCCTTTCTCCATGACAGCTGGGGAGAGGGGACCAGGGATCTAAGAGAAGAAAGAAGGAAGGAGTGCGGACCCTCATCACCCCCTTCCGCTCCTTATAAAGGGGCGGAGTGGGGGCTCGGCCGCCCCGCCCAACCAATCAAAGCAGAGGAAGGGCAGGCGACGGGGCCGACCCTCTACTTCGACCCGCGTCGGCCCGGTTTCCTGCCTCCACCACCGCAACCCCAAGCGCATGGAGGATACGTGGCGGGCGAGCAGGGCCGAGGCGACAGATGAGGCGACTTATCCCCACCCCGTGATCGTGGGGGCGGGCGCCCCGAAAGCCGCGCCTCGACCCCGTTCGTTCACCAAGCCGCGCCTCCACGTCTCCCCCCCCCACTTGAAAGTGGGGGCGGACGTTTCGCCTTTCCAAATAAAGGAATCGTGCCCGACGTGACGCATGCCTGCGGGCCTCAAGCCCCGCGCACGCCACCCACGTCACGCACGCCTTGCACGCCTCGCCCCCCACGACGCCGCGATAAGCGCGCGCCACTTGGGGAGGGCGCGACGGGCACGGAGTTAAGGAGCAGCGCAACCCAGGCCACGCGTGCCCGTGCACTGTTAGGGCCTGGCCCAACAACGCTCGGCACCGTGTATGGCCCAGACCCGGGGGCTCCTGTCGGTGTACTAAAGTAGGGGTACCTTAGTACCCCGAACTTGTGCACGGGCAGTAGTAGCGTCCCGCGGCAAGGCTTGCCAGGGGAGCGACAAGAGTCTCCACGGCCCTTTCTGGGCCGGACGAAGGCCAAGTGATCGAGCCTAGAAGACCAGACCCCGGCAAGAGGAGCTTGCTGGGCCAAGGAGGCGAGGCCCCGGCAAGAGGAGCTTGCCGGGCCAAGGAGGCGAGGTCCGGCAAGAGGAGCTTGCCGGGCCAAGGCGACAAGGCCCCGGCAAGAGGAGCTTGTCGGGACGACTAAGCCGAAGCACCAAGGCCCCGGCGGGAGGAGCTCGCCGGGACGGCCAAGCCAAGGCACCCCAAGAAAAGCCCGCCGCGGCGCGCCGCGCGCCCCGTCAAGGCCTGACGAGCGGCAAGCTTTCAGGTGCGGCAAGACAACCACCGCGGCAAGCCACTTGCCGCGGCAAACCACCACCTCAGGCCTGCGCTCCAGCTCACCTGACCACGCGTCTCTCTGGAGCTTCCCCAGAGGCACGTGGCGGGGCGCCGCGCAACCTGAGGCGCGCGGTGGCATGCGACGTTGGCAGAGTCGCCCCCGTGGCAAGCGGAGGCGCCCCCAACGGTCCGCCTCGGTACTGTTCGGGCGATCCAGACGGGCATTTAATGCCTTTGTCCCCCGCCGTCAGAGTTAGGTGCGATAGCACTGTGCGGCCACTGTTCGCACAGTTCCTTGCCATTTTTACCCTCACCTGTGTCGCTACCTGTGGGAAACCCCTTAGCATATAAAAGGAGGCCCATGCGCACGTAGGGGGGGGGACCGGAAGGAAAAACCTGGTAGACCCTCGTCTACGTCCAGCTCCGACTTACTGTAGCTTCTTGCGCTCCAGAGCAAGAACTCGAATCAACCAGACAAGCAGCAGTAGGGTTTTACGCATCCGTGCGGCCCGAAGCTGGGTAAAATCGTTGTGTGTGTGTCGCCTCGATCTGCTCTTTGTGCAACCTCCGCCCCCCGCCGAACCGAAAAGGGGCTCCGTCCCCATAGGTGCTCGTGGAGGCCGATTTCCCCCGACAGTGCCGGAACTCCTCTCGTATCCGATGAACACCATCTTGGTGCTGCGATCGGCAAGCTTTGAGAGATGCGGCTCCGCCGTCTTCACATGCGCCACGCGCCCAAATGTCCGTAGATGAGACACATTCGGCTTCCGTCCGTAAATTTCTTCATACGGAGTCTTGCCAATCACCGCCTTCGTTGGAGCCCGGTTGAGAAGATAGACCGCTGTCGAGACAGCTTCTCCCCAAAAAGTCCCCAGCAAGTTCTTGCTCTTGAGTAAACTTCTCGCCATGTCAACGACGGTTCGATTGCGCCTTTCAACAACCCCGTTCTGCTGCGGCGTATAAGGTGCCGTGAGGAACCTCTTTATGCCAATCTTCTCGCAGTAGTCGTTGAACTCGTTCGACGTAAACTCTCCGTCGCGATCTGTCCGTAGAGCGCGAACCTTCAGCTTGTGTTCCATCTCCGTTGCAGCCTTCAGCTTCTTGAACGCTTCAAATGCCTCATCTTTAGACCGTAGGAGAACGACCCACATATATCTCGAGTAGTCATCCACCACTAGGAAGAAATACTTCTTTCCTCCGTGAGTTGCTGGGGTGATAGGGCCACATAGATCACCATGGAGCAGCTCGAGTGCATCACTTGCACGATAGGTAGACTGAGCAGGGAATGGCCTGCGGTGCTGTTTTCCAACCAAAGACCCGTCACATACTCGATCAACATGGTCAATAAACGGCATCCCAGATACCATCTCCATCTTCGACATCTTCTTCAAGGCGTAGAAGTTGACGTGTCCAAATCTAACATGCCATAACCATGAATCATCATTACTCTTGGCGAGCCAACACTCCGGTTGAGATTGATCAAGGTTGAGGATATAGAGCCTGTTCCGTGTGCGATTAACACGGGCTAGCACGTTTCGGAGGTTGTCGAAGATCGTCATCACTCCGTTCTCAATATCCACCTTGCATCCATTCTCGTCAAGTTTCCCGACAGAGATGATGTTGTTGCGAAGCCGTGGGATGCAGTACACTCCGGTGAGTATGCGATGTTCTCCTGTGAGACCCTCGAAGAGAACAGAACCTTGTTCACAAATCTCCACATTTGAACCATCACCGAACTTGATCGAGCCTTGAACATCATATTCTAGCTCGAGGAACTTCTCCTTGCACCCCGTCATATGGTTACTGGCACCCGTGTCGAGATACCACGACACGTTCTGGCTCCCGGATAACTTTGGTGTTACCTTTTTCTCATGAAGTAGCACCTTCCGGTTCGGTTTCACAACCGCTGTTTGGACGAGATCACAAACTTCGGCCATCAGAAGACCTGGACGTTCGTCTTCCTGCTTCGCCAAATTTGCCTTGATCTCCCGCTTGTTAGGCTCCGGACAATCCTTCGCAAAGTGACCCATCTCGTTGCAGTTATAGCACTTGACCTCGGACATATCCAAGTTCCGTGGCTTCCGCTCTTTAGATCGGTCCGCCTTACCACGACTTTGTGGCTTGCCTTTTCCTTTGCCTTTTCCGGTTTGTCCGCCACGCTTCGCCTTGCTTGAGCCTTCACCACCGTCACGCCTTCCTTTGCTACTTGGGGCCTCCCAATCTGCGCGCGAGTACATGAGTTGGTCGCTACCTCCTCCTTTGCCCTTCCGACAACCACGAGCATTCTCTTCCCACGTCCGCAAGCGTCCGATCGCCTCCTTTATGGTCATGTCGTCAATGTCGTAAAGCTGCTCGAGCGTGCCGATGATGTACGTGAATTTATCAGTTACCGAACTGAAAAACTTCTCCACAATCTTGGTCTCGTCGAGCTTTGCACCAAGTGCGCGGATCTCTCCCACCAAAGTAGTCAGACGCATGGCATAGTCGTTCACCGATTCAGTTTCCTCCATCTGCAACTTGTGAAATTGGTGCTTCAGCACTTGTGCCCGAGCCTTCGTGACGCGATCTTCTCCGATCCTCATCTCTTTGAGTGCGTTCCACGCCTCTCTTGCTGTCTCGAACTCCGCCAATGTCATCAGCATGGAATCTGGCACAGACTGGGCTATGGCGGCCATGGCACCTTCGTCGCACTCCTCGTCGACATCGTCGTCCGTGATGGCCTCCCACACTCAAAGGGTTCGGAGAATGATCTTCATCTTCACCGCCCACACGCCGTAGTTGGCGTCGGTGAGCATCGGGTACTGGATGGGGATGTTGCGATGCGCCAGTACGTTGGCGCCGCCCGTTCCGCCACCACTAGTCGCTGACTTGCCGCCCTTCTTCACCTTGTCGCCGTTCTTGTTCGCCTTGGAACCGCCGTTGCCGGACTTGACCGACTCAGCGTCGCTGTCCCCCATCGTAGATCGTCGAGGCTCTAGATACCAATTGTTGGCTTTTAATCACTAGACCAAATTGCCCAGGAGCTACACAAAATACGTGCAAAGCTAGCTAGCTATCAAGCAAGCAGCTTGATCGATCTGGCCGTGCGTGCGTACACGAGGCTGGCTTGTACGTACGTGTGTAGCCGGCGACTCTCTATACGTGAACACTAAACCGACTAGTATTAGGACTCTTTGGACTACTACGTGACCATACCTAATACTACAACTAGATTAACTCTTACAGGGCTGCCATCTTGACTCTGATCAACGGGGTCGTCCCGGTCCCTGGTGACGACGAGCGCAGTCCGGTGCTGTGCCCGAGCACTCGTGGAGGCATTGCCACGGCTGCCGTCTACGCCCTGGAGCGGTTCGGCGGAGTGCACGCATCTTTCGCCGAGTTCGTCTGGGGTGTGCTGCTCCATCTCGTGTCGGATTCTTTGGCTGGCTTCTTGTCCAACGAAAGGTGCACACGAGAGATGTCCTTCGCAAGACCATCGTGACGGGGGAGGAGGCCGCATGTCCTATCTGTGGGTGTGCGCTGGAGACGGCTGATCATATGATCTTTGCCTGCCCGCTTGCCCGCTCGTTCTGGCGGTCGGTTGGGATCGACGTGGTCGGGCGCGGCTATAATGTTGGGGCTCTCCAAGACCTTGACGTCCGGGGCGTCGCCGGCGAAACTGCAAGCGCCTCCTTCGTCCTGTTGTGCTGTTGGCAGCTTTGGAAGCACATAAATGATGTGGTCTTCCGGAGTGCGGAGCCCTCCCTCACCCGTTTGCTCAGCTGCTGTAGGGAGGACGCGGTCTTGTGGAGAGGCCGTCTGAAGATTGCTGATCGGCCGTGCATAGATAGGTGGCTGTGGGCGTTTGCGCGCTCAGGCTAGTCTAAATGTGGGCTGATGGGAAGGCTTGAACTCCCCCATGGCGTGTGCTGCGCGCGTAGGGGGTGCTATTTCCTTCTCTCCATGTGTAAAACTCTTGTCCCCCCAGGGGTGTGAATCAATAAAGCAAAAGAAAAATTCAGGGGGAGGGCGGTGACCTTCAAAAAAAAAAAAAAATCCCATCCATTTACAGGTTCCTGGGGGTGGCTCCAGGTATTAAGAAATCTGGTTCCTTTTGCTCGTATGTGTCCGTCTCTCTTGGGACGCAGAGATAGCATAAACATGGAGCCAGGTTACAAGCTAGTTGCAGTGTTTGAATTGTCAATATAAAATCATTCAAATGGGATGTATCATGGATACACAGGTATTGTCAATATACTCTGTGCTTGAGCTACAACTCCGTAAAATTTTGTTTCACGTAGAATCCTAATTCTATCCTTCAAATTCAACATCTATAATTTTTTAATTTGATCAAATACAATTTAGATTAGCCAGTTTTTTTGTACCGACTTTAAATACAGTTATTTTCCCTTCTAATCTTCCAACCTTTATGTACACGCAGCTAACTCCAGCTTCGATGTCATGCACCCAAATTCGGAGTTCGAATGCTTGATTCCTCTTAGCAAATTACTGAAATCATCTGATTTTATGGATGATGATTGCTGTGTCTTTGGTGTGGAGATACTACAAATTGATGTCTTCTCCCCCGAAGGGAAAGCTATTGCGAAGGATACCACAGTTCAGAGCCTCTTCATCCAGAAGAATAGATTCATCGAGCAGACCTACACCGTGACCATAAAGGACTTTCTTCAATTGAATTCAAAGGATCGCATCTGTTCGCCTACATTTGAATTGGGAGGACATAAGTGGTAGTGACCTGTTTCGGTATCCTTTGACTTAACATATATCAAATGAGAGTACTAATTTCATACTGCTCAGAAGCATTTAGGATACATTTTATTTTGCCAAGGGCAAGGGGGTTTATCTTTATGGACTAGTAGATGTTTGTGCACTTTTGTCAAGTAGTGATTTTAGTTATGCCAACTGAATTTTTTTAGGTGACCACTAAGCATGGAAAGGGTTGGATAACTCTACTCCCCTTTTACCCATGAGTGTTAACTTATCAAACCATCAAAATATAATTTCACTGTCATTTGACATGTTTGCCAGCAGCATATTTACCTGTAGCTTTACATGTTCTTCCGATTTCTTTCAGTTGAGATTTCTTAAGGATTGAACTCGTATATTGCATGTTATCCCCAGGTACGTCGGCATGTATCCACGTGGTGAACAGGGCAGCACTGGCTGGCTCTCCGTGTACCTGTACCTGGACGCCGTGGACGACGATTTCCCCTGCAAATCCGGGCTGGCTGTTGAACTGGCTCTGTCCGTCGTAGACCAGAAGTACGGGTTGAACCACATCCGCAGACGCATAGGTTGATTCAATTGTCTCGCCTTGCTATCCCTTTGTTTGTTCTGCGTTGATCTTGACTGATTATATATCTATGAATCTTGCCGTATTTGCAGGACTCGTGGTGTTTCCGCGTGACTGTCAACATCGATGGGGTTTTTCCAAATTTTGCCCGCTCAGCATGATCATGGACAGGTCCAAAGGCTACCTCGTGGAATCGAGCTGCGCTATCGAGGTGGGATGGCCCTCGTTGGATTGTCGAATTAGTGATGGCTGGTATCTAAGAACTCGTGATGATCGTACGGTAACGATGATCGACAAAGTGAACACCATGGGTTGAGATAATGATAGATATGGTGGGGGTGATTTTTTGGAAATAGTTGTTCAGTATGCCTGGATGCTGGCTGCAACAGTCGGCTTGCCCTTGCTAGATTCTTAGTTTCTGTTTAACTCTGCTTCTCTGCCAAAATTACGAGATTATCATGAACTCTACAGACACATCAGATGCAAAAGTCATATGCAATAATCCAAATTCCAGCTCAGAGGCGACCCAGTAATAAACTCAGAAAAGAGTAGACGATCACAAGTAAAGTCAACGTTCTGATTCATCACCGTCATGACAGCAAGCTGATCCACAGCCCGATCGCAGCGAGGCCGGCAATCCTCGCCAAGTCCGGCAACGCCAGGCGGTATCCGCACGCGCCGGAGTTTGGAGGTGGCGGCATGGCAGTCGGGAAGGCCGGCGGGGGAGGGGGTGACGGCGGAGGAGGAGGCGGCGCGCCCACGGCGACGGAGAACTTCATGCCGCCGAGGCAGTGGCCGGTGATGTTGCAGATAAAGTAGTAGTCGCCCGTCGCGGCGAGGTCGACGACGTCGCGGCCCGACGCCCACTTGCGCACCGTCTGCCCCGCCGTCGGCTCGCACGTCTGGAACGCGTCCCGCGTCACCCGGTACACGTCGTGCTGCCGCGGCACGTAGTTGAACGCTGCACCGGCCAGCGGGCCATCGCGCGGCAGCGAGCTTCAGGACCACTGAAAGATATATCTTCTGCTGGGAACTAACGGAAATTGTTCATACCGAGCGTGTCGCCGGTGGTGAAGTTGTACTTCTGCGACCAGGCCAGGTAGTTGGGGCCGATGGTCCACCCGTCGGAGTCGCCGACGGTGTACTCCGTCGCGACAGCGTGGCGTGGGCCTGCCATGGCCGCCGTCGCAAGGAGAAGCATTAGGATGCCGGTGGACGCCATGATTGGTAGGGGAGCCTAGCTAAGGGGTGTGTGTGTGCGTATGAGGGGACGACGACTTTGGACTTTTTCAGTAGAAGATGTTTTTGCACAAGTTAGGTGGTGTTCTTTCATTTCATCACGCGCCTCTGTCTATGTTTCCCGGGGTTGTTGCAAGTTGCCATGGTCGTTGTCGCTCACTGGCTGACGTGTCTGGCACAATTAAGCTTAATTTTGACATCAATGGGAATGCCAAAATTTTCATTTTTGTATCACGTGTAATTTTCAAAATTTCATATGAAAATTTGTGACAACATAGAATGATATGTTGTGTCATTGCACTATTTTTCAAAAAAAAAATCGAACAATTTTTAATGTGCAATCGGGGTTCAGTGCATCAGTAGCACCAATTACCCAGGTGGCCAGATGCACCAGATGCGCTCTCAAGAGATGCCAATTGAAAACACATAACTTAACGGGAAACCATTTGCCAAACTAGCAAGCCTGGCACCACCGTTGAAGAGAATGAAAGGGCAGACTCAGGACTCACAAAACCGCGAGATCATACGCTCACTGCATCAGCCAAAATGCTAACGACCACCCGTCGCCCGCGCAACACGAAGCTACCGCCATCAAAGCTGCTGCAGTTTCAGGGCCGATGACCCAACTTCCGACCCTCTGCTACGCCCTGTGTAGTCCACCAATACCACCTTCTGGGCCGCTACGTGACATATCACTGCTCATCCTCAAGATGCAACGCCGCACAACCCACTGCCGCACTAGCAACACATAATTGCCAACCAAGCCACATGGAGCCATTGCCCTTCCTCTTAGAGCCGCTACCCGCCATTGTTCCAAGGTAGCCGTCTCGACGCACAAACATCAATAAACCGGGCCGCCGACCTTAATTCCACCATCCTCTTGGGGAGCCACAAATAACTGAATCTTGGCTCTCCAATGTGATGACTTCGAAGGAAGATGCGATTTAACCACCACCATCGTTCGTTCGAAGAACCTGGAGCTAAGGATTTCTCTTGGAAATCTCACCCACCATTTGATGGTAGGAGGCTCCACGACTACGCCTCCAAGGAGAAATATGACACTAGGGCGCGCGTGGAGCTCCTTCGCACCACTACTAGGGAAAACCTTATACACAGAATCTTAGCAGCAGCGCGGTCTAAAAACAGGCGCTGCTGCTAATTAGTAGCAGCGAGCTTTAGAAAAGAGCGCTGCTAATGACCGAGTAGCAGTAGCGCTCTAGGTGAAAAGAGCGCTACTACTATAATTGCCACGGTGTTGCCTCCAGGCTAGATATAGTAGTAGCGCCCTTCCCGTGGACGCGCTACTGCTAAAGAACTTAGTAGCAGCGGTTTTCCCTAAAACGCGTTGTAGATACTTTAGCTACAACGCGTTTTCTGTATGTGCGCTACTGCTAGTTCGAGTTAACCACCCCCCCCCCCCCCCGCATCACAATTTCGCTAAGTCCTCTTTCTCCCCCACCGGCCTGTTCCTACTCCCCCGCCCTAGCCCGAGCTCTTGCCCTCACCGCCGCCGCCGCCTGCCCGCCCTCAACCTCACCGCCGCCGCTCTCGACGCACACTGTCGCCGCCCTCGACCTCACCGCCGCCGCCCTCGACCGAGCCCGCCGCCCAGGACCGCCGCCCTCGACCGAGCCCGCCGCCCCTCCGTCGCCGAGAACCTCCCCGCCACCCTCTCTCCCTCTGTAAGCCCCCCACCCCTCCCCCACCCCCTCTCTCTTTGCTTAGTTAGTAGATGATTTTAGTAGTAGTAGATGTTAATTTAGGGTTCATAGATAATGATTTTTAGAAGTAGTGGATATTAATTACTAGCAGTGATGGTAAACTAGTTGTATAATTAGCAGTAGTACATGTTAATTAGTAGTAGATGTAGTAGTTAGATGTTAATTAATAGTAGTAGATGTGCTAGTTTCTTTCTATTTATAGTAAGTTTATATTTAGTAAGAACTAGTTGAATTAATAGAACTAGTTTAGTTTTAGTTGAACTAGTTAAGTTTTAGTTGAACTAGTATAGTAAGTAAATTAATAACTAGTATAGTAAGTAAATTAATAACTAGTATAGTAAAAACTAGTTGAATTAATAGAACTAGTTGAACATGCCATATTTGTTGTTATTTTTTAGTTTAAGCAATTATTTCATGTTTTGGTTACACCTCCGAGTGTCCTATGTTTTGCCGGAGTGTTGATTAATTTCCGTTCCGGCAAATTTCAGGCGCTCGATATGTCCTTTTTTAGCAAAGGTCATGCCGGATTTTTCCATGAATTCTGACATGACTTGTGCTAGAATATGTACAAGTTTAATCTTTGAATTATAAACGTAGGAAATGTCGTACTCGGACGACGACAGGCTCCCGGGGGAGTGCAGCTGGTGCCACGATGATCGAGGTATGTGCGACAGGTTCGCTGAGCTGGATGGAGATCGGCGCTTCAGCATTAAGCTCGAGGAGACCTTCGATGTTGAAACGGTACGCAACAACGACAAGTGTTTTTTTTCGTAATTAAGCATGACTTCAACTATTTCAACGTCTAATTTTCATCTTTTACAATTCGACTAGCTTATCCCATACCATGCAAGACGCTATGTGTTGGAGAGGATGGGTTTTGAAGACCATGAAAATTATGAAACAAAGAAAATACACCTAAGGACCCATCATGATATCGATTTTGAAGTAAATCTGTACAATTCTCAGAGTGTAACCCATTTTGGTTGCCAAAATTGGGAAGCACTTTGCAAAATGTATGGTTTTTATGAGGGTATGATGGTCATCATGGATCTTGGTGATCCTGACATCGACTAAGACAATATGGACATTTGGGTCCTTGTTGATACACTTTCGATTCTACCGCAATGTGAGTTTCTCAAACATAGTTACTAACTAATTTATATTGTTTATTTCAAAATAGTTGACAGCTTATTTGCATTGACAGCTTATTTTGAATCTTCAAAGAGTGTGCAGAAGATGGTAGACAAAACCCACTACACTGAGGGCTCCGAATTAACTTATAAGGAGAAAAATCATCTGATTGCCTATTGTACTTTTTTTGAGAATTACAATACCTATTATCGAACTCCTCCAAATTATGGTGAATACGTGCCACTAGTGCACGTGTTGAACCACAATAACTTCTATGGAGATACCCTGGTAAGATATTTTACTATTACGACATCCTTGCATCTTTTGCATACTTCTAAAACTATTACATCATTGCTAACTACGAAGTTATTACTTTGTTTTTCAACAGGAAATGCCGATGGATTGTGTGCCTCATCTGATGTATCAGAATGGTCGCCTTGCAGTTATGAACCTACAGCCAGGTCATCCTACGGATCTCACATGTGCATATCGAATTTCTGAAACCGGTGAACACATGCTAATCAAAGAGTGGAAAAAATGTTTGGACATTCGTAAGGAGGTTCTTGGAAGCAACATTAAGCGAAAGGCAAGAATTGGAGACAGGATAATCTGCATTCTCCATAATGGAGAGCCAGGGGCTATCTTGTTTTTTGCTATTTTACCTTAGAAAATATAGTAGGTCCTAAGAGAATGTAGTAGGTCCTATGAGGTACAATATGTTTATTATGTGATACAATGTGTTAGAGTTGAAGATGTGAGGAGTGCTTGTGATTACGACTAGTGACCAATGATATGATGATGATGATGATATATAAGTTGTTAATGATATGATGATGATGATATTTATTATATCATTGGGTGAAAGAACCGCGGATTAGTTTTAAATGGATGGATCCAAAGTGACCATTGGTTACTTTGGATCCATGCACTTGAAACTAATCCAAGGTTCTTTCACCTAGTGATTTAATAACTCATTATGATATAAAAGCAATCTCTAAATTGCTACTGTATGAAAAATTGTATACAGGTATATGAATACAACCTAAAATTCAAGAGAAATGGAATAGGGAATGATAGTAGTAGCGATTGTTTTCGAAAGCGCTACTAGTAATTAGCAGTAGCGCTAGACTAGGCAAGCGCTACTACTAAGTAGATATAGCAGTAGCGAGTTCCTGTAGGCGCTACTGCTAAGCATTAGCTGTAGCGCCTTATCAGTAGCGTGCCTACCTGCGCTATTGAGAGGCCCAAAACCATCGCTGCTGCTAGGCTTTTCCCTAGTAGTGCACAACCAAGAATGAAGGGGATACATGAACATATATGAGGATATCAAGGGTTTAAGAGACTCTTGGTGGGGTGGTAGATTCGTAGGGTGACTGTACACACTAGGATTTAAATACTGGTGTGCATGTGTGTGTGCTTGTTATCAAAAGAAAAACACTAGTTTCTGTGGAAAAAAATACATAAAGAGAAAGAAAAGGAAAGGTACTTTTACTTCTTTTTGAAGTAAATGTCAAATTTTATGTATTTTTTCGTGAAAAAAGAGCTTCGAAATAAGCTCTCACCTTTTTTAGGTGGTCATCAAATAAATTGACTCGTTAATTCGTCCTCTTTCACTCAATTTTTTTTTGTCCTCCTTCCAAAAAAAAAGACTCATTAATTCGCCCTGTATTTTTAAAGGGGAAAATTAGTAGCCGGGCCATACGAAGCAAGCTACTTGGGCTGGCAGTATTTCTTTTTTGAACAACGGCAGTGTTTGTTTTTATTACCAAAGCATAACGCCCTTGGGCCACGGTCTAGCTGGATGCACCGTGTTGCCACAGTTTCCATTTTGATGTTTATTTTTTGAGCTATTTCATTTTTTTTCCTTTCTGACGGGGAACCCGTGATGGGGAACCACTGCCTTCAAACTCTTTTTTTTTTTTAGGGTAACCACTGCCTTCAAACTCACAACCTCTAAGTTCGATGGGAAGGGCACCAACCACTCGGCAATCCCACCCTGTTGTGAAACACTTCGATTTTTTTCCTTTTATTTCTTCCCATAGTCGTGGGTTTTTTTCTGGAAGTTTTGATTTTTCTTTTTTTTCTTAAATGCGCGGATTCTTAAGAAATTCACGAACTTTTTCTTCAAAATCGATGAAACTTTTTGCCAAAGTACATGAACTTTCATTCAAATTCATGAGTATTTTGTCAAAATCGATGAACTTCTTTTCAAATTTATGAACTTTACGAAAAATAGATGAACTACTTTTCGAATTCGAAGAACTTTTTTCAAATTCAATGAACTTTTTTTTCAAATTGATGATCTTTTTTTCAAATTTGATGAACTCTTTCAAATTCAATAAACCTTTCTTGCAGGTTTGATGAAAATTTTCAAATCTGATGAACTTTTTTCAAAATCAATGAACTTTTTTTCGAAATCGATGATTTTTCTAAATTTTTTGTGCGCTTTTCTTAAAAATTGATGATTTTTTTCCAAAATCGATGAATTTGTTTTCAAAATCGATGACTTTTCAAGAAGTTTTCAAATTTAAGTTAACATTTTACTAAAAACAATATTAACTAGCGCCGTTTTCTACTAATAGACAGCAAAATGTGTTTGGTGCATTGGTTGTTCCGTTAGTCCGCAAGACGTGATGTACTGAGATTGAATCCCAGCTCTCCCACTATTTTTCTGCATGTTTTCCTTTTTGAACACGTAATGGGCCGGTCCTCTATGCAACGCTTGCGAGCGCGAGTAGAGTCAACTGGCGCTCAAAGCGCCGATTAGGAGCTCCCGGATGTGCATGCACACATCACACTTGTCAAAGGCGGCAAAAGAGGTACTTGTCAAGTCGGTGTTACAGGCAACACCAACTTATTCGATGAGTGTCTTCCGGCTCTTCAAGAAAATGTGCGGGAACCTGAAATCAATCTCTTTGAAATTGATGAGCAGCCAACGGCAAGCAGAAATTTCATTGGGTTGCATGGGACAAAATGTGCACAAGGAAACGCGAAGGTAGTATGGGTTTCAGAGATTTTGAGATGTTCAATCAAGCTGTCCTGGCCAAAGAAGTGTGGCGGATCCTGACAGTCCCAAACTCTCTATGTGCTCGAGTCTTGAAGGCTCGCTATTTTCTGGACACGGATATTATGGCTGCGGCGTGTTCTCAAGGTTGCTCTTATACAGATACATGGTAGAAATCTGCTAATGCACGGACTAATTTGGAGAATAGGGGATGGCTCTAAAGTTAATGCCTATCATGATAGTTAGATCCCCCGTAGTGGTAGTTTAGTGCTACTGAGTGCTGAATATGTACCACATGTGCTAAAGGTGTCTGATCTTATGAATCAACAGGGGCGTGCTTGGGATGAAACAAAACTGCAGCAAGCAAGGAACTGAGGATTACAGAGCTTGGAATCATACTAAGTCTGGCGTCTTTTCCGTGCGCTCCGCGTATCACCTCGGTATGTCCATCAAGCGAGCAAGCAAGGCACTGGCCTCTAGCTCCAGTCCGGCTGTAGATCACAAAAGTTTCAAGGAACTTTGGTTTGCGGATGTGCGAAACAAAATAAAGATCTATATGTGGCGTATCATTTCAAATGGACTTGTTGTAGGGCTTGAGTTGCACAGGCGGAGAATTAAACCGGCCGTTTTTTGCATCGCGTGTAGCCGAGAGGAATCGCTCGTACATAGGTTCTGGAGATGTCCGCATTCCCTGTTCTTTTGGAAGTTGTTGCGTGGCTCGATTGGTGCGCCGCTGCTGGGACTACCGAAGGAGATCGAAACGTTCGGAGGGACGCGGGCATGGATGCTGGAATGGTTGAGGAGATCAAAGTGTTGCTTGGGTGCGACGGTCGACGAATAAGGTCGATTTGAAGTGTCATATTACTTCCCTCTTTCTGAATATATTGCCAGAGGTTTTGAAATTTGAAAATTCAAATAACTCTGAAATGAAAGTGGGTTTCAAAATACCATCAAAGGGACTTTCAACTCATATTTCATATAATTTGAAGAAGTCATTTTATCCTCTCTCATGAAAATCATTGGGTTGCATAAACAAAAGAACCACACATGCTTGTGGGTTTGTTTTTTGCGGGGAAGAAGACCTTGAAGATTGATTGTGTTAAGCAAACTACGACGAAACATCAAAACAAAGCTTGATAGCAAAGGCAGCATAACGTCGGCGGCAGCTCGATCGCAAGCAATTTGTTGCGGGCCGGAAAGGGAAAGTACGTTAGAGCCTGTGTTTTTTTTTGCGAGTGGTTTCATTTCGTCAGACGGCGACGGGAAAACGCCCTGAAATTTCCTCTGAAATGAGATTGGTATGGCCATCTCTGTTGCCGTACCCGTCGGTCGGTGTGAACGAGGCCGGCTTCGCTGGTGGCGAAAGGTGTGTGCACTGCACGAAACGTAAAATTGGTCGATCGCTAGCTTCACGTGACACGGGACCAAAGTCCGTTGTCCACCGCTACCCACTACTCGGACCCCACCCGGCCGCGTCACCGGCACCTCCGAGCCCCACATGCCTGTACCACGACTACAAATAGGGGCTTGCGGTGCAGGTGCAGCCTACGGCTCCGCCCCGTCTCTGTTCTCTTCCGCGTCCACCCAGCCTGAAGGAATCAAAAGCCGTTCGATCCCCTCCTACTCCAACCTCCTCCTGCAGGCGAAGGTCGCGCCGCTACTCGCATCCGGCCATGTCCTCGCACGCCGTCGGCTGCGGGCTGGGCTTGGAGCTCTGGCTCGGGGGCCTCTTCTCGGCCGCGGAGCTGTCGGCAGCGGAACTGCTCCTGCAGCTCGGCGGGGACGACGTCAAGGTGCTGGCCACGACGTCCTCCTCGCGGCGGTCGGTGAGCTCGTGGAGCAAGGCTGGGCTCACCGCGGAGGAGTGTGTCGTCGAGGAGACAGCGTCGTTTGAGCTGGACAGGAGGGCGAGGAAGAGGTACCGCCGGGTGTCCGACCTCTACACCGTCACGATACCGGCCAGGGACGCCCCTGCCGCGAAGAAGGGGAGGACGTGTGAGTGCGACGGCGGCGGAGGCGACGAGGTACGAAGACTAGCTTAGACAGAGAGAGCAGTGTTGAGTATATATGATTTGTGTATACTGTATATTGGGCCCGCCTCCTAGTCCCTGTATAATTGAGGTACGTGGCCCATCTTTGTACTCATATATATGTGCCTATGCACGAAGAGCAATACATTGTGTAATTCACATATTCTACATGGTATCAGTTTCCGGGTTCTAACCCTAACTTTCCGCCGCCGCCGCCGCGCGTCTCCTCCGCGCCGCCGCCGCCGCCATCCAGCCGCCGCCGTCTGCGCGCCGGCCGCCGCCTTCCGCCGCCGCCGCCGCCGCCATCCAGCCGTCGCCGTCGCTCGCGCGCCCTCTGCGCCGGCCGCCGGCTAGCCCTGCCCGATCCCTACCCGCCTGCGCTCTCGCCCGCCAGCTGTTGCTCCCGCTCGAGCGCACGTACGCCGGATCGCCATCACACACGCCCGCTCGATCACGTGTTGGAGTTCCGCCGAGTTGTGTGACGACCGACGACTAGCTAGTACCTGGTACGTGCATGTACTAGTATTCTACGTGTCTGAAGAATCGATCCAAGAGCATAGCTAGCTAGCTTGCTTCACGTCAAAAGATAAATCCATCCAGCTTCATGTCCACGAGCGCCTCGCCAGCCGCCGTTGCACCCGAAGCCGCTGCCGCCGCCGGGGCCATGTCGTTTGTCACATCTTTCGCGTCCGGCCCGTCAGCCGTAGCCTCTGCCATCCTGCCGATGTTGTCCTCCTTGCCGGCCCTGTCGCCGGTGCCCTGGGACACCGCGCTACATGCCGCTCCTACGCTGAACAACTACACTGGCGATGCTGCTTGGTACATGGACACCGGTACTACGGCTCACATGTTTGCTCATCCTGGTAACCTTGCCTCTTTCACTCCTGTCTTCACCGATCGTCGCATCATTGTCAGCGATGGTTCCACACTTCCTATTACACATATTGGGCACACTTTTTTTCCTTCTACTTCCACACCTTTATCCTTGTCTAACATACTTGTGTCTCCTGATCTTATTAAGAACCTTGTTTCTGTTAAATGTTTCACTTGTGAAAATCCTGTTACTGTTGAATTTGACGGCATTGGTTTTTGTGTCAAGGACGCTCGAACCAGGATGGTACTCCACCGCTGTGACAGCCCCGACGAGCTTTATCCGGTGCATCCGTCTTCTTCCACCACCGCCGCACCGGTGGCTCTCTCCGTTGGCGTCGATCTCTGGCACGCTCGCTTGGGTCATCCCAACCCCGTCACACTTCGTCATATTCTTAAGAGTTTCAGTTTCAGTTCCACTAAGATTGAGGATCACACTTGTCATGCCTGTCGAGTCGGCAAACATATTCGTCTGCCGTTTAATAATTCCACCACCATTGCTTCTTTTCCTTTTCAGTTGATTCATAGCGATGTGTGGACCTCTCCAGTTCCTAGTAATTCGGGCTATTTATATTATCTAGTCATTCTTGATGATTATTCTCATTACATGTGGACTTTTCCTTTGCGCAGAAAGTCAGATGCACTCTCCACCTTGACGGCTTTTTACTCCTATGTCCGCACACAGTTTGGGCGTCCCATCCTTGCGTTTCAGACGGACAATGGAAAAGAGTTCGACAACCTCGCCTTCCGCACCTTTTTGTCGCATCGTGGCACAACTTTCCGCCTCACATGCCCGTACACTTCCCAGCAGAACGGTCGAGCCGAACGCGTCCTTCGCACTCTGAACGACTGCGTTCGCACGCTCCTATTTTATGCTAACGTGCCGCCTCGCTTCTGGCCGGACGCGCTTGCTACTGCATCCCTTCTCCTTAACATTCGACCCTGCCGACCACGGTGGAATTTTGCACCTCATCACCTCCTGTTCGGTACGCCACCCTCTTATGATGGTTTGCGTATATTCGGGTGCCTTTGCTATCCTAGCATTGCCGACTCCGCTCCTCACAAACTCGCACCTCGTTCTGTCGCTTGCATCTTCATCGGCTACCCCTCCAACTCCAAGGGCTATCGATGCTACGATCCCGTCTCTCACCGTGTGTTCACTTCCCGGCACGTTTACTTTGATGAGCATGTGTTTCCGTTTTACCAGGTACCCCCGGCTGTTCCTCCCGCCACCAGTGACGCAGGCTCCTCGACGCCTCTCCCAGGGCGCTCGCGCGCCTCTCTTGGCCCGCCCCCTGGCTTTGAGGCGCGTCACCCGCATGCGGCGCCTCCTCCAGCCGCGGCGCTGGCACCCCTGGCGCCCCCGACGTTGGCGCCCGCGGCCCCCTCGGCGCCCCCTGGGTTTGAGGCGCGCCCCCCGGCGGTGGCGCCCGCGGCCCCTACGGCCCCCTCGGCGTCCCCGGCGCCACTGGCGCCTGCGGCCCCCTCGGCGCACGCGGCGCCCTCGGCGCACGCGGCCCCCTCGGCGCCTGTGGCCGGTCCGGTCACCCGTGCCCGTACGGGCGTTTTTCGCCCAAGCTCGCGCTACGCCTCGGATGACTACGTCCATGCGGCCTCCACCTCTGAGCCGTCTCCTTTGCCGTCCTCCGTTCGAGCCGCTCTTCGTGACCCGCTCTGGATGGCTGCGATGCAAGAGGAGTTTGACGCCCTGCTGCGCAACCGGACGTGGCACCTTGTTCCCCGTCCCCGGCACGCCAACGTGATTACCGGGAAGTGGGTCTTTAAACACAAGCTCCGTCCTGATGGTACCCTTGATCGCTATAAAGCGCGATGGGTCGTTCGTGGCTTTCGACAGCGTGCTGGCATCGACTTCACCGACACCTTCGCTCCGGTCGTCAAGCCTGGTACGATACGCACGGTTCTCCACCTTGCGGTCTCCCGTGCTTGGCCGGTGCACCAGATGGACGTCTCCAACGCCTTCCTCCATGGTCACCTCGAGGAGCAGGTCTTCTGCCAGCAGCCCACCGGGTTTGTTGACCCGGCACTTCCCGACCACGTGTGCCTGCTTTCGCGGTCCTTGTACGGACTCAAGCAGGCTCCGCGCGCTTGGTACCAGCGCATCGCGGCGTTTCTTCACCAGCTTGGGTTCCGCTCTACCCGCTCGGACGCCTCGCTCTTCGTCTATCATCAGGGCTCTGACACGGCCTACTTGCTACTCTATGTCGACGACATCATCCTGACGGCATGTACGGCTGGTCTCCTCAGTCAGCTCATGGCTCGTCTTCGCGCTGAGTTCGCCATCAAGGACTTGGGTCCTTTGCACTACTTCCTCGGTGTCGAGGTGGTGCGCCGTCCGGATGGCTTCTTCCTTCATCAGCGGAAGTACGCTCACGAGCTCCTGGAGCGAGCCGGCATGCTTAACTGCAAGCCCGCCGCTACGCCTGTTGATACGAAGGCCAAACTTTCTGCCACGGATGGTTCTCCTGCTTCGGATGCTGCTTTCTATCGTTCTATCGTTGGTGCTCTGCAGTACCTCACTCTGACTCGACCAGAGATCCAGTATGCCGTGCAGCAGGTGTGTCTTCATATGCATGCTCCTCGAGACGTTCACTGGGCTGCCGTCAAGCGGGTTCTCCGCTATATCTGTGGCACTATGGACCTTGGCGTCACGCTTCACGCCTCCGCCGACACCGCCCTCACCGCCTACTCCGATGCAGACTGGGCGGGCTGCCCTGACACTCGTCGCTCCACTTTGGGGTATTGTGTCTACCTTGGACCCTCACTTATCTCGTGGTCGTCCAAGCGGCAGCCTACGGTCTCTCGTTCCAGTGCTGAGGCCAAGTATCGTGCGGTGGCCAACGCCGTCGCCGAGTGTTCGTGGCTTCGCCAGCTGCTTCAGGAGCTCTCTTGCCCTGTTAACCGTGCCACGGTGGTCTACTGCGACAACGTTTCGGCGGTCTACCTCTCCGCTAACCCGGTGCATCATCGACGGACCAAGCATATTGAGTTGGATATTCATTTTGTTCGGGAACAGGTGGCCCTTGGCCATATTCGTGTTTTACACGTCCCTACTTCCCAACAACTTGCCGATATCATGACCAAGGGCCTGCCTACGGCGTCATTTGAGGAGTTCCGGTCCAGTCTTTGCGTCAGCCGCGGTGCCGCTTCGACTGCGGGGGGGTGTTGAGTATATATGATCTGTGTATAGTGTGTATTGGGCCCGCCTCCTAGTCCCTGTATAGTTGAGGTACGTGGCCCATCTTTGTACTCATATATACGTGCCTATGCACGAAGAGCAATACATCGTGCAATTCACATATTCTACAAGCAGTATTACCATACAAGGGCTTGTCTTGGTCGCCCGCCTCGACCATGCTTTCTTCTGATACAAGAAACATAATGGTCATTAGCGTCTCCACATTTGCTTTTGAATTTGAACAAAGGTCTCCAAAATACCGGAGCGCCCACCCAACCACTACTCATCACTAGTAGAACGCCCGTGCGTTGCTACGGGCAATAATGTGATAAACAAATACCCTAGTTTTTAGGGAAATTTGTGCATCCAATTTTCTTATCAGTCAGTTGAATGTACGTATATTGCTATTGGACAACAGAAAAATTATGTAAACACATAGATTGAATGAGTGTTTTGTTATTGTTATATAGAGAACTCCAACACCAGTTCCACGTTCTCTATCTAGAGGGAACTTGTGCCTTCCTCCTTTCCTATTTTCAAGACGTTTCTTTCTCCACATTCACCTCGCTAAAATGCACAATTTTTTTAGAGATTGCACTACAAACTACATACGAATGTATATGGACATATTTTAGAGTGTAGATTCACTCATTTTTCTCTGTATGTAATCTATAATGAAATCTCTAAAAAGACTTATATTGAGGAATGGAGGGAGTAGTTTTTTTTATCCTCCATTCATCCTTCTCCATCACACCATCCAATCTAACTATATATGTCGCTACATCTTTGTTGTGCTCCTTGATCATCCGATCCAATTAATGAAGCTCCAACGCTCGTTACTTAGCACATGCGCTAGGATCAGAAACTTGGCCGATTGGTAGTTATCCCTCTGAATCCCAGCGATAAGTGTAGCGTCGGTGCGAGACATTTCATCGAGCACATGATTGTTTTTCTTCCCACATCTATGTAGTTTCATTTGCCCGTTTTCAGATCACCGTGACATTAACACATAATTCCTATTACTCACAAAAAAAACACGTGACTCCTTCATCAACACACTATGAGTACATGTTCCACGAGAAGAATATACCGCACATGCATTATGTTAAATAAAATAAAATTATAAGCGAGTAGATATATCAAATAGGGATCAAACTGTTTTGTTGAGTTTGATCGGTACTCACAGATTTCACTCCACAAAACAGCTAATTACATTTATTAACAAAATATCGAGAGAAATGTTGTCATGCTGAAACACACTTACAACACAATGCTAATTAAAGTCAAAGTCATCCACGAGTTAAAAGAATTAAAAAGATTTATCTTACATACAAAGTTTTCAACCTTGTCAAAGTCTGAACCTGTAACAGATTGACACTCACCTACTATTTTTGATTAAAAAACATTGTACAATATGTGCATAGGTACATTCTATGTAGATATAACACCTTCATCAAGGAAGCAAATATGTATCATGACTCAAGATATGCCTGCTCGCACACATTTGGGATTTATCAGTTGACGCAATCAATGTACAAGTCTTCTGTTTCTTGGATCATGTCCTGTCTACATTAATATGAACAAATGCATATCTAATCTTTTTCTAATTAATATGATCAAAAAGTGTAGTTCCATTATATATTTTTTTAGGTATTGTGGTTACAGTTTACAGAGACACGGCAAAAAGGATTTGCCGACAGCCCAAAAAACAGAGAGGGAGATACACATGCAACATGAGTATAAGCTCCAGATCAGCCACAATTAGGAGACACATAATTGGTATAAGCTCCAGATCGGCTTCAGAAAAGTTAATCAAATAATGAACTGCAATTCATGATAAATATACTGGCGCATATCGAATCTCCCCTTCATAGAACTATGGGTGAATCATATTGGTACGGTAGACATTTTTTGCATACAATTGTCAGCCAGAATGGTCATAATGCACTCGTAACAATAACATGTGTATACACTAATTGTCAATTTTTCATACCATTAAACTTCTCGTTCCTTTGTCTAGAAGCAGTCTTTAGTTTCTCATCAACGAGGGTAATCTCCAAATCAACATTTTATGTCTACAGCAAGGTTTCAAGCATAATACTTTGTGAAATGACAACAAGTATAATGCAAAATTGTAAATAGATCTAAAAGTACTCAGCATAATCAGAGTTAGCCATATTCTCTTCTTTCAGAACAGCAACAATGAATTGTTTCCCTGACATGCCAAATGGCAAAGAGAGGTATAAAATGGAACACGAAATCAAGTGCCAAAACATGTTTCAAAGTGAAATTCTCAGGCTGCACGTTTGAAATATGCAAAAAAGGGCTTGTACCTTTTGAAACAACAGAGATAACAATAGTCAAATACAAATATGAAAATATTACGTAACAGGTTCAACAACATGGTATATTACGTCAACAATGGATTTATATGCTTTCTTTTTGTCCACTTGACATTGCTCCCCTTCGCCATTTGGTGTTGCTACTCAAATTCAAATGATTCCCCATCAATGTTTAATTCACCTTCGGCGATACGAAAGTACCTCACCTCCACCCCCAACTATTAAGTCATGGTCATCCAACAAGAACATTTCCACTCGGTAATAAATAAGATTTCAATTTCTGATTCTCAATCTCTTATATATCACATCAAATTTCATTAAGAATTAATGTGCACAAAAGGCCCTCACCAGCGGAGCAGTCTAATTAGCAACATAAGTGCCTCTGTCTATACAACTAACATAAACAGTAACCAAATTATGTACTTAAATTTTGATATACTTTCTGAAACGTATAATTCAGAGCTTAAATTTTGTACAGTATACCATCGATGTAGTTAGGCTGGTCATAGTGGGAGTAACTTAGCTAGTAACATGACGCTCTTCGAGAAAATTCTGCTTATGTGGCAAGTAATTAATGAAAGGTGGTAACATAATATATTACTGTAACATAACGCTTTTCAATACAAGATGAGTCTATGAGCTAATAAATGAAGCCATCTATTATACTACTATTACGTTACTTTGCATTATGAAGGTAGTAACTTAGACTAGTGTCATATGCATGACACTAGTCTAAGTTACTCCCCACTATGACTAGCCTTAAGAGATCAATTTTTTTTAGCACTGTACTACAAAAAGCCGACTTTGCAGGGGCCCCATTAATTTCTTGGCAGATGGCAGATGCATTAGCACATATAATAATGGCTTATCTTCTGGTATTGGCTTGATGACTGGATACATGGTTAAGCCATATCTGTAAGCAAAACACACATATTTTTAAGAGAATTATTAGGGAGAAGTAAAAGGACAAAAAAAAAAAAACAAGGCAAGCACATGGACTTCCTCAACCTTAGAGCCCTTGTTCATGGTCGATTGGCTTCAGCAGCTGCTAACATAAATGCAATCTAGCTCGTAACTTTGCTCTTCCAGGACGTGTGGGACCTGAGAGGCAGAGGCGCTTGAGTCGACGACCCGTGTTCGCTGCCAAGTTGGATCAGAAGAGAGGCGATGAGAAGAGGAACAATAGTATTCTTCATCATCACCTCGATCTGGCTGGACCAGTTTGAACTAATTTTTTGCTTCCTCATCATCACCTGCGTAAGATCGTGCATTGCTACTTCCAGCTGTAGAGGTACCCGATGCTGACCCCGCCCCACACTTCCGCGCGGTGCAGCAGCCACTGAGGGTTCCGGCACACCATCGTGCACGGCGTCCCCACGCCGTTGGCGTCGGCGCACTCGGCGGCGATCTCGAAGGCCGACTTGCCGGACCCCACGACGGCGACGCGCTTCCCCTTGACCAGCGCGGCGGCGTCCTCATCGGCCATGTGGGAGAGCTCCATGGAGTGGAGCACCCGCCCGCGGAACGCCTCCGGGCCTGGGGACACCGCCGGGATGTTGGGCACGCCGCTGAAACTGCCTATGCAGAGGATCAGGAAGTCGAACTCATGCACCTCCTCCGTCTCCGGCTCCTGCTCGCCGGCGCCGCGGTGGCCCACAGTGAGGCGCCACGCGCCCGAACCGTCACCACAGCCGTTCCACCTCTCCCACCGGTCCGCCGCGCCCTCCGGCTCCGCACTGACGTACTCCGCGGCGACGACCCGGCTGCAGAACCTGACCTGGGAGAGGGGCACGAGATTTGTGGGCAGATAAGGAAGGGCAGGGCCTTGATCGTGAGGAAAATTTTGAGGAACAGAAGCGACCGTGGAAAAAAATCCTGGTATACTTGGAAGGAAATAAGCTAATGCCGGAGGGAGCATCTGTATGGAAAGAATCGTGGGAGGGGAGGGTGGAAGGATTGCTCTTTATGGAAGCTTTGATTTGATTGGCGTCGTATATGGAAGGGAAAGACGAAAGGATTGGTGTTTTATATGGAAGCGTGGGATCGATGGAAGGATGGAAGGGTTCGTTTGGTTTTTCTGGGTGGGACGTGTGGTTCCGGTGATGCATGAATTAAAATCGGTCTTGGTTTTCGGAGGGAGAAAAAAATTCGGTGGGAGGGGAAGATCGTAGGAAGGGTGGAAACAAACGAAACAAACGAACGACTTACGTACTGAGACATTCGGAGTAGAGAGATTATATGTGGTTTCTTTAAGCGTGGTGCCGCCTCCAAGCTTTGAATTTGAATATAAATCTTCTCTCTAAACCGATGCGAGGTCTTCCGTTTGACGACAAATGCATACTACTCCCGTGAGTATATATATAGGTGCTAAATTGTTGATCGATGCTGATGTGACGTGGGATTAATTGAGTTGGATTGGATGGACAACCTAAGAGTATGCGAGTACGTAGTCAGTAGGCCTGCTGTAGTAGTTCGCCTTGAATTCCATGAACTCTATTTCTTATTCGTGTTTTCGAGTTCCTGTATCGGTGGACATTTTGTGCCGTAATAGTACGGCAAATAATTTTTCGTACTACTCCTAGCTAGTTCCAGCTTCAGAGCTAACTAGTTTACTTCATCCGTTTGACACAAACCGGATAATTTTTGGCTCATCCTTGTATGTTAGTTTCTTAGAGCATCTCCAACAATAGCTTAATATATGGGAGCGCCTGAAGCTCAGCTGAATGAGAT